>OW052220.1:177936927-178544427 GCA_932526605.1 Nephrotoma flavescens | reverse complement strand
TGAATATACGACTGGTTCATCGATTTCACAAATGCCACCGGCAATTGCAAGTCCCATAATGGTGTCGATACCAAAATGATTCACAATGAATCCAGCACCGGGAGCAATATCAATACACTGCGAATCTCCATTGAATTCTTCATATTCGCCCCAAATTTTCGTGTCTCCTCCCATATCCGGATAAGTGTCATTGTTAATACGTTGGTAAGCTGTTTTCAAAATTCCAGAATCTATTGCATATGAACTAACATGACCTTGTTCCTGCCATAGCGGTCCGTGAGCGCCAAGGGGTGGTAGAGCAACAGGTTGTATGAATGAATTAAATGTTAGAGAGTGTTTTAGTGTAATAACGCCAAACGACCACCGTTTGTCCACGTGCAAATAGTTTGGATGAACGTGCCATCTATCAATTGCGTAGTATAAGACTTGGTCTTGCCTATTACTGCCGACCCCTACATGGAAATTTGCTTCTTGCCACACAACACTAGCCGAAGTTAGGACATGTTTTGGTGATATAATGGATCCCGCATAGATCCAAAGTTGTGGCGTATTCCGGTCAACTCGAATTATGGCATGGTAAGGAGTATGATCAGAAATGCGACCGCTTCCTTGTACGATAATATCCTGCTGGGCCTAATAAAACAATTCCAACAATTATTATATAATCCAGAAAAATTACTAGATAATAAAAATATTTACCTGCACTGCAAGCACTAATGATACAACGAGTATAAGTAGTTTCATATTGCTTTAAAATAACTTGAGCTAATGAAGTACTCCTGTCAATGGCAGCTCACTTTTATACTAATTTAATTTTGCTATCAACTGATAGATAAATACGAAAGGTGTTGCAACAGCACTTGATTACGTTCGGACTTCGAAGCTTGTTTATTAAATTGAACGATAAATTAACAGATTAATTGCAGTGAATGAATTGATTCTAAAATTGAGTCGCGGTAAAAACCAAATCGGATGTTGATAATAAAAATTACATTTGATACTACTTATATACTTGACAATAAGTGACAATACTTGGCAATAATTATATGGGAAAATGATAAAAAAATTATATTTCCAGTTATCGCAAATCTCATGTTTTAATTGATATCCGTTGACAGCACGAAATAAGAATCACTTAGGCCAAAGATACGTCAATTTTACAGAAAGAAGTTTGTGTATAATGTGTCGGGCTGTAATGGTGGTTGCACACTGTAAGGGTAAATCTACATAGGGCGGGAGGCTCCGCAGACCGCCGATACTAGCGGCTATGTTACAAACAAAATTATAAAAGTGTACGCATACATTGAAATAAGAAAACAAAAGAAAGTTCACTATTTGAAATTAACTGAAATATGCTACGGATGTATAAGAAGGCACTGTAGAACAAACTGTAATGATTGTCCTACACTATCGATTATTTTCACCACATAATCACTATTAATTAAAACGAGAAAGCAATCACCGCAACAGATATGGTGAGGCGAAAGACGCCACAAAAAAATGTACTCGAAAGGAAGGAAATTGAAAGAAACAAAAATATTTAGAAAAGTACGGTTGCTAAGCGAAATTTTGTTAGTCAATTTGGAAAAGTTAGTAAGCTAAATATATGTAAGAAGATAATTAAAGATAATTCTGTACGGATTCTTATTGCCGCTTGGATATATTAGGTTTTGTTATTCCGATTAAAATGTATTTTTCTCCTTCTTGTTTGTTGCTTTAAATTTAATCACCACATATGCATTGAGATGATTGACCTGATTTAACTACCCCGATGTTCAATCAAGGTAAATTGTTTAGGACTCCTATCCACGAGTATTTTATTGGCAAATACCCTTTCCGTATAAATTCAACGCAGTTTTATATTTGTTTTATATTGCCCGAGTTGTATGTAGATGTTTATGATATACATTTTTAAATGTGTTTGGTATTTGCAACCTTATGTGTCCCAAATAACACATTAAAACCTGGCGGCTTACTGTTTTGGTAAATGTCCCGTGGCTCTATTCTGGTAATTCCTGGGAAATGGAAATTTTACATTTTGTAGCACTTTTATTCCCGTTTCCCCACAAGTGTATTCTGGCTTTTGGAAAAAAAAATTGGGCAAAAATTATTCCCCATTATAGCAGTTTGGACGTTTATTATTTCATACCTATTTTAGGAAAGAATTAACTGCGGAAATAGAATTTAACGAAAATTTATTGTATTTACTTACAGAAATATTATGGCTGTAAATTTATACTGAAAACTGAACTTATACTGAAAATTCGATTAAAATATCAACAAAAACCAATTAAACGTAGTAAAATATTTTTAGACAATAGTTTTCTTGTTTTATTGCGATCATGTGTCGACCGCATTATTCTTAGACGTAGCCCAAGCAACGTGGTCTGGAATTCAAGCTCTAACGAGATTAGCCAAAACAATATTTTGAATCGCTAAAGTCTTACATCAACGACCATTACGTCTGGATGAAAGGGGAAGAGGAATACTCAAAACTAAGAAAATGTTGGCAGGGGTTCCACAAGGTAGTGTACTGAGCTCTGTATTATACCTAATGTATACAAATGATCATCCAAACATAGTAGAAGCTAGAATAGAAATGTTTGCTGATGACGCAGCTGTTATGACCTCTAGTATCGTTGAGTGAACAAGGAAACTTCAAAATGCTATATTAATATACAGAATAACTGGACAAAAAAATGAAAAATAAAGGCGATGATTCATGTAGAAATTTTGTCTGACAGATTGGTTAATATTTTTGTCTTATACGGTATAAACAAATTCAGACTTAGGCGATAGAGCCATGCCACACACGGTTTCATAAGATCGGCTTCACCTTCCTTTCTTTCCCCTTTTACCTTCAAAATCCGTTTTAACTGCGACATTAAATTTTTCGGTGAATCCGAATTGGAAAAATAGAAATGAAAATAATAAAGGCCATTTTTGAGATGTAGATTTTTGTTTTGTTGTTTTATTTTCGAGAGAACAGAATAAAACAACACAAAACAAATTTGGTGTTTTAATATAAAATAAGGGTTTACATTAACAATAAAAATCTATTGCGACTTAGTTTGAAATCAGAAGCTGAAATCGTGTGTAGCTTGGCTCATATATGTATAAAATTTTATCGTATGAATATTTTCTGACATTTTATAAAGTATAACCTAAAAAGTGTTTTTATTTTTGAAATTGTGTATGATGTTACATATAAATACGAATACAAATTAATAATCTAAAAAACTCACTAAGCGAATCCATTTTTCTAAATATTTTACTTTAGAATTTTTTTTTTATAATTTAGAATACAGGGTGCGTTGGTTGAACCAGTGTAACGTTAAAAGTATACCCCCCGCGAGTACGGGCGCGGTAAAACCCAAGGTACTTGCCTTGAGAAGGAAATACTGATGATAAATACTGAAGCGTCTGCCCTCCATGTTGGAGGCGGCTGTAAAAAACCTGGCAGCAAGTATAAAATGCTAAGATAAGGAACTCATTGTTAGTATATTTTACGTTGTTGTTGTATTTATTGTAATGGTTTTTTGTTGTGATTGTTCCGTACATTGGTCTATTTCAGTATATCTCGAATTAAATACACAATCGTAGGAAATTCTTCCATTTGGCGTCAAATCTGTGTGACAACGACTATGATGATTCATACTTACTTAGACACAATCAACTTCCCAACCACCCCATACTTTTTCTTTCCTTTAATAACGCTGGATCGCGGATAAATTAGAATTTAATTTGAATTATAGATGGAAGGTTTGCAAGAATCGCAACAATCAGTTTCGAACTTAATGAGATTATTGATTTGAAAAAATCAGTCATCTCATCAGGCCGCGGCGACTGACGTTGATATTTTACATAGGAATATTGTCCATATATATAGAACAATACCATGTATATGTACCACTAGCGAATTACTTCCTAGTCTACAGAATTCGATTCTTTCATATTCTGTAGACGAATATATTCTGTAGAGAATTCTGTAGACTAGGAAGTAATTCGCTAGTGGTACATATACATGGTATTGTTCTATATATATGGACAATATTCCTATGTAAAATATCAACGTCAGTCGCCGCGGCCTGATGAGATGACTGATTTTTTCAAATCAATAATCTCATTAAGTTCGAAACTGATTGTTGCGATTCTTGCAAACCTTCCATCTATAATTCAAATTAAATTCTAATCACTGTTAGTGATAAGTAAGTTTAAAGTCATAAATACTTCTCACCAATTTAAAACTCACAGACGAAAAGTGAAAATTCACATAATAGAAAACGGTGAATGAATGAAGCTGGATTTGAAATATTCTGTCAAATACAAAAAGTTTAAAGACTACTATTCGACTAAATTTAAAATCAATTTTTATTGCTTTCATTTTTACGTTTGGAAGACTTCGCGGAAAACGATGTTTCGAGTGAAATGACGTTCATCTCGCAGCAACTTCCCTTGTTGAGGGTTTTCCATTATGCGGACTTTCATTGGTGCAAGATTTCAGAAGTAAAACATGAGGTGGCATTCCTGAGGGCGTTTGATCATGGAGAAACTTTGCTGGATAATTGTGTACATCATTTGGATCCTCTGAGATCACCAAATCAGCACATAAATTTCAGCTTGTACTGGCATCATGTCGATGATCTTACGATTCATCGTAAGACTCTGTAGATATTTCGGTGCAACAATGACGCGGCAAAATGCGTGCTGCACAGATATTTCAGAAATATTTATATAGGATGATTGCCCATACCAACTTGTAACAACCAGTTGTTGTTCTTTTCTTGACCTGCACTTCGCATATTTATCGTAAGCGACAATTGAAGAAAGTTTCTGCACATATTGCACTCGATGATGTCACTCGATGATGTCAGCTTGCGTCCCTCTCACAACAACTGGAAATGTCTGTCGAAAGTCTCCACCAACAACGAAAACCTTTCCGCCGAAAGGCATTTCGCAACCCATTATTTCACGCAACAGCTTGTCAATGCAGCGGAGTCCGTGCTTTGTCAGTATTGAAATCTCATCGACAATAATAAGTGAAGCTTCTCGCAAGATTGGTGCTTCGGGTGGTAGCTGCGATTCCTCGGATGAAGGCCATCAGTGTTGCGTATAGGAACGTTTTGCCAGATCCTCCTGGTCCATCAAGATTTGGCTGGAGACATTTTCATTATCCACTGCAGCAGTTATTTTATGAAATACATCCAACTGCTTTTTCTTTAGCAGTTGAATTCGTAATTCAGCTTGTTCGGCTTCTTGAACTGGATCGAAGACTTGCACTTCTAAGGGACTATCCGATGGAGTTGGTAAGCCGATCATAGCTCAAGAAAGTTCGTGCTGTATAAGAATTATGTTGATCGGAAACGACACTCCATTGTTGTAGGAACGAATGTTCTTCTGAAAATTTGTGCGACGAGGAGCATTTAGATCTGACAGCATTGCTGTTTGATAGTTCAGGATAATTCAACGTCAACCTCGTCGTGGAAGCTTAACTTTCTTTTGCGGCAGCAGCTTGTAAACTCTCCATCTGATGGACGCTCTTTGAGAAAATTATTCGAGACGCAGAACTCGCAAATGACGTTGAAAGGCCCACAGTCATGAATAACAACTTGATCCTCAACCAAATGAATTGCTTCATTTTGAATAATTTGACTCTGACCAGCCCTTTAATGTGCAATTCGTTGTCTCTGTACTGCAGCATAAGCTTGCCGATGTGCATCAGCTTCTTCAGGTGTTTGATTTTGAAGTCGTTGTCTTTGTGACGCAGCTTGTATTTGTCGGCGTCTTTGAACTTGTTCAGGTGTTTGTCGTGCTTTTCATCTTTGCATTCTTTCTCTGTTTAAACGGCGCTTTCGTTCTACAGGGGTTTCGTTCTCATTCATTGCTTGAAATCGTAATTTTGTTGTTATAAGTTGGTATTATTTTTCAGAACCAATTCACTTTCCTATAGAAATCGTTAATAATCGATTTAAAACTTTGTTTATGAACTAACCTGATTTTTTATAAATTTTATTAGATGAGCAGGTATTTAGAATGAACACATAAAACTGAATTCTTGTTGATAAAAAATATTTGATATATAACAAAATCAGTGGTTTAATAAAGCAAAAGCGCCGGATTTAATTTTAAAGAAAAACACATTTATTTTTGAATTACGCAAACATTTTTATTTCAACATAAAGCAAAATAGATCCGATTAAACGTGACATACAACATCAGGCAAATGGCCACCACGAAACCTCTGGCACAGGGTTACTCTTTTGTTGAAATTTTTAATAACGTTTTCGCATAAATGTGGCTGTATTTCACCAATAACGCGCCGTATTTCGCACCAAAGAAAAAAGTCCATCGGCGTTAGATCGCACGATATTTGTGGCCAATGTCGATCGCCAAATCGAGAAATGACACGGCCTGGAAACTTAGTCTTGTTTCTCGTGCTGTGTGGCAGGTCCACCGTCTTGTTGGAAAAACATGTCCTCCACATCAATTACATCCGATTCGGGGTTAATTTGATGATGTTTCAACACCCAATGAGCAAATTCACGGCGCTGCGCATGGTCCCTTGGCTTGATTTCTTGCACCAGTTGAACCTTGTACGCGTGCTTATGCTGATCTTTTACCTAAATTCATTGCGTAGTGCTTCTGGAAATGTTTAATTCTTGTCCAAAATGCCGAATGGAGGTTCCTGGATTCTCGGCCACAGATTCCCTTACTGTGGCAATATTTTCGAGTGACCGACAAGGACGACGTCGAACAATGATCTTCTGGTCCATCAACGTAAATATGGTTTCAAATTTTGTAATTAAACGCCTCACTGTCGATTCATTTGGCGCATTATTGCAACCGAAAACTTGACGTAATTGGCGAACTGTTTTTTGCAAAACTTTCACCATTTTTGTAATGTCTTTTTACAATAATTAAACGTTGTTGGTTTGAATACTTCTTAATGAGCAGACATTTTAATCAAAAAAGATGGGACTGTAGTGAACGGTTATTTAGGCTTCCTCACCAAAAGAGAAAATTTTGCATAAATTTTCATTGTGGAGCTAGAAGCTAACAACATTTGGCTTGAGATATTAGAGATACGAATTTTTATAACTTAAGACACATTAAACATCCATAGTTACCCCAACTAATTTTCTGGCCATCAACGAAAATCGTACGATATCTTTTTAAAGTAACATGCGATCAGGCAAAACGAACACTGCTTGAAATAGTCATGACAATGCCGTGTTAATGCGTAATATCTTCAGGTTTTGGACACAGTCTAAAGCAGCGTCTTTTAAATTCAAACTTAAGCTTTATAAGGAGGTACTTCAACAAATGCCTTCTATATATTAATATAAATTTTTGTAATATAGGATAAAATGGTTTTAATTATTTTATCTTATTAATTATTGTTTTGACAAAAACTCCTAAGGACGGGCACCGTTAGCTGTACTCAAATGTATAGGAAACCCAAACATATGTGTAGCTATTCTAAGATTACTCTAGTTCCTTTGGTACTTTTGAGAAATTCTTTGAAAGCAGAATCAGTGTCTCGTTATTGAATGCAATTACCGCATTGAGGTTGAAACCACTTGGTATAAATAATTGATTAGCTTTTACATTAACCTTAATTAATCTTAAATTAACCGTAATTTAAAAATTGTCGGTATTGTGCGGTATTAATCGTAATTGTTTCAATAACCCATTGGAATGAAGAGATCACGAGTACTCGTATTATTTCAAACAATTGAGATTTGCAACAAATAATCCATTAACGAAACCCAATTAGAATTCCGTTGAACTTTTCCATAAAGCCCATCCGAACGTGCTTCCATTTCATTGCGAAATAATCCGTGGTACAAATCCTTTATGTAATGTTTGTTATAGTAGGACCTTTAATCAACATAGTTACAAAATTGGTTTGACAATTTTTAAAAGACGGCACATACTACGCAAAGCTGATTGGGTTTAAACACTTGGAATCGATAACAAATTAGCATGCTAACATTATAACTGTTAAGCTACGAGGTTAAACGGGTAGCACCAGCGCACTGTTAATGTTCGACTATTAATATTAGAATTGATTTAATTTTGTATAACAAAATGTATTTATAAAATATTTCAATTACAAAGGTTATATTTGCTTAATATTTAAATTCCAAATTGCTCATGGATCCATTCCCGTCCCTTCGTAACACGTGCATAAGGGGATGGATCTACAATATTACAATTATCACCAGTGATTGATAACCCCATTACAGTATCTACACCGAAATAACGTATAATAAATCCCGCACCCGCTGCAACATCAATACATTGCGACTCCCCATTAAATTCCTCATATTCTCCCCAAATTTTGGTGTCACCTCCCATATCCGGATACGTTTCATTATTAATACGTTGATAAGCCGTTTTCAAAATTCCATTATCGAGTGCATACGAACTAACATGACCTTGTTCCTGCCATAGTGGTCCGTGAGCGCCAAGGGGCGGTAATGCAACAGGTTGTATGAATGAGTTAAATGTTAGAGAGTGTTTTAGCGTGATAACACCAAATGACCACCGTTTGTCTACGTGCAAATAATTTGGATGTACATGCCAATTATCAATTGCGTAGTAAATAAGTTGATCTTGCCTATTACTGCCACAGCCTACATGGAAGTTTGCAACTTGCCAGAGCACATGAGCTGAAGTTAGAACATGTTTTGGTGATATTATGACTCCAGCATAGATCCACAATTGTGGTGTATCCCGGTCAACTCGAATTAAACAGTGATATGGTGTAAGTTCTGCAATTCGCCCACTGGTTTGTACTACAATATCCTGCTGTGCCTATATTAACGATTAAATAAATTATTAAGTTATATAAATCAAGCATATACGGATTCTTACCTGCACGGCAAGTGCGAATAATGCTAAAATTACAATCGACTTCATTTTATTAATAAAACGCAGATACTAAATGATTTTTTGATTGATTCGGGTTTTTATAATAAATTATATTTCTGTTATCAGCATTAAGTACTTTCAATATTACAAAACTTTTTTTCTATACTGTTTCTGCGACTGAGTGCGCATGTTGATGTTTGGCGTGGTTATATCGGTTGTATAGGAAATTGATTAATAAATTATCTAATTTATCATTGTACTTGAGAATCGAGGAATCACGATCTTCATCAATACGGACGTTGATAAATAATTGTTGACTAATATTAATTTTATTTTGCATGTATCTGATTGGAATCTCACTTGTCTTAGATAATTTTTGTGGTTCAACGTTTGCTGTTGTTGTGAATTTAGAGTTAGTTTGGTAATCGCCAAGTTTAATAATTATCTATGGATGGCACCTTGCATCTGTACCATCCTTAAGAAATTCTTCCTTATATTGATAGAATTTTCATGTATGCGAAGCTTGCAAGAGAAGCCAGACCGAAAACACCTTTTCAATTGTGGTGCGTTTCTCTGCTAAATTAAATACTGTCCCGAAAATTTTATTGAAAATGCAAGAAAAACGAATATTTCGTCCTGAAATATTTTTGTGTTGTATTAAAAAAATATTAATTAATATCGATGAAAAGTAATATAAATACGTTAAGGTTATGTGACAACTCAATTTAAATGAGGCCGTGATTTGCAAAAAACTTGTTTTATTCATTTTTAATAAAAAACAAGAGGACAGTTATCCATCAATCATTTGTTTTCTCTATCCATCAATCTTTTTGAATATTGAGAAAATCTGGAACAGAATCGGTAAGCGTGAAAGGGGAGGTTCATTACAGATCTGATGTTGGGGCTTATAAATCTGGTGTCCCGGTAAAACGAGAAAAACTAGGTGACGTTGATGCCCTGCTCAAAAATCATTTTATAGAGAATTGGCGAGATCGTGATGATTTGAAGTACTATCAAACGACGCTGGACCACAATGATGTTATACTTCCAGATGAACAAGAGGAGGAAATCATACAGGATTTTTTATCGAAGATGTGGAGTTAAGAATTTAAAATTATGATACGTCTTTCAGTTCTCGTTAAGTAATGATATCAAACTTTTTAATTTTTCTTTTTATAATTTTGTATTTTTATTGTTAATTTGTTATTTGAATTATGAATATTTTAATTACTTATTATTTTTTATTAGGTAACTTTTACAATAAAAATAGTTAAACATCGAATGGAATATAATGTTTCTTTTATTTTTCATTCTGCAAAACTCTCCATATCCAAAGGGGTAACTTGCAAAACTTTGTATATCCAAAGTTATTCTGCAAAAGTCGTTTTATCCAAATTAAAATTACTATTTTCAGATATTAAATACTGTTCAGCAATATTCCGTTTCTTGTGTGGCATATCAAGAATTGAAACATTGTCGATGTAAATACTTGTTCAATAAAAGTAGAGCAAATATAAAGATTTATAAGTTTTTTTGCATTTTCTCAAATTCCAGTTGCCTTGGATATAACAAATTTTGCAAATCACGTTGGCCTCAAATGTGAGCTGTTGTAAAACAATATAAGTTATTCTTATTATGTAAACTACAGAGGACGTACAATATATAAACACATCGTTCCATTATATTGGTATTGCCCACAAAGATATTAAAAGTTAAAAATATTTAAGCAATGTAGCAAATCAAACAATTTGTCTTTTTGGTAATAAATTATTTGAGGGAATCCTTAAAATTACACCATCGAGAATTTGCACTTGAGACCAATGGCGAACAAAACTGAGTATATAATTTAAAAATCTTTTGTATTATTCGTTTTCTTTTTTTTATATAACGGTAATAAATGCAATCTATAACTAATAAACAATTTACACGGTAAATACAAAATCTGGTAAAGGACCACTAGATTGTATGGTCTTACGGATTCCAGTTAAAATTCATTAAAATTTTAGTAAAAAAAATAGGAAAATTTGCATTCTAGTTAAATTTTAAAATGAATGTACTAGATTTCTAATCAAAATAAAATCAAAACCAGAATTTTAATAAGTTCTAGTTAGTTTCTAGTTCTAGTGATTATTTTACTGGAACTCTATTGGTTATCTGGTAAAAAAAAATACTAAAAAACTACCAGATCATTTTTGTTTCGGTCTAAACTGGAGTGTGTAGTTAATTTCAACAGAAATCACGTTAATTTTGTTACTAGAATTCCATTAAAAGTTTAATTTACAAGAATTCTTGCAAAATTCTAGTAAAATCTGATTCCGCCATATTATTTTGAATGAAATATGAATTCTATTATATTTTACGGGAATTCTATTAAATGCTTACCCACCCATAATTAAAATGAAAAAATCGCGACAACACTTTACATTACTAGAATTCCAGTAAAAATCTAGTGAAATTTATAATTTACTGGAATGTTCTCAGTATTCCAATAAAGTTTGTAACTCAAAATGTTCTCACTTTACAATTAAGCATCTCATACTACTACTCTCACTTCTCTTATAACAATAATATTTGCCTTGATTCTAGTAGTATTCCACTAAAATTTAATTGTTTACTAGAATTTTACGAGAATTCTAGTGAATGTAATCGGGCTTAATCCTTTTTTACATCGATTTTGTTTATTCCACCTGAAATCCAGCGAAATTCTGGTAAAGTTGTTGGAATATTGCTGGATTCTGGTAAAATTAGCAATTATTCGAGTTTTTTGTCGTTTTTTCGTTATATATATATTTGCAAATTATCGAAGAAACTCTTCAGTATTAAAATTTTAATAAGTGACATCGAAATAAAAAATGTGGTAGTTCAAAAAAAATGAAAACTCGTGCATAGTTAAAATAATTAAAGTAACTTTCAGCAAAAAATAAATATATTAATATTGCATAAAGCTATACGTCGATTTTATTATTTTATTATTATTAAAATTTAATGTGACCATATTGTGAATGATTAAATACCTAATACAAATAATAAAACGGAATCACGAAATAAATATTTTAAAAGTGAATTGTGTGTCTGTTTCAATAGTTAGGAGTTAGTACCTATACTTATTGTAATTAAGTTTAATGTAATTGTATTTAAGTTTTTACCAGATATTCCCTGAATGTACCAGATATTCCCGGTCTTCCAATAATAAAACAAATAGGTTCCAATTAAAAATACTAGGCTGAACCAGTTTTAAAATTGGTATTGTCTAGCAATATTAATGGAATATCAATTAGAAACACGTTAGAAATCTTTTAATTTTACTAGATTAAATTGGTAAAATTCTAGGAATTTTACAAAGCAGTCAACATCACACACTACTTGATATCAGGTTAAAAAATTGATTTCTCTATTAATTTTAATATAATTTCTGTTGGAAAAATATTGATTTTACTAGAAAATAAAAAATTCTGAGACTTTTACGGGAATATGAATAAGAAGCACAACCCTAACATACCAGAAATCAGCTAAAAAAGCAGGAAGTACAGTAATATTACTAAAATTCCAGTTAAAAAAATAAATGAAAATGTCCTGGTTTTACTAGAAAAACAGTTTATTTCATTTATACAAAACAGTTTATTTCATTTGTACAAGAATTCCGGTTAAAAATGCAAAAAAATATTATACTAGAATTCCGGTTTTACATTATCAAATTTTACTTGAAATGTTGCTCTACCAGAAATCTAGTGACATACATTTAACTTGATTCAACTAGATCGTCTAGTTTGCTCACATATAGTGAATTTTTTACTACCGTGTAAACATTATCACTTCTATTCCCTTAGTCGCATCACTTCAAGTGACGTGACTACTCATCTTCCTGGTTACTAGATCATTAAACCGAAACTTACAAAATAATTGTTCAATAAAGTCGTTCTGGCTATTTTTTAAATCTTAGTATGCTGCTTTATAAATATTTCCTTGCGACTGCTATCACTCCAAATGACAATATTTCTATCACTTGAAATTTTGATGTCACAAATAAATGAAAAAAATTCAAACTAATGCAGCCAACTAAGATTTAAAAAAAATTTATTGAGAGTTTTGCACAAAATTATTTAGTAAATTTTGATTTTAAAATCTAGTAACCAGGAAGATCCATGGTCACGTCGCATGAAGTGATACGTCTAAGGGAATTGAGCTGTATATGTAATGTATTGTAACTAAATATACATTAACCAATTACGTTACAAAAAATAAAATAAAAAATCACGTTTAAATAGTAAATTCCAAGTAGAATACATAAAAAAATACCGTTTTCGTGATTTATAAAAGGATTATAGTTATTTTTTATAGTTTTTTTATTAGTAGTAAGCCGGAAAACAACGACAGTGGTTTTGTTTTTCGATAGAAGTTTAATAAATTGTCTGTATATTGTATAATTAGGAGGAAAAGTACTGCATTCCCGGACGATAGTGGCAACCACGGGAGTCCAAGAATGCACTTTTCCTCCGAATTGTACATTAATTCTACTTTTTCTCCGATCGGACTTTAAAACGAATATAAACCCAAAATAATTTTTAGTATTATTCATTAATTATCATATTAAGAAATCAAAACAAAGTAAAAAATCGAAAATAACATAAAATTATTGCTTAGTTAGCCACGACACCATAAGACATAAATATTGTACATTTTGTTTTTTTTTTCAAAAGTTGTCAAGTTTGTGTACTTATTTGATTTATAAAAAACGTGTGAACGACATTTAAGGTATATGGATAGCGAAAGCGAATTATCCTTATCTTGTACCCCGCCGGCTATAGTGGAAGCAGCTAATTCAGCTACATGTGATTTACTCCCGAGAAATTAAAGAAAAAACATACATAACAAACGATACAAAAGATTACCTATATAACATCGTGTGTTTATATTATTTTATGTATGCATTTATACAAATATATACACTGATAATTATCAATTTATAACTAAAATAGCAAAAAATGTTTTTTGCAAGAACAGCACATTATTCAGCACTTATTCAGCATTTAGCAGGTGCTATAAAATTGAGATTGAACTTTATGCTATATTATATTGTAATAATAATAATTGTTGGGGATCAAATCAAAGTGTAAATAAAGAGTGTATTACATTTTCAATAGTTTCTTGAGTAGTTGATAATAATAATTTTACGCAAAACCGAGTGTTTTTATTGAATTTTTTAACAGTTATTTTACGAAAAACCTTCTTAAGTGAAAATAATTTCCATAATAATATGCATAACATATATTTGTGATTTCTAAATTCTAGCTCCGAGTCTAGCTAGATAAGTTGTGACTTTTTAAGTTTTAATTTCATTTTCGTAGTGCATGCAGTAAAAATATTGAATTTTATACGAAGAATATTTCAACATACATAATGCCGTCCGTGTGCAATGCAAAATCATTTAAAAATACTAAATACGCGAACTCATTCTGATTTTTGGTTCAAAGTAATTTTAAAATTTATTTTTTTGAAAATCAAAAATTAAAAGGTAAGTAAAGTTTGGCGAAAATCCAATTGTTTGGATTTTAGCGGAGGGATAACGTGCCTGCTTCAAAACAAAATACAAAAACATTTTTAAAGAATTTCAATTAGTGTGGATGCTGGTACGTTAAAATGTTTTTTCCATATTGATGTATCGGCATACAATCTTGTTGTTTTTTGGCGGATTCACGTTGTTTAATTTTACTGTTTTACATTAAATGGATAACTAGCTTAATATATTTTATATGTTTTACAGATTTCAAATCAAGCACCAATCCGATAATCCTAGCTGATCAGCTTTTTATTAAAGTTTTTGACGAAAAATCATTTTCATCGAAATCAGTTGACCGATACACTTTTTTATTACGTATTTCTAATCAGGATACATACAAATGAAAATGAATAATAAAACAAAACGACAGCAGTCTTTGCTAAATTATTTTAATAAGCGTCAACATTTAGAATCCCAACAACTAGATGTTCAAGAAAGGAATGACTACTCCAACGAAACAAATTTCGAAATACAACCAGAAGTATCAACAATTAACAACGAACCTGAGAATGATAATTCAGAACAACACAGTTCAATTGAAAGGTACGATATATCCAATTTTATATACTCTGTATTAAGTTGCGACGAAAAAGTAGATATTCTAGAAAATGTTTGGAAACCATCCCCCTCATATACATTCCCGAGCATATCGATTGGAAATGAAAATATTAAAAGAAGATTCAAGTATAACTGGTTGTTAGAATATTCTTGGCTTGCTTATTCGAAAATTAAAAATGGGGTTTTTTGTAAATATTGCGTGTTATTTGCTAAACAGTTTGCTGGTAGATCGAGCAGCCAAGTGTTAGGAAAATTTGTAAATGAATGTTTTTCCAATTGTGCGCCGATAATTTAAAAAGTGTAGTTCACGGTGATACGGAATCAGTTGCTAGATTACTAGATACTGCTAGCGCTCGGCAGATTATGTCAAATAGAAGAAGACTTATTCCTATAATTAAGACAGTAATATTCTGTGGTCGAAATGGATTAGCTCTTAGAGGACATCGTGACTATGGTCAAATGAAATTCGATAATGATTGCGACGAAGAATTTGAAGGAAATTTTTGCCAATTATTACGGTTCAGAGTAGATTCTGGGGATCTTATGCTTAAGACTCATTTAGAAAATGCAGTAAAAATGCATCGTATGTTTCAAGCATTATACAAAACGAGATTATAAATTCTTGCAACACAATAATTTTGAGAAAACTTATCAAAAGGGTGAATGAAAGCAAATGTGAAGATAATGACAAAGTTCCCCAGTGCATTGTACGTACACTGTGCATCTCATTCCCTCAATTTGGCAATTTCGGATGCTTGTCAAGTTAAAGATATTCGAAATTGTATGGGTGTAATTGAAAAATGTTATACTTTTATGCATACTAAGCGAAATGCTATACTTCAAGAAAGGATTTCTAAATTATGCCCCTTATCTAGACGAGTAACACTAAAAAGACTTTGCCCAACTCGTTGGGTCGAACGACATGAATCTGTGATGTTTATAGTGGAATTATTCAAGCCGTTAATTTATGCATTAGAACAAATAGAAAGTTGGAATGACAAAGAATCATCGAGTGCTGCATGTATGCTTTTAAATTCAATAAAAACTCCCAGTTTCGTTATCGCAATGTTAACAATTGAAAAAATATTTTCGTACACTTTGCCATTAAAATTTTAAAAGATATAGACGATGAGTTTGAAATTTCAATTCCACGATTAGCAGCAAGACAGACTAATCGTTGTAATGTTAATTCTGAGACACCTGAAATATATTTTCGAATTTCCATATTTAATCCAATTTTGGATTCGACTATTCTGAACTTAAGTGAAAGATTCTTGAAACATAAATCTATATTAAAGTCTTTAAATTTATTAGTTCCTAGGGATAAAACTGAGAACATTGAAAATAAATTAGAAACACTTTTAAACACATATACTTTGGATTTGGAAGACTGCAGTTTACACGTATTGATTGCAGTTATGGCTACGGAAATTTGAATTGGTGGAAAAAATTCCAGAATCTACTATTGAATTGCTTCAAATCTGTGATAAAGAAATATATCCAAATATTTCTAAATTATTAAAAATTTTAGTAACGTTACCCGTTACAACATACACTTCGGAACGTTCGTTTTCAACTTTTAAATATTTGAAAAGCTATTTAAGAAATTCTATCTCGGAAACCAGATCGAATGGTCTTTCATTACTTTACATATATAAAAATATTCAAGTGGATGAAGAAGAAGTACTAAATATTTTACAAAAACACAAACGAAAATTGAATATTACTTTGTAATTAATAATTTCCGTTTTATCCAATAATTATCTGTTAAAAAAATTTATGTGTACCTTTGTATAAAAATAAATGCATATATAAACCATATATTTGTTTTAATTATTTATGTTTTAGGTATATATGAAAAAAAATGCACCCTCCAAAATATATTTCTGGATACGCCACTGAAACGCTTTATGGATTATCGTCAATCTAAACACATCAAATCATTTTCGGAAAACGTCATAAACATCATTTTCGGAAAACGTCATTATGTATACTGTTAAATTAAAATAAACAAATGCGTTTGGCCTTATAACTGTATATGTACTTTTATTTCTACTAAACAACTAAAAATCCATGCGGGAATATATTCCCGGCCTAGGCCAGAAAAAATATTCTCGTACTATTATTACTTGTTGCTTAGCAACAAATACAACATACTAGAATCATGAGCTTTTCGTTTCGAAAAAACAACGGAAAGATATATTTTTTTATTCGATCGGAGAAAAAATAATTTGAAATGAGAAAAAGAAGCGTAGACGTGGAAAAATTGCTGAAATAGTGAAAGTGTCTCAAAAAAATGTATGTTCAGGACAGGAAAGAAAAAATGTGGCTGCAGAAAAAATAATGGAGGTGGTCCAATCAAGGCTCTTGACAGATACTAATACTCGCTTGATGTATCGTTTAATCAAAAATGATGAGGCTAAAACACCCAAGGAGGCGGCAAGAAGAGTGATCAAAAATGCAAGTGAGGAGACTGCACGAAGAGCGCTACAGAAGATTGGAGTAGTATCAGGAATAAAAAGAAGAAGCCGGCAATATCCGAAAAAATAGAATCAGGCTTTTAAAATTTTGGCAAGATTACCAAGATTGGACTGTTGAAGAATGGGAACGAGTAATTTGGTAGGACGAAACCAAAATTAATAGATACCAATCTGCCGGAAAAGCATATTATTAACATCGTTCTTCAGAAAAAAAACTACAAAGGTACCAAGTTAAAGAAACTTTAAAGCATGGAGGATGTAGCCTAATGATGGGGTGTGTTTTAGTTAAGATTAATGGGATAATAAAGAAAGAAGACTACCAAGCAATATTGGAATTGCAAGAAAATATGCCGAATTTTTTTCGAACAATGTGCATATCTGATCGAAGAAATTATTTTTCAACACGATGCGGATCCAAAGCATACCGCAAAAATGTGACAAAATGGTTAGGAGATCAGCAATTTACCACATTAAAGTGGCCTGCTCACCGCTCCGATATTAACCCAATAGAAAATCTATGGGTTAAACGATGTCTCTCTGCTTACAAAGAACTACCCAGTAGCATCAATCAACTATGCGATAGAATCCAACCTGAATGGCTAAAAATTGGCAATGAAATAATTCAAAACCTCGTTGATAGTATATGCCTAGGCGAATGAAAGCAATCATAAAAAATAGGGGACTTTGGATAAAATATTGATTTTCTGGAGTAAAACCAACAAAACAGAGACAACCGAAATAGCGCAAAACTGAGTAAATGGTGTTTCAATGAATTATAATTTTAAATTAAAAAATAATTATCCATGAAATTTTATTTTTTTTATACATTGTTTTATAATAAACTAAATTTATTACTGTTATCAATAAAAAAAAACAAATAATACAAACGATTTGTTACGGACGGCTCAGCAGCCGACCCACGGATTCAACTAGTCATGCAGCGGCCTCACGCACAGAGATTTTGCCGACTAATACTCAGGGTATTCGGTCTGCTGAAGAGACCCATCCGAATGACACATCAACCTCAAAAGGCCGATGCCCAGCCGCAACGAAGCAGCATTAGAGAGCAGGGACGTCTCCCCAAAAGACCAAGCCTCTCTTCACCCAGAGAGACCTCCAACGAATCCCCCACAATTCACACCTTGACAGCTTGAAACCGACGAAGTGCCACGAGGAGACCGCTGGATTTTACGGTCGCCCCAAATGGACGACACATTCTCTGGACTTACCACTTCGACCCTGTGGATATCCTGCCAAGGGGATGGAGAGGGGTGGCAAGCCCAGCCTGTACAGATGTAACCGACACAGAATGGAGTATCCCTTCCCACCATTCCGAACCGATACAAACTTAGTAATTCATTTTATTTGGTAGAGAAAAGAAACGAAGCGAAAAAGAAGTAAACCTGATACCACCGTAGTCGCAGTACAAGTTTTATTCAATAAACAACAACGACAGCTAAAAATGGCCGAACGAGAAAAATAAACAAAATAGGACCAAAGAATAAAATATTATCTCCAAAAATTATAGAGAGAGCCCAACGTGCGTCCCCGCCCACGTAAACGATCACCGTAATTTTGTGCTCTGTTGTTTATTTTATTATTTTCAATCAATACAAATTAATGTCACCTTTAAAGGTGTAAAAAAGACCCCGAACTTAAAGGTATTAAATTAATTAATTAAACATTTGCTAGTTCTTGTATATCAACTGACTCGATTTTATCACAATCCAATATAAACTTAATGACAACCAAAAATAAGATTCAATATTTTTCTTTATATTCCAATAAAGCCTCAAACAAAAACTCCACTAAAAAACTCTCGCACCAAAAATTAACGATGCAGAAAAATATTTCTTCTTAAATGAATCTACATTTCCCCCGCTCGCGGTACACATGCACAAAGACACACATTGGTCTCGCTTTTACAAATCCATTCGACGTTTACGCAACACAGTAGGAATGAAAAACGGGAACTAATGTATAAAGACAATATCACACTGCACAAAAATATTTAAGTTAATATCATAATACAGATGGCACTGCCATCCGTAAAAGGCCTAATTCAAATGTTTACAATGAATTATAAATTTGAACTGAAGAGTGTGAAGCATTGTTGTTATGACCGTGAAGTCGTAACAGAATTTTAAATTATTGGCTCAGTTTTGCTGGCCACTGTAAGTCATACCAGAAGCTCATTTTGGAATCATAACTATAAGAGCCTGGGGCGGTATGTTGTACCATCACTTCGAATCGAAGTTCGAAAAAAGTCGAATGGTGGTATGTTGTATCATTTTTCAAAAGCAAATAAGATACAACTTTCACTTTTTCGATTCGATTTTTTTCGAATTAGACTTTTTTCGATTCGAAGTGATGGTACAACATACCGCCCCTGATCTTAAATAATTTGTCCTTATCGTTTCTATCTTCAAGTTTGATGTGAGAAATCAATTAAATTGATTAATTATTTGAGGGAATCCTTTAGGTAACCTAATCAGAAATTTGCACTTAAAGTTAAGTTCATTCAAATACATTGCGTGCAAATACTAACATTTTTTTTTACGAATCTTGTATAATTTTCTAAAAAACATTTAATGTAAAAAATCCATTTATTTTTATTAATATTCTAAGTCTATATTCAAATTTTGTTATTACAAAATTAAACTTTAAATTGATATTTTTAGTTTCGTAGACCTTTCGCGTTAGCACGTCAGAACTCGACGCTCCGTTCAATCTGGTAATGCTAAGTAGAAGTAAACTAGTATGGGAATGCATTGTGTCCACCTAAGTAAACTAACAGACGAGGCAAATAAATTTAGTGCGATCAAACGAAGTTATCGAACAATTTACTCAATAAAGATTTACAAATTGCAGCGATATATACCTGAATTTGGAATGGAGCTTGAGAGTACGGGCACCTGCTGATGGTTCGTAAACGTATCCACCACTCATACAATTTACTTTGAACACCTAGCAAGTGTGCAAAACTGCAGCAAAACATTCAATCCTATAAACTTTATGAACAACACTCTGCACTGAAATGATTTTTCGTTGGAGTTTACTGGTAGTACTTAAAATCCATTATCATGAGCACCTATAGGATAGAAACATAGCTAACACCGATGAGCTAATTATTTATCTCCAAGACGAAATAAAATATCTAAATATATTGCTAAACAGATTGGGTTGACCTGAGATTTATCTACAATGTTTCGCTTATTTGAGCTTTGGAAACCAAAATGGGAAGCTGTAAAATGAAAACATAGCTCACACCAGTCAAAAAACATAGCTCTAGTGTGCAACGGGCCTCAACGATCGAAGGCAGCCAACTAAGATTTAAAAGTAAATTTCGACCTTATAATCTATAATCAAGAAGATTCATAGACACGTTGCATGGAGTGATACGGCTAAGGGAATATAAGACCATTATCATGGGCCAATTTTTGTGTATCATTTCAAAGTTTCGTTTGCATTAAACATTTTTCAACGAACTTCACTCCACAAAGAAAGTTTCCATTATACAACTGTCATCTTTTTGGGTTAACACTTTTTAAATTTATGCATTTTGATTTAAATCAATGATTTTTATAATTTATCACCTTGATTTCTATAAATTTAAATGATCCTCTAATAGAATAAAATACGCATAGTGTCTGAATTAAAACTAAAATGTTAAGGAAGACGAAACGTTTGATAAGGGACCATTTTTTAATCAGTAACTGTGTGTCAGAATTGGATGGAGTGGTAGACTGTGGTTCAATTGATGGCATATTTTAAGGATAATAATATATTTGAAAGTCTATATAAGTCCTCCTGTCGAATATCTTAAGGAACGCCGTTGTTTTAGGCTTGTTTGGCTTCCACAAAGGAAGGATATCCACCAAAACTTACAACTAATAAAAATGAAAAAAATATACAATATAGGTTTTGCACGTCAATTTCACGATTTTGAAAAACATATTCAATTTTCTTTATTTCATTCACAACTTTTTACAAATCATCCTCAATTTCTTACAATTCAACCTCAACTTTTTATACTTCATTGTCAATTTGTTGCAAAGCAAATTCGTGTTTTTTCAAACTAACTTCAATTTAATGCAGAGCAAATTCAAATGTTTTTAACACACATTGAAGTTTTAATATTTCAAGTTCGTAATTTTTTTGCCAAATTCAGTGCTCCCAACACTTAAACGATTATGATGGGATTAGGTATGCTGGATGGAAATGGGATTCTAAAATGATTTTTGAAGAAATTCTGGAATATGGCCCTCTGTGACGGAACTCGATCAATTCTTTACGGATTATGGCGGGATTGGGTATGTTGGATGGAAATGGGATTCCAAAATGGTTTTTGGAAGAAATTCTAAAATATATTCCAGGTGGTTATTTTCCAGAATTTCTTCCAAAAATCCTTTAAGAATCCCATTTCCATCCAGCTTACCCAACCCCATCACAATCGGTTTGAAATTACAGAGTTCCGCCCCAGATGGCCATTTTCCAGAATTTCTTCAAAAAACCTTTTAGGAATCCCATTTTCGTCCAACATATTCAATCCCATCATAATCAGTTACGAAACGACCTAGTTCCGTTCCAGGTGGCCATATTTCAGAATTTCTTCCAAAAATCCTTTAAGAATTCCATTTCGATCCAACATACCCAACCCCATCATAATTGGATAAGAATTGAGAGTACTGAATTTGTTTTGCAAAGAGTTTCAAAAAATTTACGAACTTGAAATATTAAAATTTGAATTTACTCCGCGCATTTTATTGAAATTAGTTTGAAAAACCACGATTTTGCAAAAAATTGAGGTTGAAACAATTGTCAATGAAGTATAAAAAATTGAGGTTGAATTGTAAAAAATTGAAGTTGACTTGTAAAAAGTTGAGAATGAAATAAAAAAAAATTAATATGATTTGCAAAATCGTGATTTTAAAGTGCAACACCTATATATAATAAGTAGGAGTAGAGTTATTAAAGATTTTTAAATAAGTCAGTCTCCATAGTAACGCGTTGAACCTGGATTCATTAAGTACGTCTTCACAAATAAGTATGTATTCGTTTCGAAAGAGCCTTAACAGTTTCTATTTTCCCTTCTTCCCTCCGCAATTCGACACGAGACTTATCCAATTCTTACTTTGGCCATAACAACTATTTTTTTGCCACAACATTTAGGAGACCTTGACTGAAGTAGACTTTAACGATAAGTAGCTAGGAGATATCAAATGTTTAACCGTATTTTATTTTACAATTTTTACTTCAATTTAAGCAATAGTTGCTTAGCGTTGTTGGTGAGTTATTGTCGCATTATCCCCGTCTGCAATGCGCCTACTCGGTTGACTGTATTATAAATCCCAAATTTGGTACGTGGCGGAAACCGTTCTGTAGTACTAGCGTGAACGGCAAAAATTATTTTTTTTTGAACGAACTATAGGTTAAGTGTGGTGACCAGTTTTTGCTTAAAGGTTTTCGCTAATTAACTGCTGCGAGGTATCTTAAGAAATGTGAGGTTCGCTCCGATGATGGTTTGTGTTGGAGGATAACGGCTTTCTTAGATCACTTGGTTTCATGACACATTACAGATTATATGGGTATTTTGAATAGATTGAAGAGGCTAGAAATTGATCAAAATAAGGACTGTAATTGAAGTTGAGTTTAAAATTATTTCACAGATTGAATATCTTGTTCGTTGATGTAATTAAAAGATTTACTCAATTTAATGATTTTCAACTAAGTATTATACCGCAAAGGCAAACTCGTAAAAATTTAACTTGTACGATGTTTGGGCAACTGCGGTTAGAGCTACAAAAATACTTTTATATGCAGGTCATATCGCTCCTCTAAATGGTCCAAACAACCTCTGTTTCGTTGTGTTTCTTCATTGACGATTTATGTTGTGGAGAAAGGAACATATCCACCATAAGTACAATAAGTATTTTCTTTGTTAATTAAAAGAAAGGAAGTTATTTAATATTAATTTATTGAACGGTGTTTAGGTGATTAAAGAACGATATGACACCCGTTCCAGTTCAGATACTTTTTAAGGAAAGTCCAATAATAATTTGATAAGACCTACTTCAGATTTTCCGAAAATTAACAACGTAGATTTGATCTATATATTGGAGAGTGTGCAGCAATTAATCACACTTGTATCATTGGCACTTGAAAAATTAGTAAATTGTTTGGTTTCCTGTGTCCTCAGTTCTACTTCATTTCCGTTTGCAAATTTTATACGAATCATTTATAAAAAACATTGCTAGATCCGATATCTTCAAAGATACCCGAACAAAAAAAAAATCAATAACAAACCCACAATCACGACGCAGCACTTGAATTTTCGTACGGTTTTACATGCATGATAAGATAAAATTTTGATTTTCAAGAATATAAAAGTATAAGTAATACTCTACTCAATAAATTATTATTTCATACAAAACTGAAATACAGAACGAACTTCAATCAAAATGAAATTGTTAGCGGTCATTTGTGCAGTCTTTGCGTTTGGCTCAGTTCAGGTTGGTATTATTTGCTATTATATATTTCACTAAGATAATAAGAATTAAATTTGTAATTCATAGGCTGAATTCGGTGAGGCGGCGTATTCACCATATTACACCACGATCCGAAGAGTAGGCGACTTTTTAGAAGTTTATGGCTCTGGCACAATTATTTCGGAACTACATGTACTCACTTCTGGTGGTTTAATTGCTCGAGCTGGTGGTGATGTTATCGTTGGAGTTGGAAGTAACCAATTGAGTCTTCTTTCATTCTATGAGGTCGCTAAGATAGACATTCATCCAAGATTCCAAAATGCCGATAAAAGTCATAATTTCGCTATACTTACATTAGCTCGTGCATTAACATTCAGTTCCACGGTGCAACCAGTTGCCCTACCACCACTAGGTCTCGATGGGCCACACTACAATGAAAAAGGGCGTATCGCAACTTTTGCACAGGGAACTATTTTGAGAAATACATTCCAACGCGTCGTTGATGATGATGCGTGCCCCATTTATCGCATTGACCCAGAGGATACGAGTTCATTTTGTGCCGCACAAGAACAATCAGATTTGCAAAATTGTTTATACAAAGAAACTGGTGCTGGATTTATAGTACCAGTTGATGGGATTGATACAATTTTGGGGCTTACCACTTGGGGCGGAATTTGTACAGAGGTGAATTCAGCATTTGTATACGCACGTCTCGCAACTGGACTAGGATGGATCCAAGAAGTTACTGGTCTATAAATTTTAAACAATATTACATTTATGCGATATGGTAACTAATAAATAAATTTATATCTGCAAACAAAACTATTTTTTTTAAACAATAAACCAACGGTAATGAGCTAATCTATATTACCAAAAGATATCTTTATGTCTATTTGTATCGAATAGGCGCTTCAGCCATTAAACCAATCGTTATGAAATTTTAAACATGTATATGATTTGCATGCCAATGACAAATTTTCGGACAATGTCTCGCCGATCTGAATAAAATTTGGACCACGAATAAATCTAGATACAATTAAAAGGTAGTTTTCGGGTATCTCAGTAATGAAACTTCATTCAAATCAACAATAAATATTGATATACGCGGAGAATTAATTAATTCCAAAACTTCGGTTCATTACCAAAAGAAAAAATTATCAAATTTCGTTGATGTCCAAACATTTTTCAGAACATCAATATTGTTGAAAATATAGCATTAGAACCCTCTTTGGAAAATATGATATTTATTAATGTACAGAAGATGCAACAAGAGAGTGTACGGCCAACAACTAAGTAAAAATGAAACCACGTTTCTTTTTTGTTTTTATTATGAAAGTTTATTGTATTTGCTTTAACGCTACCAACTAATACCAAATATACTAATACATAGTAAAGTTACCATTACGGTTAATAATTGCCTGGCACCTTTTGTTAACACTATCATAGCTTAATCTTCATGAGTGTTCATATTTTTTCAATTGGATTCGCATCAGGTGACTGAGATGGACAATCCAATGTCACACCTTTTTTAGTTTAAATTCCGAACAAAGTATGCTACGATGTTTTTGATCATTGTCGCCCTTCAAGATCTATTTAGAGTTGCTCGCTCCACACCATTTCTGGGGTGATGATAATAAACCTCGTGAATATATTTTATTCATGAATTGTGCATTTAGGTTGCTAAACCTTGCTTGTTGAAGCACTCCCATACATGGAGCTTGGGCAGGTGCTTAACAGTTCGAATTTTAACATTAAAACTCCAAAAGGAAGGCTCATAGGTAAACATATCATATGTCCAATCTTTGATAGAAGTTTAGATTGCAATAACCTCGAATGGGCGCGGTAGAAAAGTCGATGTCCGGCAGCGATTCGAGTGACCCGAGGTATTTGAAGATTTCAATGTTATTAAAATTCCGCATATCCATAAATTTATCCTGATTTATTAAATATACCGTTTAGTAATACTACAAATATTTACAAATGTTAGCTTGTTTAAAATTTGATTCAAATTAATTATAAAAAATGTTTTACACGGAGAATTAAAAAATTTCAAAACTTTGATCCATTATCAAAATAAAATATTATCAAGTTTCATTGATGACCAAACACTTTTAAGAAAATCGCTATTGTTGCACTTACAATCGGTCAAAAAAGTAACGGGAATTGGTCAATAAAACATAAAATATTAATTATTCATTCAAATTTATTGTATCGGCTTCAAAGTAGACCCCTTCCGAAACAATACCCTTATGCCAACGAATAATCCGATCATCAAAACATTTTCCGAAATTGACTTCAGTTCTCGCCGCGAATTCTCTTTCATGTCTTCTATCGACCAGAGCTCGTGCTTTTGATAAAATCAGAATTTGCAACACAAAATTTTAGACAAATTCGTTTTGCGCAATGTGGTGCAAATAAAACAATGATAGTAAAATATTTACAAAACAAATCTAACACCCCGATTCTCGCGTTAAGACTTGTTATCTGTCGTAAATAAAATATTCCTGAGAAGACTACTTTTTAAGGCTATATAGTCTTACGTCGTATCCTTGCAAAACCGTGTTTTTTCGATAATATCGAGTCTTATTATTTATGATGTAGTTTTGGTTAGATGTCAAAGAAAACCCGCCATTTTTTTGTTTGAAGTTATTAAATGAAATTTATTTATAATTTTGTTATAATAATGTAATGGAATCGAGCATCGGAATTTTTATAAATAAAAATGATGATGACTCAGAAGAAGAAGTAACGCCTGCTTACATTATAAGAAAACGGCTACGTGATAGTTGGATAACTATATATTTAAATTACAAATTTTTTAACATAACCACACTTTTTTCAACCATGAACGGTTTTCTCTGGAGGACCTGCAGAATCAAAACATAAGCACACTGATAACTCAGTGCATTTCATTCAAGACACATAAATTTCGAATTTATCAACGTTTGTTGTCGTCCTATTAGGGAAAATAATCAAATAATCAATTTAATATCACGAATTTAATAAATATATTGTTTAAATTAAATTTTAATTGTAACTCACATTTCCTAAACTTATATATTTATCCACTTTTTATTTGATTCTTTAATATGAAACACGATCTCCGTCACGTTGAATGCAGTCGTATATTATCGATATTATCGAGAAAAAAACACTATCGAAAATTTTCATAATCGCTCATTTTCGATACTATCGTAAAAAATACTATCGAAAAAATAATAATAGGCCCCCTATTGTATAATACAATGTAAAGAGTCGCGCAAGTGCAAGGCAGTTACACCCCTGTATCCCAATCAGAATTTCTTCAAAATTAGACTGTTGTTAGCAGGCATTAGAGCGTATCAAATGGCCATAGTGGCATCAATGCGAATTAAGATTAAGTAAGAGCGCCGGGCCATTCAATGAGTTTTTCTGAAATTGAACGATGGAATTTTTTTTCAAATTACACCCCTGTATCCCCATCAGAATTTCTATAAAATTGTACTGTTGGTAGTAGGCATTATGACCTATCAAATAGCCATAGTGGCATCAATGCGAATTAAAGTTAAACAAGAGCGCCTAGTCATTCATTGAATTTTTCAGAAATTGCACTATTGAAATCATCCTCATCATAATTCCTTCAAAATTGAAAAAAAAACTTTTGTTTTAATATCAACTTAAAGAAGTTAATTATATGAAGTATTAAATAATTTTTCTTAAATACCTAACTTTTGGCTGAAATATATTGATCAACATTGTTGAATTTTTGTTTTCGGCTATCAAACCAAAGACACAATATGCATTATCATTTTTGTTACTTTCGGCTGGCAACTTTCGGCTAACTTTAACAAGGTACGCTACACCTTCTTAGAAAATGATAAAAGTCTAATTCTAATCTTGTTCCTTTCATTCGAAAAAACGAATTCATCACAAACAGAAACAACAAAACAAATTGAGAATTGTTTAAGCAGTTAGTACAGGAAAAAATTGAAGTTCAAGTGACAATCAAAAGTTAAAATAAAATCGAATAGGAACTAGACTCCATGGTGTCAAACAATGGACGGCTTGGGAATGCACCCCCAAATTATTATCCAGGAAAGAAAACTCCGTTATTTACCCAATAGAAGTAAGAAAACTAGTACTGGACAAACGAAAAGCCCAAAAGAAATAGCGGACTACGCATTTGCCACAAGATAAAACCACCTTAAACAACTTGTGCATGAAACATAAGGCACTCATAAAAGCAGTAAAAAATAAAACAATTTAAAAATACCTTTGTTCTCTAAGAGCTCCAACTAAAGATATCGGCCATTCCCCCTGGAAAACAACAAAAGGGTTAAAACGACCAAAAAACGCAGATCGCCCCAATCAAAACAAACGATGGGGAATGGACTAGAAGTGCGAAAGATAAAGCTGACCTGTTTGCTGAACGCCTTGAAGAAACATTTCAACCTCTAGGTCGGGAGACCAGTTACGAAAACATGGCTGATAGGCTCAAAACATCTGACTTCGATGATTTCAGGCCTGTAATATTGAAAGAGCTAAATGCTGAAATTTAGAACATAAAAACAAAGGAAGCTCCTGGTTACGATCTGATAACAGGGCAAATAATAAAGGAGCTGCATGAAAAAGGCGTCCGTAAATTATTGCATATATAATAAATGCGATCTTCAGGAAAAAAATGTGCTTGAAGAAAATCTTACTGGCCAATTTCACTTCCAGCAACACTAGCGAAATATTTCGAGAGGCTGTTGCTCAAAAGATTGAAAAGAATCATAGAACAAAGAAACCTTATCCCAGAATATTAGTTTAGTTTCAGAGAGAAACACTCAAATATACATAAGAGAAGAAAAAGGTTTGTTCCGGCATCTTTTTAGATGTGGCGCAGGTCTTTGATAAGGTGGCACAGAGGTCTATTCTTCAAACTACATAGAGATTTACCAAAACAGTATTATATGATTTTAAAATCATACATAGAGTATCGCCACTTTAGGGTGAAATATGAAGATGAATATTCCAAGCTAAACAAGATTTCGGCAGGAGTCCCGGAGGGTAGTGTTTTAGGGCCAATTCTTTACCTGCTCTACAATTAAACGATGTTACCGATACAACATTTGCTGATGATACTGCAGTTCGCTCAGTAGGAGACACAATCGAGGAATCGACAACAAAACTTCAAGAAGCCACGGTTAAAAATGAAAGGATAAAAACTAGTTTTAGCCCAAATGAAATTATTTTGAATAAATTTTATTTAATTTGAAACATAAAATACGTTTTTTTCGTTAACCTAAATATTATATTCTCGCTTATTTAATGATTTTCATTCTTATTTTGTTTATTGGTTATCCTTTTTTTAAAACAAATTTTATTCTTTCGTGGAATAGCATAAATTGCATAAATAAAAATGTCTCCCATGATGAAGTTTATCTATATTTAACCTAAAATATTTTAAATATTTGCAAAATTAATGGCTATTAACTAAATGGTTCATTTTAATACAAATTGAATAAAACTCAATAAAATAATTTAATCTTAAAAGTATAAATGAAATATATATGAATCTTTCTTCCATTTCTGGTAATCAAAGAATGAAGTGCTAGTTTTAATCCAAAATTTATATACTAAGAGCATCCCATCTAATTTGCATGCCAATATCGAGAGATACATAAAAGTTTATCAATTTATCGCAACTTCACTGTTGATGCCAAATTAATTCGCAATTGCAGGTTATTAAGCCAATCATTTGTTGTTGGAATAAGGATTCGTTAATTAAAATGTTGTGTCTAAAGGCATCTGATTTTGAAACAGGTATATTGTGTTTTATTCTATTTAAGTCATATAATGCTTTCTCTCTTTTAAACCAAATTAACGATATACAGTGAAAGATTAATTTTAATAATTTGTCATTATTGTATACCTCAACTACAAAATTTGTAGTTCATTCAATGTAGTTCAAAATTTGTAGTTCATTTAATGAATCTTTCACTGTGCGCACTTAAATTAGTTAATGCTGTCAGATGACCTAACTTAAAAACTTATAGTTCAAATGGCAGCCTCTGTGTGCCAACAAACATATTTTTTATTAATTTTTTTCATCCATAAACTTGAGTAGGTAAATACAGATGAATATGGTTGAAACTGTATAATACATATGCTGGAATTCTGTAAAACTACAGCCCATTTGAAGCTCAACTTATGAAAGTAAATATTTTTTGAGAAAATCAAGGTAATAAAACAGCTAGAAAAATAAAATATGGAGGTGAGAACATAATATCGTAAACTACAACATACAACAGGTTCTCAAATTAATACCATTGTGATATGATTTTGCAGATAGAGCCGTTTTGACGATACAACATTTTTCTCGGCATATAAAACATTAAGAAATTTAAACTTATCAACCCAACTCAAAATTAAAGATGTACTACGAGTGTTACTGAACAATATAGGTAATTTAAGAACGTTTCGTGCTTATTACATAATCATTGTTACGATGGCATTACAGTATCTTAAAAATAAACTACAAATTTCAAAAATTATCAAAGGCTTTAAACCTGTCGGAGGCTTTCAATATTATTTTAGTCCTACCGCAAATGAAGGATAATGACATGGGCAAGGTATAAAAATGGAATTAGCTTCAATATTTTGATAAAACGCCTGATAATAACTGATATTCATACTTATTTAACTAAAAATTCAAGAGAAAATCATATTTTGTCCTTTTTAGTATAGAAATATTTTTGTCATTTTTATTATTCATTTTTATTTCATTGTCATTTAATGTGTATGTTTTTCAATACAGGAATCATTCAAAATTGAGAATTGTATGTCTTTTTCTTTTATATTACTTTTGTGGGGAAGAAAAGGGTAGAACTCTTTTTGGAAAAATTATGTTGATTTAGTTTCAGTAATTTCGACTTAAAAATTTAGTTGTCAGGTATTGATCATTTGAAATGGTTCTGCTGTGTATTAAGAGTTAAGTTTTTGTTCTTTATTAATTTATGAGGTTTTATAATTATAATAATGACTATAATAAGCAACACTTATTTTAAAATATTTATTTTCTCTCAACAAACACACACAGATAAATGTATAGCGAGCCCGCACTCAGTTACGCTACCAGAACACGGATGGAAATTGTCTATTGTTATTGAAAATGTAAGGGTAAATAAGTAATACAAATATGTACTTAATAATTTTTTCTAATAAACATTTAAAATATTTATGCCAGAAACTAGTGAGATGGAACTAAACCACGAGTTAGTAACATGGAATGTAATCCGCTTGATAATTCACCCAAAATTTAGGAAAATACTAGGAATTTCATGAATACGAAGATTATTACATGCGGATAGGATATAACCATCGTAATTTTCATAAACTTTTGTATATATACTGCCAATATTTTTAATAAAAAAGTATGTTTTATTATCAAAATTTCTACTTTGTTTATACTCAAATTTCACATAAAAAAGCGTTGAATTTGGTTTGTAAAAAGAATTAAAATTATCCCTGAATTGTATAAAATATGGTAATGATTAGAATTTATTTTAATCTTTTAATGACATATAAATATTATTCTTTGTGACTTACTTTTAATACGCCAAGAAGAGCAAATTTAGTCATTTGCACAGAGCAAATTCTATTTTATATTTGAGTGCTTTTGACACTCGGCAAAAGAATAATTTAATCACTTTTTGAGTTATTCTGGATAATAGCCAGATAGTGTTTTTAATCAAGGTGAGGTTATCAAGACTTTGGGGAGGTTTGGTTTCGAACTAATGAAACATTGAATTTTTTGTATTTAAAAAATTCGGTCGTCTCATCAGACTATCTGGCTATTATCCAGAATAACCCAAAATTTCATATAGAAATCGCATGTATGCGTTAAATACAATAAAATTCGAGGTTACGAAGGGGTTGGGAATTGCGTAGCGAATCATTAAAATTCGCTAAGGCATTGTGATTATACTTTGATTAGTTCAAAGTATTTTCAAAATTTTTGTAGTTTGGTCACTGCAGTCTGATGAGACGACCGAATTTTTAAATACAAAAAATTCAATGTTTCATTAGTTCGAAACCAAACCTCCCCAAAGTCTTGGTAACCTCACCTTGATTAATTTAATCACTGTCCGATAGATGAATTTTATTCTTTTGGACAAAAATAAAATTTGTAAAATTAGGACAATATTATTTTAATTTTGAAAGTATAAATCTTATACATTTGTGAAGCATAATTTTAACTCTTAAAAAAGGATGGACGTATAGTTATTCTGCAGAAGGATAGGAAAAGAATGGATTTCATCCTTTTATTTTTAACAAAAATCATACAAAACAAAATCATAAAATGGACAAAAATGTGGCGTATCTGGCTTGCTTATGTGAAATTCTGGAAGAAACCTGTAATCATTAACGGTCAGCAGATTCCATCAGCAAATAAGACTAAATATCTAAGGATGACCTTAGATACCAGGTTTAGATGGAAATAGTACGTTAAGAAGAAAAAAGATGAACTTCATATCAAATATCGAAAAATGTAGTAGCTGCTCGGGGAAAATTCGGAATTGTCAACGATAGAACGAAAACAATTGATTTAATGGATTAAGGACATCAGAGCAAAGACTATTCAGTAAATAACCTATAAATGGAGGTGGCCAATGGGCCTCTTCTCATTCACAATATAAGAAAGAAAACTTACTAGATGAATTCTATTTAGTGTAATAATTTAAAAAAAGTTTAATGTACATTTTTATAAATTGGGAATAATTTTTCCATATCAAATTTGCAAGGAAAAATATTACCAATTTAATTTTGTGTTCAAACAATTAGCATTAGATTATTACCTCAGCGGGCCAGGAAAAATGTTTAAACAGGAGTTACATATAAATTCTTTCTACTATCCCCTGTTGTCGGGTAATTACTAGAATAGTGCCACAGAGGTAATTAAATAATAGGTATCCAACAAAATCACCTTTGTGAAGTTATCCCATAAAGTCATCCCGGAAAATGATTATTGTTAAGTGTGGCAACACCATTATATATTTTAGAAATTATATTGAAACTACAACTATCACGATATAAAAATATAACGATAGTAAGAAAAATTATTATGAAAAATAATACACGAAATGGCGGCCATTATAAATAAAAACCGATTGACATATTTTAACTTGCGCTATATATAGCTAATCACATAAGCAAAATAAAAATTATATAATTTATAAAGAAACGAGTTTATTGATATAATAAATAATAATTAAATTTGTAAAAAACAACAATGTCACAAAAATTTGATTTCTTCTAAAAATTGTCAATATTCCAGTTTAATTAATATTTAATAAATACACTTATGAATATAAAGTACTGTGTACTTCAAAGTATTGTAGTTCAAGAATTGGCCTGTTTTCACAACAAGTGGCAAAAAAATTCTATGATTTAGAGCTTCGATATAGTCATCTGAATTCGTAGAAGATGTGGATTATCAGAAACCGGACTATATATGTTTTGTTGTTCAGGGATTGGCCTGTTTAAATAATGAGAGGCAAAAAAATGCTATGATTAAGAGCCTACAAAACCTATATAGTCCGGTGTCTGGTAATGGACATCTACTACAAATTCAGACGACTATAGCGGAGCTCAAAATCAAAGAATTTTTTTGCCTCTTGTTATTTAAATTCAGACGACTATAGCGAGGCTCTAAATCATAGAATTTGTTTGCCTCTCATTATTTAAATAGGCCAATCCCTGAACAACAAAACCTATGTAGTCCGGTTTCTGGTAATGGACATCTACTACGAATTCAGACGACTATAGCGGAGCTCAGAATCAAAGAATTGTTTTGCATCTTGTTATTTAAATTCAGACGACTATGGCGAGGCTCTAAATCATAGATTTTATTTAGAACACTACTCGGTAACGCCAACAATTGGAAAGGGCGATAATGTGAATTAAATTTTGTACACTCTCGCATAATTCGGGGATTCCCTGTATTTTTCCAAATTTGTCCTTTTTTCATAATTTGAAACGAGTTAACCACGATATTGCCGTTGTCCTTTATAACGCCATATAAAACACTGTAGAAAATTCGAGCACAACTTGTGGAAAGTTTTTTTTTTCGAAAGTTCCGTTAGGCCTGCAGTTTACTATATAAAGATTCATTCGTTGCAACGTTTTTTATATTATATTTTGTATTAATTAAAAATATTAACTAATATCTATTATTATTATTTATTAATAAAAGTTTTTAAAAACAATTTTTTAAAAAACATTTCAAATTTATAAAAATACTAACATTATTAAAATTATTAAAAATACTAATAACAACAACAAACAAATAACTTTCATTTATGTGATAATAAAATTATTTTTCTTACACACCTTTATGGGGCTTGATGAGACCCTTAAAATGCCAGGATATCTTAAAGTAGAGAACAAATTATAACGTTGGTTTCTTGGGCAGCGCGATAAAAATGTCCCTGTAAGTGGCGATTTGCTTAAAGAAAAGGCTAAACTTTTACATGGACAAATAAAAGAAAATGAAAGCACTTTCCATGCAAGTGATGGGTGGCTATAACGTTTTAATATTCGTTTTGGTGTCCGCTTGCTTAAAATTACTGGAGAGAAATTGTCCTCTCAACCTGGAATTCAACCAAAAATTTCAAGCCCAAATAATTGAACTTGATCTGTATGTAAACTAAATTTATAATGCAGATGAACAGGCTTGCACTGACAACTTTTACCAGAAGACTTTTGTTTCGTCATTAAAAAAGAACGCGGCTGTAAGGAAAAACGAAAAACAACGCATTACTTTTCTATCATGTACTAATGCAAGTGGACTCCATAAATTACGACCATTGGTAATTAAAAAAGCTTAAAATCCATAATCATTTAAAAATTTAACTGTCCTGTGTACTATAAGCATTCAAAAGTAGTACTACTCTTACGTAGAAATAAGATGCACAAAGTGATAAAGTTTTGATAACAAGAAAACAGTTAATACGAACTTCTAATAGTGTCGCAGATAAACAGTTGTGTTGGAGTGTAATTTCAATATTGTGTGTCCCAGTTTCTATACTAACTGTATATTGTGTTTACAATTACCACATACTAGAAATATTAATGTTATCTGTGGTGTTACAGATGGTGTAACATATCGTTGAGTATCAGCCGCATAATAGTGACGCAACATAATCCTCGTGGCGAAAATTCTGTGCAACAATCTTGCCTACGCTACTGTAGATAATATAATAATACATACATCTCCAGTCATACCAAACTCAAATGATAGTTTGTTTTTCTTTTTTCATTTATATAAGTGTAATTACATATAACAAAAACGTGCATTATAATAAATATGCAAAAAGTAAAAATAATTACATAACGGAGAGTGTCGTATAGGCCAATAACAACAAATAACGCAAAATACCTTGAGTATTTATGTCTGTAAATTGTCATGCATTTTGTTTTGATCGACTGGTCCACAGGTAAACTAAACAGTACGACAATCAGCAGTTTTTATTATTTACATAATTGATAAGTGTTTGCTAAGCTTCCTTGTGTATAAATTGTTGCTCTATATTACTGGAGTTTTCTGAACAACATCGTATAATAACGTAAAGATACACAGGCTGCTTATAATATCCAAGTGAATAGACATTATCGTGTACAAGTGAATAGACATTATCGTGTACAAGCAAATAATATTAAGTCTTCATTTCAAATGTGTGTGATCGTGTGGTTGAACATTGTATAATAATCAGTCAGTCTAATAATCAATCATTATCGTGTGAATAAATAATAGGACAATTAATGCTTTAATCTGTCACATCTATGCAAACGATATAAGGTTCGAAAGTTTATATTGAATGTGAATAACTGAAATTTAAATATTTTCAATTACTCGCAATACCACTCAAACAACTAAAGTGCTCAAAGTGCTCATAATAATACAGTTGTACGGTAATAATCGTGACACATATGATTAAACTATAAACTTTATTTCTTTTTTAAAATAATTCCTGTACTTCTTGTTCGTGCATTTGTTATTACATACCTCATCCGAAATGGATCTAGACGATTTAGTTAAAATCAAAACTCCAACCAATGCACATATAATGCAAGCGATTGTTAAACTCTTAGAGGTTAACGCTAGTAATCATAGTGAGTTGACTGCCAGCGCGGCAGAAACCAAACGAGTTCTTGAGGACTTCAAAAATGAATTTAAGGCTGATATTTCTGGTATAAATAATAAAATTGCTGTAATTGATGAGAACTTGTTAAATAACAGTCAGTATATTGGTAGCCTTCAGTCTGAAGTAAACTACTTGAAACAATGCAATTTGGAACGAGAACTGCTTGTATCCGGATTCCCCAATAATGTAAAAGACAAAGATGATATTATTTCAAAATTGGACAGCATATATAAATTTGGCATAGAAAATATAGAGTCCTCCTACTTGAAGACTTTCACCGTTAAGCGAAGTGGCCGCACCGGCAGTGGGAATTTCAAACAGTTAATCATAAAATTTAAAAGTGTTGAAGCTAAAAATACAACTATGAATCAAGTGAGAACTAATGGCCCGCTTAAATTAAAAAAAATCTACCCATCGTTGCCCAACGGCGAACTTACAATTAATTTGCGAGATAAACTCACTCCTATGAACCAACAAATTATGAAACTACTCTTGGACTTAAAAAAGCGGAAAATCATCAAATATTGTTGGTTTCGCCACAACAACGTTTACGTAAAGGTCAACGAAGATAATCAACCGAAAATTATTTGGTCAACCCATGATGTAGACAAAATAAAATAAATCTGTTCTCTGAATAGGATCGCATCTGTTTCCGTAACTATTAATTTATTTACTTTTAACAGTTCATATTAATCTTGTTATTTTCTAATCTTCTTATCTAGTGTTATTATTTTTATTTTTTTTTTTATTTTTTTTTTTATTTTTATTTTTTTTTTAATCATTCTTATAAAGTTAACAGCAGTTTTAGATCAGTAGTTTTGCTATGACTCAATACAATAGTTCAACAGATTTCAAAGCAAACAAACATTCTTTAAATTTCTCACAGTTTGTAAGGCACACAAATAATGCATTAAGCCTAAATATATTTTATGTAAATATAAATCGACTTCAAAATAAGGTAACCGAGCTTGAAATATTATTGTCATCTTTTAAAATGAAAATCGATATTATCGTGTTAACTGAGACTTTTTTGTTTAAATCAGAGACAAACTTTATTAATCTTAACAATTATTTTGGTTATCATAATACGCGTGAACAACGGATGGGTGGAGGTGTCTCAATATTTACTCATCGGGATCTGGATTTTTTGTTAGTGGATTCTAAAACTTGTGATGAAAATGAAAGTATAGTAATTTATTCTAAAAAACTAAATATATCTTTAATTGGGATCTACAAACCACCGCATACTTCATTGAATAGCTTCTTATTATTTCTCGATAATCTATTGTCCTTAAGTAATACTTCAAATAAAACCCAAATCATTATCGGTGACTTTAATACTAACTTATTAGCTGATACCAACATTTCATTGTGCAACTATAAATCCACCCTGCTGTTAAATAGTTACTATATTATAAATAATATAAACGATTTATTTGCTACTAGGATCAATTCGACATCCAAAACGATTATAGATCATATTTTATCGAACGTTAATGAAACTTTTTATATATACTATGGAGATACTAGTCTCAGTGACCATCGATACTTCATTATAAAATATGTTTTAACAAAAAAGTCTATTTATTTAACACAATCTAAAAGCATTGTTAATTACGAGAGTGTCCTAAAGTCGATCCTAGATAAGTATTCGCAAGGACCCAATTATGACTTTTTATTATTGTACTCTTCTATTAAAACTGCGATTAAAGAATATACTCAAAATGTTACTACCAAAATAAAAACATCAGCATATAAAAAACCATGGTTCACTCCACAACTAACAAAACTTGCATCACTTCGTGATAAATACTATAAACTGCAAAAGAAATACCCGGTTAATTTAGATTTTACTACGAACTTCAAGAGTCTAGACACTCAACTAAAAAAACTAATTAGGAGTACGAAAAAAAATTATTACACCACAAAATTCGAGAACAACATAACTAGACCTAAACAAATGTGGAGTTTGGTCAACGAAATATTGACTAATGACCCCTCTGTGCGAAACAGAAACAATCAAAATTCTAATATCAGTCTGAAAATAAATGGCATACTGATTTCGAACCAGCTTCGAGTTGCAAATATCCTAAATGAATTCTTTGCGGATATAGGATTACAAATTTCGAGCTCACTAATGCCACATTATCATGTTTCCACTCCACGGGTGATTAGAAGAGGTCTAACTGCTGTCTCTTTTATTACTAATGATGAAACCGCCGTCCTAGTGAATAAATTAAATTCAAAATGCTCACCTGGATATGACTGTATTTCTACAATGCTGGTAAAAAAATTGGGTCACATAGTTGTTCCTTTGTATACTAAGTATATTAACGAATGCCTAGAAGAAGGGAATTTTCCAGCATTTCTAAAAATTGCCCGCGTCACGCCTATCTTTAAAACTGGTGATTCCTGCTCGCTTAATAATTACCGTCCAATCTCTATTTTACCCGTATTTTCTAAGATTTTTGAACGAATAATCCACTCTGCTATAGTGGAGCATTTAAACTTTAACAACCTAGTTAACGTCAATCAGTATGGCTTCACTGCAAACTCCAGTACAGCTGCTGCTGCCTTAAATCTTGTAGAACTAGTATATAAATCCCTGGAAGCTAAACATGCTACGTCATGCTTATTTCTAGATTTAAAAAAAGCGTTTGATTGCGTAAATCATGATATTTTGTTGGATAAGCTGGTTAGTTTTGGAATTTCTGGTAGTGCGCTACAACTAATAAATAGCTACCTAAATAACAGACAACAATATGTTCGACTAGGTAGTTTCGAATCTTGCAAAGTAAACATTACAACGGGAGTTCCCCAAGGATCAATTTTGGGTCCGATCCTCTTTTTAATATATATAAATGATATTTTTGACTTAAACCTAAAGGGGAAAATTCAAATGTTTGCGGATGATGCAGCCATAATATATAGTTCAATAACTCATCATCAATTAAAAGGTAATATGGAGGAAGACATAGTTACTATAAGTAACTGGCTAGCAGTTAACAAATTTGTTCTAAACGTTAGTAAATCTAACTTTATCATCTTCTACTTAAAACATAAACCGCGGCATACATTTGATGAAATTACATACAACAACGAAACCATTGAACGGGTAGATTGTGCGAGATACCATGGATTGGAAATAAATTCTCAGCTTAACTGGAGTCAGCACATAAATGGAATTAAGCAAAGGATATCTCCTATAATAGGAGTATTGCGGCGAGTTGGTCGTTTTATTCCAAGTACTCTGAGATACAGCGTATATTACAGTTTTATCCATTCCCACCTAACATATCTTATTCAAATTTGGGGTTCATCAAGTGATATTTACCTAAATGATCTTCAAATCTTTCAAAATAAAGGATTAAAAGCTATTAACAATTTTCCGTTACGGACTTCAAGTGTACTACTTTATAACGAAAAAATTCTGCCCCTAACATCATTAGTCGAATACCAATATATTATCACGATTTATAAAATCAGACACGGTCTTATGAAAAATAATGTTGAGTTATCTACAAACCTTTCTGTGACGTATAAATTAACCCGTGCTTCTCTTAATTATCGTCTTCCTAATTATAAATACAAAACCACTCAAAACAGTATATTTTACAAAGGGATCACTTTATTTAATAACTTAATAGACAGCAAGAAAGATGACAAAATTTCAATGTTCAAATCTTATTTAAGAACGATCCTATACAAGAAATTTATTGAATCTTATAATCAGTCACACGATTTAAATTAATTATAAAATATTTATTAAACGCCTATACTAAATTGCTTTAAGGTCTGCTTAACTTACTTATTTTTTTTTTTTTTTTACTATTTCCGTTGATGTTTGAAATAAATAAAGATCATGTAAAATAATATTTTCCTATGTAAAAATTTGTAAAATTTTTTTTTGGTAAATAAATAAATAAATAAAAAAATTAAAAATTAAAAAAAAAAAAAAAAAAAAAAAAAAAGCGCCGTGGATGACAGCTGCAATATTTAAAGACTGGTTTAAACCTGAATTAAACAAGAGCTTAATGTTTTATTTTTATTATATTTAGGATGTGGGCCAATTCTCAGGTAAATCGATTAGTACAATAAATTGAAAATTTTAGTACAAATTACTTTTCAAATCATACCAATTCTCTAGTAAATAAAATTAGGTAAATGCGGATTAAAGGGACACCACATGGTTTCTAGGAATATATAAAAATTGGTACACGAACTAATGTCATAAATTTTATTGTTGTTGTTCCATTTATTCGTATTGTTTATACGAATAAATTTAAATTGTGTATTTGCTCAAATTTGTTGCGTAATTTACACAATAAACTTATTGAAAAAATAAATAAAAATTTTAACAAATAAAACTGTGCTCAATGCTCATAAATATACAAGCGCATTTTTATTTCATGGGAAATGCTAGTGAATATAAAAAAAATATGTCTACAAACATGGCAAAAACAAAAACCCACTACTATTTATCTTTTGAGTCTTCGCTTTACCCTAATTTTTAGTACCGTATTTCAATTTACCGCATATACCGTTAAAACGGCATTTACCCTAGATTTACCTTAGAATTGGCCCGCAGCCTTAGTGGTATATTCTAATATAGCTGGCTATGTGTACATTTAATCAAACCAAAACACTGTAAACTTGTGAAAACCTAATTTCATATGAAAAAAAGCAACTTCACGTTATTGCTAGTCTACTGTATTACAAAAATCAATTTCGTCTTGATGGTAAAAGTGCTCGCAAGAACTGGAAAACCATTAATGAATTAATAACCGGGTATCCAGAGTCTGAAGATATTAAAGAAATCACAAATCAGTCAGGATGCAATATATCAGATCCAGCTACAATTGCCAATGAATTTAATGTATTCTTTACGAGTGTCGGTACAAATAACATCGAAGCAGTTGATCTAGCAATCACTGATAAGGAACGACTAATTAAGGACATCAATAACACAACGCATTGCGAATTATATTATGTGGCAAATTCCTTGAAAAAAAAGATCTGCTAGTGGAATAGATGGTATAACCAATAGTGTTATATCCAAGCCACTTGCCTGTTTTTTAGTGGACGTCCTAGCCTTAGTCTTTAATTTAACCATGGAAACAGGCACTTTTCCGCTATATCTGAAAAAGCTGTAGTTATTCCGATTTTCAAAAAATGCGATAAATCTTGTATTATTAACAATTATCGCCCGATTTCACTCGTTTCTGTATTTTCGAAAAAAAGGAATTTTAAGTTTTTTAAATGTTAATAACTTACTCTTCGGATCGCAATCCGGGTTCAGACAAAATAAGAACACCGAAAAGGAACTTTTATCTTTCCTGGATCAAATTACTGACCATATGGATAATCCAAACGCGATGTGGTACAAAACTCGATATGGTACAAAACGCGATATTTCAAAACGCGATATGGTAAAAATCGCGATATGGTACAAAACGGGAGTTTAGGATCGGGTTGTATCTGGCGGGTGAAGGGGAAATTTAATTTCAGTTTATAGGAATCTACTTTTATAGGAACGATAGTACCGTGGAGTGCCAAAAAATGTATCATGGTATGCTAAATAGAAATTTATGAAATTTATTTATTTTTTAAATTTGTTAATAGTATATCATGAAATATTATTTGGAAATTAGAGCTAACATATCAGGGTGGTACACTAATTGGAATCCCATGTTTAGTCTTCTGGTAGAGAAAATCATGCAAACTAATATATTTAGTTTATGTTAAAACTATTTATTATATTATTTCTAAAATAAAATAATATGTACATCGATGATTCAATTTATGTGTACAAACAATAAAAATAATAATAAATTTCAATGGTATTTGAACGAGCTCAATGTTTTCGTCATCAGGTGAAGAATCAGCTTCGTCAGATATATTGAGAACCAATTCGTGTTGACATTTGCTTCAATCTCGAATTTAATTTTTCAGTTGGAATAAAGTTTCCCCGTTCCCCAATTCCACAACACTATAAATTTTTTTCGATAATGTCCCCTGACAATAATTTTGCCGCCTTATCAACGAAAACAACAATCACTGGATACGATGGTCGTTTTCTATAACCTTTATTTGTAAATTGCTTATCGCCACACTCAAGCCATTGATTCCATTCATTACGGAACGCCAATTTAAATGAACGATTTACGGCAACATAGAGGTTGTAAAACGACATAGATTTCGGGGGTATAAACACAACTTCAGTATTATATTGTTTCTTAAGGCTATTTGCAATATCCTGTTTTTTGTGAACTCCGTAGGAATCGAATCCATGAATAAAATGGATTTCGTGTTTGCCAAAAATTTCCTCGTTTGGCGAAACAACTAAATATCTTATGCATAACCTTTGTACTCACACTACCACGATCAGAGACTGTAACACTTACTTGGTTTGGTAAAATCAATCTGAGGCCTTTAAATATGATGAGCGGTTTTATAGCCATCCCATCCGTTGAAATGCATAATACCGTTGTAAATCGGCTTTTCGTGTGTCTGGTAGGGGATACACTACACTACAACATTTCGTTTGGCTTTGTAGTGTAATGTTCTGTCTTATCCATATTAAATATTTGCTACGAGTACCACTGTTTTTTATCTAATTCACATTTTTCTCTTTTAAATACCTAAAAAATATTTAAAAAAATACGGTTTCCCCAAGAAGTCGATTTTTTTCTTTTTTACTTGTTGTTTTTCATAAAAATGTTTTCTTCGTAATATACCAGTGTCGTAATATACCAGTGGGTCGATTCTGGTTTTCCTATAGGAAAATTAAATAGAAAAGAATTTGAAATTTTTATAGCAGTTTTGTATTTTTTCCCCTATAAGCCTATTCTAGGCTTATAGGGAAAAAATACAAAACTGTGTCTTATGGGAATTTTTTCTTTCCTATTTATCGCAGTTTTGACGTTAATCTTTCCGCACCTACTTTGGATACGGAAAGATATTCTTTTACAACACATGCAATATTTTTTTAATTTAATTCTTTTAATTTTTAATTAGACAAAACAATCACTCAATGTACGTTTGACATTTCTTAACCGTTTACAGAGCATGGTTTTCAATACTCAACTTAATCAAGAATTTGGGAAAAATTTATTCTTATGTGTACCAAAATAAACCATAGGAAAAATTTTTTGGGAAAAAACTGCTATCAAAATTTTATCCTTAATAGGAAAAAAATTCCTATTTCCTAAAGACACCAGTGGGTCGATTCTGCTGCCCTATTCATGAATAAGAATCGTACGAATCTGATTCAATTCAAATATGAATTTTGCATTTTCGTTTTCGTATCGTATTCCGGAATAGGGGGCGTGGTTTTTGTTATAGGAATAGGAAATAGGAAAGAATTTTAAATTTTATAGCATTTTTGTATTTTTTCCCCTATAAGCTTATTCTAGTGTGTCTTATGGGAATTTTTTCTTGCCTATTTATCGCAGATTTGACGTTTATCTTTCCGCACCTACTTTGGGTACGGAAAGATATTCTTTTACAACACATGCAATATTCTTTTAATTTAATTCTTTTAATTTTTAGTTAGACAAAACAAATTATAATTACATACAATTAATGTACGTTTGACATTTCTTAACCGTTTATAAAGCATTGTTTTCAATATTCAACTTATTCGGAATTCGGGAAAAATTTATTGCTATGTAGACCAAAATAAACCATAGGAAAAATTTTTTGGGAAAAAACTGCTATCAAAATTTTTTCCTAAATAGGAAAAAAATTCCTATTTCCTAAACACACCAGAATCGACCCACAGAGGTATATTATTTAGGGGGTAGATTATTTGGCACTCTACGGTACATAGGATCAGTATCAGGTGCGTCGCTGCGCTCCCGTCGCTTCGCAACCATATTCTGTACCATATCTTGTTTTGAAATATCGCATTTTGAAATATTTCGTTTTGTACCATATCTCGTTTTGATATATCCCGTTTTGAAATATCGCGTTTTGAAATATCACGTTTCGAGCGGATCCCATAATTTATAATATGCATATATAAATAATTATTTGTTATGAATAAAGTTAATAAATGAAATAAATAATAAAAAAAAAATTTGTAAAACTTTGGAGCATTAATTTGATTCATCAGCAAGACGCTGAGCTTAAATTATTTAAAAAATGTAAAAGCTTATTTCACCTTCTTAGGTCAAACTTGACAGTTGGACAAGTATTGTTCTACATCTTTTCAATACAGCCGAAACCAACGTATAGAGATTTTCGCCAATGTTTAAAAATTTATTAAATATTTCGAATGCTATATAGGAAATACGCAGTGTATGCTGTTTACATACCAAAATCATATTATTATGTAGTCGTACTAGTAAGTGATTAATTATTAGTTTTGGGAATTATATGTCCACATGAGACAAAATAACAAAAATATACTTTGAACCAACAAAATGACGTGTCCAAATTTTTTGATCGATTTGCTCAGCTTCTCAGTAAATAATTTAAACACAAATTTAGTTAATCTGTACAGTTGTTGTTAGCCAAAATGTGATGATACATATTACAGTGGTTCTATATGTCCTTGGTATCAATTTGTTAGAGAACAGCTCAAACTGCACGCCACACATTCTTCCAAATAATCAAATAAAGCATAAATCGACTAAACTTTATGCAGGGTAACAACAATTCGAATTCGGCTATTTATTACCCGTCTGACTTTGGAAATGTTAAATTAGAAAAAAATATCTGATATGCATATGAAAATGTCACCATCATATGACACAATAAGAATGATCAATTATGTAAAATAATTCGTGTATAATTAACACATTGCCTAAGACCTCAAGTGATATTTTAACAACAGCCGAATCGTCATCATGTCATTTACCGCATTCTCACACATTTCGAGTTCGACAACGATATCGGCAATGGACACACAACAATGTGTTTTATAATTTAGATATGCGTACTCTATACGTGAAACAATTAACGTTTGTTATTGTCTTTATTTAAAAAAAAATGCGTCTTACACAATCGAATCGCGCTATTACTTAATGAATGACCGTCTTCAGTTATCTTAAATAACATTTTATTTTGGAGAATTTTTTTATTTTTCATTCAATTTACGTGTCTCCAATTTTTAGGGCAAATAAACTCGAAACGTTTAAAAATGGTTTTTATTATTACGATGACAAGCCGCCAAAACACATCGCACTCGTACAATAAAATTCGAATCAATATTTTCTCAGGAAGTGGAAACAATTAAACTCAATGTGATATGAATGGATTGGTTTGTTCTTCGGTCGGTCCATATAAAAAATAAACGACTCCAATTTTCGGATATTCCGAGGCAGACGGAAAGCTCTAGAAAGTTAATAAAACATTTGTAATTTTATTATCACGCGTAAAATCATTAAGAATTTGGTATTTTAATGTTAACGACATTAAGCTTTATGAAATTGAAACCGTAACATTATTCTCGTATACATAATTTTATGTTGTTATTGTTTCGTTTAGAGAAAACGTATACACATGTACATACATATTTATACACAATTATACGACGTGCCCTTGGACCAATTTAAAAGAAGATTTATTTCTAATAGTCGTCGACGTTAAATATGCATATGTAAGTCTAATTATGAATTCTTTTGGCAAAGATCTTGATTAATTCGTAATGTTTTATGTGTCAGTGTGTAAAGTATTCTTTTGTGTCAACAAGTGGATATTGCTTGCTATATGGCTTTGTAAAGTGTGCGCTCGTACATGTCATTCTGCTTACTGGTACATTTTTAATATTTTTAGAGGTTACTCAATGTACATTTAACGAATAAATTAAATATTTGTTTGGCATGTTCTTTAACCGACGATACCCAAGTTATTTTTAGAGTTAATTCTTAAGGATTTTTTACGATATTTTACAATATATAGTGTATAGTAATATCAACAGACATGAGGTTTTAATGGGTAAAGTACGCGTGATTCCAACATGTTATGAATTAAAATTATTCTTGAATTTGTTTATATAAACAATTTTCTAGACTATTTTATAGTTTTGTACAAATGTTGTGCATTTATGTATATGTTTTATGATTAGAGGAAATGAGTCAAGCAATTAATTATCATGTTTTATATCTGTATAGATCCACGAAATTTTGGAATCAGAATGTAATATGATTTAGCTCAAGTGAGCTTAGTTTGTGATTAAATATTCTTCCAAGAATATTTAATGACTATATAGTTCTGATTTTAGTAACTGAAATGAGTTCTTTCATTATTGCATTCTATAAAAATGATATCATACAAATAAATTATTTGTCTAATCATGTTTCAATTTTTTTAAATTGTAGTAATATTAAAATTTAATGTATTGTATTATTTTGTAAATATTTTATGTAAAAGAGAAAAATTTACTAAATCGGATAATTTTTTTTTTTTTTTTTTTTTTTTTTTATTTATTTAAATTATTACAACTGAATACAATTCATCTAGTAATTTTTCTTTCTTAATTTAGTCACTTGTGAATGAGAAGACGCCCATTGGCCGGCTCCATTTATAGGTTATTTACTGTAGTAGTAGTCTTTGCTTTGGTGTCCTTAATCCATTAAATCAATTGGTTTCGTTCTCTGCAATCGTCTTACTGCATGGGAGGTGTCCAACATACCACGAAGCTCTTCATTTACGTGTTGATAAATACGTTGTCCATGTATTACTGCAAATTTTTTTATTTCTTCTTGGACCGTCGGGATATTTAGATCCCGATGAAGGTCATCATTCCTAATGTACCACGGAGCGTTAACTATACCACGTAGCACTTTGTTTTGAAAAGTTTGTATTATTTTAGTGTTGGTTTTCTTTGTACAGCCCCAGAGCTGTATTCCGTAAGTCCATACAGGCTTTAGCACCTGTTGATATAATAGCAATTTATTTTCGGTTGACAATTCCGAGTTTTTCCCGAGCAGCCAATACATTTTTCGATATTTGATATTAAGTTCTTCTTTTTTCTTTTTAACGTGCTCTTTCCATCTGAGCCTGGTATCTAAGGTCATCCCTAGATATTTAGCCTTATTTGCATACGGAATCTGCTGACCGTTAATGATTACAGGTTTGTAACTGACTTTAAGATTAGTAAAATTCACATGCGTGGATTTCGATTCATTGAGCCCGATTCGCCACTTTTTTGTCCATTTTATGATTTTGTCACATGCTTCTTGAAGTTTCGTTGTCGATTCCTCGATAGTGTCTCCTACTGAGAGAACTGCAGTGTCATCAGCAAATGTTGCAACGGTAACATCGTTTAAATGAGGTAAATCTTTGGTGTAGAGTAGGTAAAGAATTGGTCCCAAAACACTACCCTGAGGGACTCCTGCCGAGATCTTTTTTAGCTCGGAGTATTCATCTTCATATTTCACCCGAAAGTGGCGATTCTCTATATATGATTTTAAAATCATGTAATATTGTTTTGGTAAATCTCTATGTAGTTTAAAGAGTAAACCTCTGTGCCATACCTTATCGAAGGCCTGTGCCACATCTAAGAAGATACCAGAGCAAACCTTTTTCCTTTCTAATGTATTCTCAATGACATCTGTAAGCCTGTGAACCTGCTCAATAGTTGAGTGTTTCTCTCTGAAACCAAACTGATATTCTGGGATAAGGTTTCGTTGTTCTATGGTTATTTTCAATCTTTTGAGCAACAGCCTCTCAAACAATTTCGCTAGTGTTGGTAGAAGTGAAATTGGCCGATAAGATTTTCTATCATTCGGTGGCTTGCCCGGTTTCGGAATCATTATTACTTCTGCTACTTTCCACTGCATTGGCACATGTTTTTTCCTGATGATCGCATTGATTATGTGCAGTAATTTACGGGTCCCTTTTTCAGGCAGCTCCTTTATTATTTGCCCTGTTATCAGATCGTAACCAGGAGCTTTCTTTGTTTTTATGTTCTTAATTTCAGCTTTTAGTTCTTTCAATGTTACAGGCCTGATATCTTCGAAATCAGATATTCTGGGCGTATCAGTAGTGTTTTCGTAACTGGTCTGCCGACCTAGAGGTTGAAATGTTTCTTCAAGATGTTCAGCAAACAGGTCAGCTTTATCTTTCGCACTTCTAGCCCAGTTCCCATCGTTTGTTTTGATTGGGGGGATCTGCGTTTTTGGTCGTTTTAACCCTTTTGTTGCTTTCCAGAGAGAATAGTCGGTATCTTTAGTTGGGGCTAGAGAACAGAGATAGTTTCCAATTGTTTCATTTTTCACTGCTTTTATGAGTACCTTAAGTTTGATGCACAAGTTGTTTAAGGTGGTTTTATCTTGCGGCGCACGTGTATTCTGCCATTTCTTTCGGGCTTTTCGTTTTTCCTGCACTAATTCTCTTACTTCTATTGGGTAAATAATGGCGTTTTCTTTCCTGGATGATAATTTGGGGGTGCATTCCCAAGCAGACCATTGTATGACATCAAGGAGCCGGTCTAGTTCCTCTTCTATTTCATATTCACTTTTGATTGGCACTTGAAGTTCTATTTTTTCCTCCACTAACTGCTTAAACAATTCCCAATTTGTTTTGTTGTTTGTTAGTTGTGGTGAATTTGTTTTTTCTATTACATTTTCACTAACCGTCATAATAACAGGAGAATGATCAGATATTAGACTTTCATCATTTTCTAAGAAGATGTAGCGTTCCGATATGCCTTTAGTGATGTAGAAATCTATTAGGTCTGGGATTTTGTTAGGATCTGTTGGCCAGTACGTTGGTTTTCCTCCTGAGTAAAATTCACAGTTTGAGTATTGGCCAGCTGCAAGTAATTCCTTGCCTTTTGGAGAGGTTAATCTTGAACCCCAGAAGGTATTTTTTGCATTAAAATCACCTCCGACAATGAAGTTACTTCCTAATTTCTGGAACAGATTAATGTAGTCTTCTTTTTTTAGGTTATACCGTGGGGGGCAATATATTGCAGATATATTACAGGTGTTGTGATGACCAAATTTAACCGTCACGGTGGTTACTTGCATGGATTCTTTCTCTATTTTGAATTCTTCATGATGATTTATATTATCCCTAATAAATATAGCTGACCCTCCTCTTGCTCGTTCTGCAGGGTGTGTGGTATGGTAACAAGTATATCTCCGGATTGATACATAGGAGCTGCTGGTAAAATGTGTTTCTGATATTAAGCATATATCAATTTTCTCTGTATTTAGAAAGAGTTCTAATTCTTCTAGGTGTTGTGTTAATCCGTTTGCATTCCATATGGCTATTCTTAATGAGTAGTTTTGATGTCTGGTTTCTGTTCCGCAATTATGAGTTGAACTAGGTATTGCAGACATTATTTATTTTTAACAACTTTGGAACTTGGTATTTCCAGCAGGTTAAGTCGATTCAGAATTAACTTATTTAGTTTATTCTGTTCCTCAAGGCTATTTAGAATTGCTTGGACAGTGTTTTTGAAATTTTCGGTACCGTTTGCCTCATTTTCTTTCGAATTTGAAGCGGCCTGTGCATATGTATAATTCTCCCTACGCATAGATGATTCGTTTCTTGCTCGATTCTTGTTTGGATGATTTAGAGGGGGTTTGCGTGCCTGATCCCTCATTTTTTGTAGCTGCTTGGCAACCTCACATCCTCGGTAGCTGGCTGGATGCTGCCCATTACAATTTATACATTTTGCTGGTTCTTCTTTTGATAGTTTGCAAGTTTGTGTTGGGTGCTTTTCAGCACATTTCACACATCTTGGATCGCGCGCGCAATATCGTTGCGTATGGTTAAAGCCTTGGCATTTTTTACATTGTACTATTCTTGTACTGCCTCTTTTAACAGCTTCGATCTTTACTCGCATGTTGAGTATGCCAGTTATGTTGTAAATGTTTTCTATTTTCTCGGATTTATCAAACGTTAGCATGAACAGGGGAAGCCCTCTTTTTGAAACCGCTTCTAGTCGGTTCTCTCCGCTACGTCTCTCTTTTTTAATAATGTTTACGGCATCAAGGATTTTAAATCCTTTATTTTCTAGATCCTCCATTATTGAATTAATTTCACAGGTTGGATGTAGCCCTCTTGCCATGACCTTGATGGGACGCTCGTTTTTATTTTCGTACGTGTACCACTGATATTTTTGAGTATTCAGCTTCATTGACAAGTTTCTGTATGCGTTTGGATTTGAAGTGTTAATCTTCCATACATTATTGTTCAGAGCAGTAATTTTATACTCTTGTTCCGTAACAGTACTCATTACACTTTGGATTTCTGAGTAGTTCGTTACTCCTACTATGAAAATCGGTGGTGGGGCTTTTACCTTTGTCTGTGCTTCATTTTGTTGAGCTGGTTGCCGTTCGGATGATTTTTCTACCTCATCGACATTTATTGGTGAAAGTGATTTCTCTTTTGGTTTAGCTGGTTGTTGGTCTAGAGCTATTTGTTTCTTGATGATTAACTGTTTTCTAGAAACCTCTTTTGAAGTTGATGGTAAAGTTTCTGCCATTTCTGGTGAGTGTTGAGCTTTCCTTTTCTTACTTGGTCTTTTACTTCGCTTCAACATCCAATTTGTTTCTCTTTCCAATTCTTCTTCATCCGTATGGAATGGATTGATTTCATCATCGATTGCAGGATTAGGTTTCGTACCAAGTTCTGCACGTGTTTCAACTGCTTTTTTGAGTTCTTCGTTCTCTTTCTTTAAAATTGTAAATTCTTCTTTCAATTTAGTTGTAAATTCCTTTATTTCTCGTAGTTGTTCACGGAGTTCAGCATTTTCCTTCTCGTACTGAAATATATTTTCAGTTGAAGATTTTGGTGATCTTGGTAATTTGGAACTTCGTCCAAATGGGTTAAACAATGATTGGCCCACCCCAGAATCTATTGGGCCTGCCTCCGAAGAGTGTGGATTTGTCAGCATATCTGCTGCTGTACCACCTGGGGTATTACATTCCGTATTTGTTGTATTCATTGTTTGTTTTAGCCAGTTTATACCACTGGCATTTGGTCCCCGGTAGCACTTTGCTACTGCCGAAGCAGTACCCACCCCCCGCGACGTGGACGCGGCTACCTTGGTGTTACCTAGGTGTACACAGAGACAGCCGAAGCCCTCTGAGTACCCTAGGCTGAGGGGCAAAATCGGATAATGAAAATAATTCTGTAAGACATTTCTAAGTGGTGACGAGCAGACGAATTTTTTTTTATAATCACTAATTGTCACGATGAGTCACTGACACCCACCAAGACCAAACCAGCGTCTGTTCTCCAAGTTAGGTTTAGCTGAAGGGGGCATCTGTCTTCTATCACACGGATAAGTAACGGGTTGAGCGCCAGACTAACAACCGTCTGTCAAAACAACAATCAAGTTATGAACCCCACACAAATGCCTCGAATTAGCATATCGGATTCATCACTTTAAATATGACACTTTAAAAATTAGAACATGCAACACGCTTAGACTCTTAAAAGATCTCCAAAACCTTTTGAAAAAGTTACAAATTAGATGATTTGGGAGTGAGGTCCATTATACTTTCAATGGTTACAGTATGGTATGGCACCAAGAAATTTAACATCTCGATCAGTAATGTACATGTATACCCACTGCAGATAAATCAGATGACGTGAAGGATCTATTCTGTGCCTAGTTGGATTAAGTTTGACATTACACACATAGTGAGTGATTTTAACCTTTTAAAAATTGGTACGATTATAGAGAATACATCACACGTGCTAGGAAAGCTACAACTTAATACAATGATAACATGCACAGAAAATATCAGCATCGAGCAATCAGCATAAGCAAACTCGGGGTACTGTTATGCTAACCTCAGAAATGTCACTAACGACCTCTACCCAAGAAGAACAACCATCAAAGACGAGAATGAAGGGCTAAGATAATAAATCAGAATGATGAAGTGGCTTCCAATAGAGCAATTGCTGTACCGGGTGAAGAGCTCATTTTTATGTATTAGTTAGTTAAGTCTGTACAGGACGAAATCTAAAGCTACATACATATTTATTTTGAAGAATTAATTTTTTATGCTAAAAAGGTCCTAGCTAATTGTAGTCAATTTCGAAAAGCCACTGCGATATAATCGAAAAATAATAATTCCGTGAAGCAAGCACTATAAATGTTGCCAGATAGTCAACTCGCACAGTCAAATAGCATCAAGATATCCAATTTCAAATAAACACCCACATAATTTTTTTTCGGAACGTCAGGATAGCTCATCTTCGCCTATTTTAAAAAATAAATCTTCCGACTATTGCAAAATGCCGGCGAAGCTTGGGTGAAGCAATTATGCAAAAAATCTAGAACTCGCTTCATAGAATTACTTTTTCTGATATTTTCTTACTATTGTAATACCACAACAGAACAAAATTTTAATTTAGGCATAGATAGACAAGAAGTTTATTCAATTAAAGATGTGGCAATCATTAAATAACCGCCTGAAGAATGATGTCTTAGAATTCAACCCTCCTCGCGGTGCTCTCTGACTAATTGAATGATTCAGGCGGTGTAGTGGACGAGTAAAGGAAATTTTGTTCATAGTCGAAAATATCGGTAGCTTAGTAAAAACAACAGCCAAAGCGTTACCGACCACGGGTGTGAAGTATTCCAGACTTTCCATAGATGTTATGTATGTATGTATGAGTATCACACTGTTAATTCAAATTCATATAGGAAAAAAATGAATCGTATTGGAAATTTTAGTACAATCATATAAGTATGAGGTTTTTTTAGAAAATGACTCAAACCTCAATTTAAATAAAAAGTATATAATATTTTCTAAAAAAAATTTATAAACAAACTCGACCACTAATTGTGTAGAAATTGTCGAGATTTTTATTAAAACATATTATAACTTTAAAACATAGAAAATAAAACTTTGTATCAAAAGAATGACAAACTTCATGTACTATCGACCGGAATGGCCGATAATGGCCAGCCAAATTTCAGTTAAAATGACATCTGAACACCTAGAATATAAAAATTCGTAACAATAAATCAGAGGTCGTGCATTATTAGCAGTAGGTGGATTTGGTTAGATGACTCAATGACCAACTTCGTATACTAGCCAGACCTGAATCACGATCTCTGGGAATCACGATAATGGCCATCCAAATTTGAGTAAAAATAACATCTTAAAATCTAGAACATCAAGATTCGTAGCAATAAATCCGAAGTCAAGCATTATTATCACTAGGTGGTTTTGGTTGGGTGACTCAATGGCAAACTTCATGTACTGGCCAGATCCGAATCACGATCTCTGGGAAAATGGCCATCTAAATTTGAATTATAATGACATCTGAACACTTAGAACATAAAAATTTGTAGCAATAAACCCGAGGTCGTGCATTACTAGCAGTAGGTAGTTTTGGTTAGTTGACTCAATGATAAACATCGTGTAGTCGTCCTCGGGTTTATTGCTACAAATACTGATGTTCTAGATGTTAAGATGTCATTTTTACTCAAATTTGGATGGCCATTATCGGTCATTCCTAGAGATTGTAATTCAAATCTGGCTAGTACACAAAGTTTGTCATTGAGTCACCTAACCAAAACCACCTACTGCTAGTAATGCACGACCTCGTATTTATTGCTACGACTTTTGATGTTCTAGATGTTAAGATGTCATATTTACTGAAATTTGGAGAGCCATTATCGGCCATTCCCAGAGATCGAGATTCAGGTCTGGCTAGTGCACGATTTTTGTCATTGAGTCACCTAACCAAAACCACCTAGTGCTAATAATGCACGACTTCGGATATATTGTTACGAATTTTGATATTGTCGGTGTACTGATTTCATATTTACTCAAATTTAGATGGCCAATATTAGCCATTTCTGATGTTTGTGTTTCAGGTCAGAGTCACCTATCAGTAGTCAGGAGATTTTTTTGATTTTTTTCACTAAATTTTGATTCCCATTGACGATCATATCTGAAGATTGTTATTCAGTTCTCGCTAATTAGTGAAGTAGATGATGAAGTACCTACCTAAACCCATCTTGTTTTAATAATGTACTGCTTCTGGTTTGTTGGTACCAATATTTTATTAAGTTTTACTGCTATAAAAGGGCATTCATATTATTTGCTAATAAAAGTCAAAAATTCTTAAGTTGATTCGATTAATTTTTTAATCTCTGGAACTTTCTTATAGGAAATCAATGAGAAATTCATAACTGGTTTGAGTTCAGTATATTTGGTTTGCGTCCCGACTGTTTTAGTACAAAATTTTGGTTAAAAATGTATGGTTATGTTACAGTAATAATTTTTTTCTTCGTAATTTATCAATTAAAATTTTAATTTTTACATTATTTATAAGATACAATATTTTTCTGCCATTTTAATTAAGACAATTTGATATACAATTTGATATAGTCTTATAAATATACTGATAAAATTTGCTCGATTTCGTTAAACTTATCTTGATGTGCTTATTTTTTAAATATCGTCAATTCAATGAATATATATCTGTCTCTTGTTTCTATCTCACTTATATTTTATTTCAATGATTTGAATTAAAATTATGTACAAATTTTGTAATTTATTTAAAAATGTGTCCTATGCTTTCTAAACTAATTAAAATAATGTAAAATCAAACATATTATTTTACTTTTCATTGAGAATTTCACAAATTAAAAATCATAACAGTGTACTCCACACAACTACATAAAAAGGCTTTAAAATCCAATTGGAATTAACAGAATTCCAATTAGATTTGTATACGTATACGATTTTATTCTATGGAAAAATCTATGGAATATTTCACGGGCCCTTACCGACCTGACAATATTGTACAATTTGGTAATATCAAGTTTGTGTCTTCCACGTAAGAGAATCCACAAAGTAACGTGGGGATGGAATATGGGACAACGGAAAACTAACTCGATCATGTCATGATGTCTATGAGACATTTCGCCAGCGCATATCCGACTTTAGATCATACAGAGGTTTAAAAGCATAATTAGAATCCTTCATACTATTAAGAAATATTTATATTGCGTATTCATCGTCCAAGCGAAAATTACAAATGAAAAATTTGACAAGCAAAATGGCGTACCAAATAGACCAGAGATGTCAAAGTCCACTTGCAGCCCGCCGCATCATTTTTTGTGGTCCACAATATTTTTCCACAACTATACTGTTTTCATTAAAAAATTCAAAAAAAATCAAAAAACTTATTTAACAAAACTACAAAAACAAAATCAAAGTAAAAAATAAGTAACATTTCAAAACAACCAAATAATCTTCCATACTCATTCATAAACAATTCAAAGAGGACAGTAAAAAAATAATTCGCGTAACTCTTATCAAATCATTGAAAAAGAGAGAGTTTACTTAAAATCAGGGTTCTGCATTAAATTTTGAAGTGTTTTCAATTGCAATCGATGAAAGTACTGATTTAACAGATACAGCACAGTAAGCCGTTTTTAGCTATTAGAAGTAATTCCAATGCATGGTACAACAACTGGAAAAGATATTTTCGTTGTACTTATGATTGCTATTGCAAAATATGAGCTTTCAATGAATAACTTGGTATCTTTGGGAACTGATGGGGCCCCTCCTATGACGGGAGCTACACATGGTGTCATTGATAGACTAAAAGCTTATGTTAAAGCCCAACATAATAAATATGTACAACGCTTCCATTGCATTATCCACGTCCATGTCCGCAAAAGTAATTAAAATTGATAATGTAAGAAAGTTGATAAAATTGTTAATTTTATTCGAGCACGCGGATTAAACCATCGGCAATTTACGTCATTGCTGAAAGTTGTGGAGTCTGATTATGAAGATTTGCCATATTATACTGAAGTTCGTTGGCTTTCGAGTCATAAAAACTGAAAAATGTTAATTGGATGCAAGATTTGGCTTTCTCAGTTGACATTACTGGACATCTCAGTCAATTACTGGGCATCAAATTTTTCTAGTTGTAAGACTCTTTTGCTTAAATATTCAGAATTAAAATTTAAAAAATATGAGAAACAACTAAACATGTTGGAAGAAGTTTTCAAAAAGATGTTTTCGGATTTTCAAAGTACCGAGTCTCATTTAAATATTTTTTGCTCTCCGATGTCGGTTGACATTGAAAATATTGATGAAAATTTGCAAATAGAGATTATAGAACTACGATGCGATACCTTATTGAAACAGAAATAGTCGTTGTCATACAGATTAAGGCTAAATGGAAGATTTCCTACGGTTATGTATTTAATTCGAGAATACTGAAAATAGACCAATATACGGAATAATCACAAATACCATTACAATCGAAAAAACCAAAATAAAATATGTTCTTTTTATTAATAAATATATTTCTATATGTTTTTTGTTTATTTTCTTTATGGTAAATTTATATTCAATTTACACTCAAAATTTGAATTTTTAATAAAACTAAGATGTGACCCGCAAAAGGATTTAGAATACAATTTTCAAAGAATTTGACCCGTACACTGAAATGAGTTTGACATTGAGGTATGACTAATATTGTGAGCAAAATTGCCTCAATCGGATCCGCAAGTATGCATGCGGCATTAAATTAGTAATAATATTACAACAAAAGTAATTTATAAGGTTTCACTACCATTACCAACATAGCGTAATATATAAATAAATATAAAGACACATATGTATTTGTTCTTATAGTTTTAAGTAAAATTATGCCGTACACGCTCTTGTTGAATATACTGTATATTCAACTAATGCCCGGTTTACATACGACCAACATTTTTCTTCTGCAAAATGAATAAGATATAACATTGACTTTTTGCACATGAGAGACAAGAAAAGCAATATATCCCAACAAAATTTTGCAGAAGAATTTTTGAGCAAAAATCACCATAAAAATGAAAATGTTGCCATAAAATTAATTCGATCCGAGTATTTTTATGGCAACATTTTTAAAATTAACAAGAAAAAAAATTAGTTCGTATTTATAAATGTTGAGGATTCATTATAAAAACAGACGCCATAGATAAAAATGTAAATTTCGTTTTTTAATTCATTAAAAATAAATTAATAATGATCCTATAAAAAAAATTACGCCATTACTATATATGTTTATTTCTTTCTGGCATATTGAATATTTTTATATAGCGGATTCTTTCTTATTTAGCTGAAAAAATTTGTAGAAGAAAACAATTTTCTCATGTAAACCGGGCATAAGTCTCGCCCAATTTTATCTCGGTTTAGTTGAAATATTTCTATCTTTTGAGCAAATAATCTTGGTCGTACCAACATAATAACAAAAATAGCTGGAAGTATGAGGAACAATTTTGCTCAAATATTTGTTGTTGTTTATCGCCTTAAATAATTTAATTTAAAGTTAATATATTCCTGTTGGTGCCCGGTAACACAATTGTGTGGGTACGGCAAAAGTACCATGTCAAAAATTTATTTTTGTACTTGTTTTCAACCAAATAACACATTTGTGCAATCCTTTCAAACTTGTTTTCGTCCAAAAAAAAACACTATATCTATACACATAATTGTGTTGGTTGTACTTCACATCAAGCCAAATTTTTTATCAAAAATGCCACTACATACTATGATTTTTTACTCACACATTTGTATGGTTTGAACTTTAATTGAGCCTTTTTTTTTGGTTGAAAAAGGGATATAACATAAATGGAATAAATATGTGAAATGCATTTAAGTAAAACAATTAGGGTGATAACCCAATTTTTTTTTTGCTGCAACTGTTGGGCTATAAATTATTTGATAATTTATAAATCGTGATATATGTATGTGCATAAAACCTAATATTGTGTATTTGTAATCCCCAGACATATGTTTATTCGATTAAATTAAAATAAAGCCCCAACTAATCGCAAACAAAGCAGAAATTGTAAACAAAAATTACAAAACAACAGAAAACATATCGCACGTGCTCGAAAAAACTGTCAACACCAAAATCAGTTTTGAGATAATGCATTTTAATTTTTTTATTTAATGGCTAACGCTACTGTGATGCTGAGATTAGCTTTATAAAATGAATAATCTCAGCATCACAGTATAGTGTTAGCAATTTAAAATGCATTTACCTCAAAAATGTTTTTTTGTGTTATGACATTTTTTTAGAGGATGTGCGATATGACTCACATGACAGCTGTAAACAAACTTTTTAAGCAAATGTTTGTAAACAAATAATCCATCGTTTTTTATCTCGTTCCGTGAAGGCACCATGAACGTTAAATTTTCTAACAAAAACAATGTATAGGTACATTGAGGTTAAAATTGTAAATTATTCATAACTAAAATTAATCCCTACCAAAATTTTGACATTTGAGTTGACAAAAAACACGTAATACAATATACATAACTGCTTGCAGATGTTCATCGATCACCCATATCCAGTGGTAATTTCTAATATGTATCCACTGTCCAACAACACTACTTTTTAGATGTAAGGTGCTTGTCCAAATGAAAAATATCATTTAAACAGAATATGTGATGAAACTCCGAGCATAGAGAAAAGTAATATAAACAGAGGTAAAGCTGCATACAAAATTTTGAAACAACTTTTTTAGATTGTAACCCCAAAATACAAACTCATTTTACGACTTAAATAATAAACTTAGAATATTCAACACTTCGAATATTCATTTAGCGTTTCCTTGACTTTTCATATTGTTTTTGTTTTAATTTTTTTCGTTCAGATTATAACGGTAATTTTAAATTTAGTAAACATAAAACCGTATCGTGACCCCATATTTTACTATGAAAATATGCGTAAAATTTTTGTATGCAGCTTTACTTCTGTTTATATTTATTTTTTTCGGTGCTCCGAGTCAGCTATCTTGCGTAGAAATATTTTTCCATTTTTTGCCTATAAATATCTGAAATTATGGATATGTTGCACTTTTTTCGCTTCATTAAATAGTTTGGATTAGAATTTTGTGAAGTGAGTGCTGAATAAAGTAACAACCCTTAACGAGCTGAGAAGATCAAGGTAACTTATGTTGAACTTGGATAAAATGTTATTTTTAGTTTCAACAGAATTCAAGGTAACGATGAATAAATCTCTTAGTGTTGATTTAGATTTCGGATTATGGTTCATATTTTTAATTGAAGTTTGTAGGGCTCTTGTAGTGCAATACGCCCAATGTGTAAATTTCCACCTGGTTCGAAAGGTTCTGCAGATGGTCATACTATACTGCCTTACTTTTCGTAAAATTAAAAAAATTCATTTCGTGACAACTTATCAAAATTAATTTCTGGATCAGATATATCCATTCCATTCGTATTTGAACAAATAGTACCTCAAATTTTAGCACGGTAATATAAGTTTGTTGTTAGTATAAAACTGTCTGATTAAGGCTATGTATAGTTTTGAGGTGGTTAAACTCATTCGTTACTTTTAAGAAAATTAGAAAAAAATCGTTTCTTGAAATAATTGCGCTTTCTGGGCCAGATCTATCCATTCAACTCGTATTTGAACTAAAATTGCATTTAAATTTTATACGTTAAAAGTATAAATTTATCGGATTATATAACTATGTTACGAAAATTAAAATATTTTGAAACATACAGAAGTTTTTTAAAAAATTATAAACCTATATTGTTTGAAATGCCAACCGAAATAATAACTAAAGAAATTGTACAAAAACTGAAGAAATCCATATAATTTCTTCAAATGACGAATGCATGCGATGAAACACGAGTCGCGTATTTTTTCGAAGTTCGGCTTTGTTCAAGTTTAAAAATCCGAACATGAATTCATAGATCCTCTTGGAAAACGACAGTACTTTAAAATTCGAAATGTCACGTAAAATAAGTTTTGAAAGCTGACAAAAAATGATGACCTCTGGTGTTCGCAGTATAAGTGAAAACTTAAATATTATGAAGAACATATTTAACGGAGTTCATTAGAACGGATCCTGACCTTCATAAAGATACATGAAATTTATCTGAAAATATGGGCTCCAAGCTGTGGATGTATAAAAAATAATATTTGTTAAAAATTAGAGTACCGTTCGTCACTATTTTAGTGTACTGGCCCAATTGAATTCCCCGCAGAGGAAGTGGAAAATAGGAAGACCGGCAATAATTTGGAAAATAACGGTGCAAGCTGAAACGAAACAGCTGGTAAAACATGGTGGAAACCAAAAGAGCAATATTCCCTAATAGAGTGAGATGGTCCAGTCCAGTAGACGTCTTATACGACCGAAGAGTCCCCGTTATTCTACACCAAAGGCGAGTAAAATGTATAAGTGTAAAATGAGTGTAATTTAAAATGAACCACCTCAATTACTCCCTAATCGCACTAGCCCAATACAAATTTCGTAAGCCCTCCACATAATAGCGATAAACAATTATCAAATATCTGCGAATATTTCCTGACATAGTCATGTACTACGAGTCTAGCAACATGTTGACGATTTCTAATGATAATCATATAATAAATACAAATCTTATCACAATTTATTTAATTTTTAACCTTCAGATTATAAACTCAACGTCATTTTAACCAAAAGATGTCAAAGTCAGAATTATAAATGTTTACACGCATAGCATACATACATTACTACGGAGACAAACCCTATTTCATGTCATGTTCATGATGTAAGCTGTAAATAAAAAACTTTTTGTTCTGTGCCTATATACCAAAAACATCCAAGCTACAAGCAGAATAAATTTTAGCACATCCATATATCAAAATCGTGATAAAAGATAAGTCAATGATGAACGAAATTACACCCACGCCACAACAAAAAAAAAATATTTTACTAAGAACAACACTACATAGCGAAACATTCATTACTTAGAGTTTAGTTTACTAAACTCACCACAATACATAAATTCTTATAAATTATAAGAAATAAAATAAGTAAATACAAATAGTAAACAAAATAAGAATAATTGTGTGGCATACATTACTTGGGTACAAATTAGTTGATTACGTCATGCTTTTGGAAACTTTTTGTTATTGTTATTAATGTGAGATGTTTACTTTTGATTTCGAGACGAAACAATTGCGGCACGGCACGTATGTATGATCGTTGTCGTAATGTAATGTTGATCGTCTTAGTGTGCACGACAAAACTTACACTTGAATTATCTAAATACGGTCTCATGATAATAATTACAATGGAATAGATTTATGATCGATTTCAGTTGAAATTAATTTTAGGTAATCAAAAAAAAAATTTAAATAATTTATTTTTGAATTATTGGACAGACACGAAAACAATTTTTATTTTTATTTTTAAGGTATGCAATATTTTATTTCGATTCGTTCCAAAATGATAACATTTAGTCAAGGTAAATGATTATTGTTTAAATTTTAATTTAGAAAAAATGACGATAGTAATTTTCTTCCGGAGTGTACGTATACCCATAAAAAACCAAACTTAATTATGTTTTATTTTATTGTATTTTTTTCCAACTTGAACTTAATAAGATGACAATTCTATTGTCTCGCAAAAATTTACGTTTCTATGTATATATATTTTTTTGAGCTTATGGTTTTTTACTTTTTTCTTATATGCCTTTACATCATGCATGGTGAGTGATGCAGACAGAAAAATATCAGTACTGAAATTTTATTTTAGCTGTAAAAAGATTTTTTTTAATATGTCTATTGTGAATTAAGTAATGAATAGATATCGATACTCAGCTCAGAAACATGGCGAAATAGTGTTAATGTATCGTTACAATAATTCAATTATCGTTTCCCAATGAGATTTCCCAAAACTATTGAACTCGAATTTAACAGAAAAAAGCGAATATATAGTTATCGTAGACGTACAGAAGAACAGCGAACAAGTTTTTGAAAAATAGTGAGCATATTACCGGAAGTGTGCTAAAAGCTCTTCACACATCGTTATGTCGATATCCGCACAGTTCCAATAACTATTTGTTACAAAGTACAGTTAGTTCAGTCTATCCATTTACATTATTTGCAAATAACGGATGATCAAATTAGTATTAGTATTACATTTTAGAAACATTATAGCCGCCATTTTTTCAGAATCCCTTCAAAATTGAAAATTGCGTTCAGTATTTGTTGGCAATTCACTATGGAAAGATACAAAGTTGCACAGCGTTTAGAAATTGTTAAAACTTATTAAAAAAATAATGAATACGTTTCGTACAATATGTTAAATGTATGGTCAACATAATCGACCTTCAGAGCCTACTACTCGTATTGTAATTAAAAAATTGGAGACAAATGGTAATGTGTGTAATGTTAAGAATCCAACCCGTTAAAAACGTTAAAACGTTAATGTGTGGATGAAAATCGAGAACGATCAATTTAGATTTGCATTTCAATGCGTTTAAAATTCAGTTGACCCAACAACTTAAACCAAATGCCCATTTATTGCTTAGAAATTTGCAGATTGGGCTTTAGTGCAACTTGAAACAGGTCCATTATTTCATGGAAAAATCAACTTCAGCGATGAAGCTCATTTTTGGTTAAATGGTTTCGTAAATAAGCACATTGTCGCATTCGGAGTGAAAGAAACCCGTATTCTGTAGCTGTTCATGAAACATGTTTACATCCACAAAGCACAAAGATGAATAGTTTGTTGTGGTTTAGGTGTAATTCGACCATTTTATTGAAAATGAAAATGATATTACATTTACCATCAATGCAGAACGCTATAGACACATGATTATTAGAATAATTTCGACTTGAACGGCAGGGTGGTTACATCAAGATGGCGCAACATGCCATACATCTGATGACACCAAAAGTCCCTATGTAATTTAAATTGTTTTACTCCAATAAACAACAAACACTCAATGACCTTAAAACCAATATATTATTTGTGTTTTTGGTGAAAGAAGTGCAGATGTGAAAAAGTGACAAAAATTTGGTGTTCCAGAATAGAATTTATAAAAAAATCCAGAGTCGGCCTTGACTTTCCAATTCAAAATAGGTTCTTACACTCTTTTGAGTTAATACCCAATTAATTGATCGCTAAAGAGAATGGATCCAGGAAGGTTGATACCCAAACTGTATAGGATAGATTTACGGAATATGTGATTTCAACAGAAAAGAACCAGCTCGCGCACATTTACTAAGATAAATATTTCCAAATCGCCGGTATCAAAATACGTCTCAGGCCTTATTCCTAGGTAACACCTGGGTAGCCGCGTGCACGTCGCTGGGGGGCGAGTACTGCTTCGGCAATAGCAAAGTAATACTGGGCACTAGCTGCCACCCCAGACGGTACGTCAGCAGAGATGCTGCCAAATCCACACTCTTCGGAGGCTGGCCCAATGAATTCTGGTTTGGACCAATCCTTGTTTAACCCATTTGGACGAAGCTCCAAATTATCAAGAATCACAAAGATCTTCAACTGGAAATATCTTTCAGTGTGAGAAGGAAAACATTAAACTCTGTGAACAATTAAGAGAAATCAATGGAATTTACAACTAAATTGAAAGAGAATAGACAATTTTAAAGAAAGAAAATGAATAACGCAAAAAAACAGTTCAAACGCGTGCAACACTTGAGACGACACCTAATCATGCAATCGATGAAAGAGAAACAAATTGAGTGTTGAACCGGAATAAAGTTCAAGTAAGAAAAGGAAATGGCGGAAACTGTACCTTAAACTTCAAAAAAGGTTTCTAGAAAAACAACCAGCTAAACTAAACGAGAAATCACCTCCTCCAATCAATGTCGTTAGAATATCAAATTTCTCCACTATATACAATCGTTTATGAAATCGGTGATGGTAGCCGAGTAGAAACTCGTATGTCTAAACAATGGCGTCTGGAAAATTAAAATTGCAGACTCTGAAACCTATAGAGCTTTGGCTATACAAATAATTCCGAGGGGCATCAATGGTTTACTTACCTACGAGGATAAGATTATTGTCCCATCAAAGTTATGGCTAAGAGGTCTTGACCCAACCTGCGCAAAAGAGGGGATCATTAAAGACCTCAAGCAAAAGGATTATCAAATAGAAATAGCAGTAAACATCATTAAGAAAGCAAAAATCGGAACTGAACAAGGAGTTCAAATCAACAAAAGAGGTTTTCTTGAGTGCTCTTAACCTGCACCGACCATATTAGCCCGTCTCAATGAAACCTGTACTATAATTTGTTACAATTTATTACAATTTATCACAACAAATCCCGATTTTATTACAGTTACCGTTTTCGAGGAACGAGTGGTCGGTTTAGCTTGTAATTAAACCTACACCGCCAAAATTGTAACTTTTGATGTAGCTGTGATATCGGAATGGTTCTTGGACCAGAATTTATTACAAACTAATTTCATTAATTAAATAATTCAAGATCAACCCTATATCTTGACTAAGGGTAAATTTCACCCCAAACGATTATTTAAGACACAAACATCGTTTTTACCAACATTAATAAACTATTACACATGACCGCCACCAGATATTGTGTCAAATGGTACTCCTTGGACTTTGTGGGGGCAGAACAACCTTATCCAGGTGTGTATAAAATTACCTTTGTGTCAGGTTACACGGAATTGGCTCCAAACCGTAAAGGGTTCAAACATCTAATTTAAAGTTCGATTTTATTACCTTCAACAATTTATTACACCAGACCGCCTCCAGATATTGAGTCAAATGGTACTCCTTCATAATTGATCGAGTCCCTCCAGGTTTCCATATTCCAGAATTTCATCCAAAAATTATTTCAGAATCTCATTTCCATCCAAGGTACCCAATCCCAACATAATCGGCTAAGAAATGCCTGAGTTCCGTTCCAGGTTCCCATATTCCAGAATTTCTTCCAAAAACTGTTTATGAAGCCCATTTCCATCCAGCATACCCAATCCCATCATAATAGGTTAAGAACTGGGATCACGGAATTTGATTGCGAAAAGTTATTTTTGAACTTGAAATATTAAAATTTGCATTTGTTTTAAAAATATTTGGATTTATTCTACATTTAATTGAAGTTAGTTTGAAAAAACACGAATTTGCTTTGCAAAAATTTTAGGTTGATTTAGAAACAATTGACAATGAAGTATAAAACATTGTGGCTGACTTGTAAAAAGAATTAACTAAAAAAAATTAATATTGTTTGCAAAATTGTAAATTTGAAGTGCAAAACCTATAAAATAAAAAATTATCCTTTGATAAATTAAAGTCAAATATAGGTCATCAATGATGTTGAATGATTTAGACAACCTAATAATGGGGTTATTTTCCACATAGTTTATAGAATGGTGTTCTAGTGCTAAGAACTCATGGTTTCGAAATGCTCAGCAAGGTACATGAATTGATAATATGTACTCTGAGTACGGAGGTAACCGAGCTACATTTTCATGAAATTGTAAATTTTGGTTAACAAACTTTTCATTAACAAAAAAATCAGAAACTTCTTTTGAATGCTTTTAATTCTTTTAATTTGCGCAGCATAGAATTGGTTCCTAGCCGTTACATCGAAATCCAGTTGAGATCGAACATAAGCGAAATAGGGTATAAACATAAGGTTTAAATTTCTCTAAAATCACCTGCTCATCGTTTAACAAATCCAAACATTGCATTCGCCTTCGCAATATACAATTTCCAGGCTCCCTGAATTAAAAAAAGCTGACTTAAAAATTGTGTTTTTCGGACTTAAAACCAGCTTTTTTATTTCATTTTAAAATTGACCTAAAATCTGTAATGAAAATGAAATAAAAAAAGCTGACTTTATTAATGCATATCATCAATGATTTAAGAAGTGTGTTTATAAGTGACATAAAATGTGTATTTTAAAGTCATTTTGAAAATGAAATAAAATGTGTATTTAAGATCGAAATAAAACGTAAAATGTATAACAGTAAAAGCCCGATTATCCGGCATCCAACTAACCGGAACACTAAGTTAAACGGAATTTTAATTTTTAGGAAATTTGTTTTGCCTTTTTCTCTTTATTTTCTCTTTCATATTATGCATTTTTAAATTCATTTTAAAATTTGCAATTGTTTTTTGCACATTTTCATTAATGAAAGCATTAGTTGAAAATTTGGAAGGGCTTTAATTTTCATATTATAGTAAAAGCCCGATTATCCGGCATCCAATTAACCGGAACACTCAGTTAACCGGAATTTTAATTTTTAGGTTTTTTCTTGTTTTTTTTTTCAAGAGACTGAGTGTTCCGGTTGACTGAGTGTTCCAGTTAGTTTGATGCCGGATAATCGGGCTTTTACTGTATTAAGAAAATTAAAGCTATTCCAAATTTTCAACTAATGCTTTCATTAACGAAAATGTGCAAAAAACAATTGCAAAACACAATTGCAAATTTCAAATGAATTCAAAAATGCATATGAAAGGGAAAAGAAAGAGAAAAATGCAAAATAAATCAAAAAATTAAAATTCCGGTTAACTGAGTGTTCCGGTTAGTTGGATGCCGGATAAACGAGCTTTTACTGTAATATGAAAATTAAAGCAATTAAAAATGTTCAAATAATGCATTCATTAATGAAAATGTGCAAAAAACAATTGCAAATTTCAAAATAAATCAAAAAATTCATATTTTAATTCATAATTAATACACAAATAATAATTCACAAATGAAATGCAGTTTTTTATCTTTCTCTACAATGCAACAAAAAACTGTAACAAGAAAAACAAGAAACCATTTTAAGAACGTGAAATTACGCAGGCATTCTCTATGTGTATTAAAACAAATGTACATTTTATGTATATAATGTGAAATAAAATATGCCTTTTTTAAATCATTTTGAAAATGAATTAAAAAATATATTTGTAAAATAACATAAAATATGCCTTTCTTGTGTCATTTTAAAATTAAATTTATTTTTGTAAAACACCTTTGTTAAGCCAGAAAATTTGTTAAAAGTATAATTTAAAAAAGGTCGCATTTTTTCGTGTAAAAACACCATTTTTAATTCCACTTTTTTAATTTCAGCTTTTTTTAATTCAGGGAGCCCAATTTCCAATATGCCTCTTGAAACTGGCGTTTTCGACAAATGTAACACTTAGATCCACAATCTCATTGACTCTTTGCAATACTTTGCTGTTGATTTGTATGAAGTAATGGACTCGTATTACGATGAAAAGCCATGATTTTGCATTTTTTAATATTTAAGTAAAGCGAATTTCCATCACACCACTCACTTAATATGTCGATGTCTTCTTGAAGTTTCTCTGTGTCTCTATTCCATTCCTCCATTAATAGAACGACCAATTTTCACGTCATCAGCAAATATGAGCACGTTTGAGTTTTTGTTTATCTCGTGTTTTTTTGTTGATGTGGATCGGTCAGACATAAATCCATGCTGGTTTATTGATATATATGATGTGCCCTTGTGGATTTAAAGTTGTTGCATATACCTAATCAAACAGTAATTGATAATGAGATTGATATTCCTCTGATTTAAAAATTTATGTAATTTTCGAAATTCTCCATGCAGCATAATGAAATTGTTAAAATGTCAGCGCACTTTTCCAGAATAGAAGAGGGTATATTGTCAAGGATAATATTATGGTAAATGCAATCATGTATTTATCATATTTTTTTTCTTAGTGCAGCTATTCCCCAGACATTTGTCCCAATTCTCCGTTTACCAAAAGTTAATTCTGGCGATTGGGGAATAAATGTACAGGAAAATAATTTAATTATTCGCAGTCGACACGCGATCGATATAAAACAAGAAAACAAATGTCTAAAAATAGTTTACTACGTTTAATTTTTTTGGTTGATATTTTAATCGCACTTTACTTAAACAATAAATTTTGTTTAATAAAGAAAAAAATTGGATATTGATATTTTACAACTGATATTACCAGTTTTCACTATAAGTTTACAGCCAAAATATTACTATAAGTCAATACAATAATTTCCCGTTCAATTCTATTCCCAGTTAATATTTTCCTAAAATAGGAATAAACAAAAAAGCTGGTATAATGGGGAATAATTTTTTCCCAAAAGCCAGAATACACTTTTGAATTACCAGTATAGGGCCACCGATACTGACAATATTTGCGGCTCTTTGCATTTTGCTTGTGGATTCTTCTATGCTAACGGCGACTGTCAAGATGGCCGTATCATCCGGTCCTCTATCGTTTGAGGTCCGAGGTTTATAGAACATATAAATTTGGTCTCAGAACGCTACCTTGTGGTACTCCGGCTGATATTTTCTTTATTTTTGAGTATTCGCCATCTAATTTAACAAGAAAATGCCGGTATGTAAGATTTCAGAATTTCATAAAACTGCCTTGAACATACTTTTTTATTTTCAAGTACATCTTCAATTATGTTTGGAATTCGGTGTAATTGTTCTATTGCTGAATGTTTTTTTGGAGCCAAATTGATGTGGAGGATTACGATTCCTTTCTTCTATTAGCCTATTAAAGTTAGCCGAAAGTTGCCAGCCGAAAGTGAAAAAATCGATAATGCAGATAGTCATCCGAAACTTAAAAAAATATGTATTAAATTGAAATCCCAGCCGAAAATAACTAACCAACAAAATCGGCCGAAAATATGTATATATTTGTAACGACCAACAAATAAAACTAAAATACCGATATTAATTTATGGTTCTTATGCATATAATATGAGTAAAATGTATATGGGCAAACTTCAAAAATTCGTAAAAACTTAACGTTTAAAGTGTTATGTCTGGAAAAGATCTTATTTGAATCGGTTTGTCGCTGGTTATGGCTGGAAAATTTTCCAGATCAACTTTCTTGTTGGGAGTCCGGGAAAATGAGGAAAGGGGAGTGAAATACACATATTTCCAGTCATAACAATTTAAACGTTAAGTTTTTACGAATTTTTGTAATTTGCACGTGTATTTCACTACAACCCATTTTCCTGGACTCCCAACATGAAACTTGATCTGGAAAATTTTCCAGCGATAACCATCGACAAACCGATTCAAATAAGATCTTTTCCAGACATAACACTTTAAACGTTAAGTTGTTACGAATTTTTGAAATTTGCACGTGTATTTCACTCCCCCCCCTCCCCCCCATTTTCTCGGACTCCCAACATGAAACTTGATCTGGAAAATTTTCCAGCGATAACCATCGTCAAACCGATTCAAATAAGATCTTTTCCAGACATAACACTTTAAACGTTAAGTTTTTACGAATTTTTGAAATTTGTCCGAATATTTCACTCTCCCCCATTTTCTCGGACTTTAAACTTTAAGTTGTTACATTTTACTCATATTATATGCATAAGAACCATAAATTAATATCGGTATTTTAGTTTTATTTGTTGTTTGTTACGAATATACAAATGTTCGGCTGATTTTGTAAGTTAGTAACTTTCGTCTGGGATTTCAATTTAATATACATATGTAATTTATTTAACTTTCGGCTGAAGTAGTCGAGGCACTATCTGCATTATCGTTTTTTTTTTCACTTTCGGCTGGCAACTTTCGGCTAACTTTAACAGTATTCTACTATTATTGGTTTGAGCCTCTGTAGGAGTAGTTTCTCGAATATTTTTGTAATTATTGGGATTAAGGAAATCGGCCTATACGAATTTTTGTCATTAAGAAGTTTGTTTGGTTTAAGTATCATGACATGATTACTTCTGCGACTTTCGTGATCTCAAGGTGGGTTGCAATCAACAAATTTTACTTTATACTTATAGCCCATGTTCCATCTTCACTTTTAACTGGTGGGATTTGTAGTTTAGGCCGTTTTAAACTTTTTGTTGCTTGCCAAAGGGAGTTCCTACTCGGTATCTTTTTTCCAGTGAGGCCACGTATTTATTAATGGATTCGTTCTTGACTTCTTTAATTCGCAACTTTAGTTTATTGGACAAAAAATTTAGAGTTCTTTTATATTCTGGTGCTTCCAGAAGATAAATATCATTCCGGCGCATTTCCTTTGAACTCGAGGGTGTACAGTTTAGGTGCTGCAAAAGATAAACGTCATAAATTAGTATAAGTTGTAAATTTGTCAAATAATATCTCATCTTCAATGTGTACGAATACAATTATTCCTTATAATTTGAAGGTTGATTCTAGAAATGTTCCTAAAAATCGATCAAATTATTTATAATTTTGTATAAAATTATACAATACATCAATTTTATAGTCAATTTTATTTACTGTGGCAACTCCAATTTTTGATGGCATTTTTCGGCATGAAGAATATACAAAAATTTCGCACTTACATTTTTGCTGTTGATGTATAACCATCATTTATATCAATAAAGTTAATCGTTTTTAAATAAAACAGTGTTTAAAAAATATAATTCACATTGAGAAAATTTAATTGTGCAAAACAAACAACATTCATAAACATACTTGGGAAATTCGTACAGCCTTTGAACTTTCACGTTTGGAAGCATTCAACTATTGTGGCTGTACTCCGACAGATACTACTCCACGCCCCTTCTTGTATACTGTTGTTAGTTCTTTTTCTAGCTGTAACGGATTTTTAATTGGCACCTGAAGATCAATATTACTTTCGAGATTTCTCCAAGCAGGTTTTTTATTAGTTTGAGAAGGTAGACTAGTTTTCTTAACAATCGTTGTACTGACTAGTTTTCGTCTATACCTTTGGTTATAAAGAAGTCAATGATATCGGGTATTTTGTTTCTATCCGTAGGCCAATAAGTTGATTGATCTCTACGATGAAAATCGCATCATCCTATAGTATTCCTGCTACAAACAGCTCTCTTCCGTTTTTAGAGGATACTCTTGATCCCCATAGTAGTTATTTTTGTATTAAAATCTCCTCCAATTAAGAAACTTGGTCTAAGTGATCTAATTAATGTGCGCAATAGTCTTCTTTAATTAAATTATATCTTCGAGTTGGAGGGCAATATATTGACGATACACTATATTTTCTGTATATTTTTAAGATGGCTACTTCCATAAAATACTTTTCAATTTTAAGATCTATAAAGTATTTGATTTTTTTTATAACCACCGACGATCTTCCTCTTGCGAGTCCTCCTGGATGATGGGCGTGGTACAGCTGTATCCATATATTTTAAGCTATGACGTTTTAAGCTATGATGTTAAGTAAAATGGCTTTCCGATACTAGGCATAAATCTATTTTGCTGTATTTAGGAAAATTTCTAATTCTGGAATATGTTGCATTCCAGGTTACTATTCTGAATGTTTTATTTCTTGTTATTTGCATCATTTTTATTAATTGTAGGGGACTATAATGCAAAAAATACCTATTGGGGATCACGGTTAACGACTGCTAAAGGAAAAGAACTGTTCGCAGCAGGCAAAGAACTAAAATGTGAGTTTCAATCAGGCGGTACACAAACCTATTGGCCTACGGATATCAGTAAGACTCCAGATCTTATAGACTGCTTTATTACAAGAAGGATTTCTGATAATTATATCCATATAGAGAACAGTGAAAGTCTATCATCAGATCATTCACCAGTTATTATGATACTTAGCCAAACAATTATTATGAAAGAGAGCAACCCGAAATTAACTAGCTTCAAAACCAATTGGGATCTCTTCAAAACACAGTTAACAGGAAGAATTAGTCTGCAGAACCCAATACAGGGACCAGCCCAAATAGATGACGAACTAGATAAACTCATCCATAATATCCAAAGTGCTGCATGGAAAGTACTCCTAATAATAGTAAGGAAATGAAGCGCAATGCTAGCTATCCAGAAGAAGTGAGAGAATTTCTTAAAAATAAAAGAAAAGCACGGAAGAATTGATGAAAACATCGAAACCCGGAAAATAAGAGGGTATTTAACCATTTGTGTAACAAATTAAAATACGTAATAAAAGACATTAAAAATCAGCCAGTTATTAAATACTTCACCACTCTAACTGGGCAATGATTATTCATTATGGAAAGCAACTAAGAATCTTAAAAGACCCACACTTCAGGTTCCTCCAATTAAAAATTAAGAAAATTGGGCCCGAAATACTAAACAAGAAGCAGATTTGTTTGCAAATCACCTTGAAGAGACATTCCAACCTTACCCCAAACAAACGGAAGAGGAAAATATCACCCCGATAAATAAACAGGATGAACTAAAAATTACACCTGTAACGTTTAAAGAATTAAAATGGGGAATCAAAAATAATCTGGATGCGTATAATGCTTCAGGATATGATCTTATAACGGGTAAGATAATAAAAGTATTACCGGATAAAGCGTTGAGGAAACTAGTGCATATAATTAACGCAGCATTTCGACTAAGGTGTGTACCAAGACAATGGAAAGTTGCAGAAGTAGTTATGATAATTAAGCCGAACAAACCTCCGAATGATAAAGCTTCATATAGGCCAATTTCTCTGCTACCAACATTATTGAAACTATTTGAAAAGGTTCTTCTTAAAAGACTAAAACCAATTACTTCATCAAGATCTTCCGGACCAATTTCTTCAAATTTTAAAATCATACACAGAGAGGCACTTCCGAGTAAAGTATGAGAATGAATACTCCCAACTAAAAAGAATAACAGCAGGAGTGCCACAAGGGAGTGTTCTTGGGCCAATTCTCCATCTCCTATATACATACTAGAGATATACCAACTACAATATTTGCAACAGGAGAGAACATCAATGACTCCACTAGTAAATTACAGCAGGCTACTAACCAGATATGTAATTGGACAAAGAAATAGCGAATCAAATTAAATGAAGCAAAATCAATCCAAGTCAACTTTACAAATCTAAAAGTTAATCATATACCAATAATGATAAACTCGACCGCATGCAAACATTGCTAAATATCTCGGCATGGCTTTAGATGCTAAACTTATATGGGAGAAACACATAAACAAGAAGAGAGAAGAACTAAACATAAAATTTATAAAAATGCATTGGCTCTTAGGGAGACAATCTGAACTAGCGATCCATAACAAACTGCTGTATACACACAAATCCTGAAACCTGTATGGACATATGGTAGCCAACTCTGGGGTTGTGCAAAGAAGACAAATATCAAAATCATACAAACAGTTCAAAATAAAATCCTGCGATGTATTGTTAATGTTAACCGTGGTACATTCGAAACGACAACCTCCATGGAGATCTAAAAGTCGAGCTTATCGCGGATGAAGTTAAGCATGAAACCAGCATGAAAATCTGGTCATAGGCTATATGCTGACTACCACACCAACAAGAAGACTGCAAAGAACCAAAACACTGGAATTATCGCTCGCGACCAGGAGGTCAGTAGACTTACTGTGGCGAACAATCTGAGGAGGAGATACACGAAACTGGAAATAATCACTTGATTACGTCGACTAATCAAAATACTTTATTATGCAATGTAAATTACTAAATGGGTGCAAGACTCAGTCGTAATATAAATAAATAAATAAAATTCTATTAAAAAAAAAATTATAGAGCATGGATTTTATTTCATTTAGAGAGTCTTGCGTATCATGCCGCTTAAAGCTTGATGGCATTTCGTTCGTTTAGCTAGACGCTTCCATGCTTCTTACTATATTTTGGAGCACTGTTGTATGTTCGGTAGTATCCTTCGAAATAACTGGTTTTGTCATGACTACTTGCGAGTATAGTTCCTCTTTAGTGAAAGTTTGATAATTTTTTGTTTTACCTTTTTATTTCTTATTCTTTATAACTCCTTTGCTACTTCACATCCCCGGTAGTTTGCGGGATGTAGCTTATTGCAATTGACACATTTTGCAGGAATATTTTTAACCGGGCATACTTGGGCATGATGCTTTCCGGCACATTTCACGCATCTAGTCTCTCTTCGGCAATATTTCTGCGTATGATTAATACCCTGACATTTTTTGCACTGCGGTATTAAACCGCTATTTTTTTCACTGGCTCTATTTTAACTCTCATGTTTAGTATTGCCTTGATACTATACACATCTTCCACTTTTTGTTTGAAAGTGAGCATAAATAGTGGAAGCTCTCTTTTGTTAATTTGAACTCCTTGTTCAGTTTAATGGTGTTTACTGCTATTTCTACTGCTATTAATTTGCTCTTTTGCGCAGGTTGGTGAAGACCTCTAGCCATAACTTTGATCGGACGATCATTCTTACCCTCGTAGATAAGTAAACCATTGATACCCCTTGGAATTAAGTTTTGTAGCCAAATCTCTATAGGTATCAAAGGCTACACTATTAATTTGCCAGACGCCATTGTTTAGAGATACGAGTTTGTACTCGGCTACCGTAATCGATTTCTTAATCGACTAATTGTTTCTTGATGATTAACTGGTTTTTGAAGTTGATGGTGGTACAGTTTCTGGTATTTCTGGTGAGTGTTGAGCTTTCCTTTTCTTGCTTTGTCTTTTATTCCGGTTCAACATTCAATTTGTTTCTCTTTCTAATTCTTCTTCATCCGTATGGAATGAATGGATTAATGCTATCATCGATTACAGGGCTAGGTGTCGTCCCAAGTTTTGCACGTGTTTCAACTTCTTTTTTGAGTTGTTCATTCTCTTTCTTTAAAATTGTAAATTCTTCTTTCAGTTTAGTTGTATATTCCTTTATTTCTGTTAGTTATACAAGGAGTTGAACAGAGATATGAAGCATCTCTAGCCTAGAAACACATGCTGTATAAGATAGCAGAAAATTTCCAGCTGAAAAAATGTGTTTTGCTATTCACCGATAGAGGCATCACAATCACAAAAATGAAATTTTTTCTGCTGATATTTCATGACATCAGCAGAAATTTTTTGAAATTTTTATGCAATTTAATAATTCTCAGCAGAAGGTTTTATGAAAAAATCAAAGAATTTATGAAAAAGAAGAGAAAATATATGTTTAAACGTTTTGAAGCGACAAAAGTTAATTTTTTTTTAAAGACGATTTGCGATGTGTATGGACTTTTAAAATATACTAAAATTACATTAATTAACTTCCCTGGGTGTATGTTTCTATAGTAGCTGAGATCATAATCTATATACATGAGCAACATAAGATTCACACCTGGCGTCAGTAGCCTTCCATACATTTTTGAAGTCATTTTAATGTGAATGTTTTTTAACAAAAGTGTTAGAAAAATCCTGGGTGTGAATTTTATGTTGTAGAATAATGTATATAGATAGAATAATGTATATAGATTATGATCTCAGCTACCATAAAAATATACACCCAGGGTAGTTACAGGGGGGTTTTTCTAACACTTTTGTTAAAAAACTGAAAACATTTAACATTAAAATGACTTCAGAAATGTATGGAGTGCTTTGAACGATTGCAATTTGTTTGATGTTGCCCTGTATTTGCATAATGATGATTATGGTAATTTTAGTATATTTTGGGAGTCCTTACACACTACATACGCAAAATCGTTTTTTCAACAAAATTAACTTTCATCGCTTCAAAAAGTTTAAACATATATTTTCTCTTCTCTTTCATAAAATTTTCATAAAACTATCTGCTGAGAATTTATAATTTGCATAAAAATTTCAAAAATTTTCTGCTGATGTCAAAAAATATCAGCAGAAAAAAATTCAATTCTGTGATAGTGATGCCTCTAGCGTTGAATAGCAAAACACATTTTTTCTGCTGGAAATTTTCTGCTATCTTATACAGCATTAGAAACACAGAAGATCAACAAAACCACATACTATTCGTACCTGTCGAAAAAAATTTGGGATCAAACCAAAAGGACGTGGATGTCTTTCTTAACAGTAACATGGTAATATTGCTGAACATTGGATCAATAAAAAGTGTTGAAAACGTACAACGTGAGAAATAAGCAGATTCCAACTTTTGCTAAGTATAACAACGCATCCCCAATAGAATTCCTTATGACTTTTTCCTTACAGAAAAGGATGAAAAAACAATTTATTTTCTCAAATTTTTTTTTCATACTTTTCTGTAAGGAAAAAGTCATAAGGAATTTTATTGGGGATGCGCGGTAAATATTTTCCTTTTAGACGAATTAATCAAGGTTTAATTTGTAACTTAAACTTTGAACTCTAAAGTAAGATGAAATAATAAATGTTTAAATGAAATATTTTTTTTATTTTTACTTTTCTTGAAACTATATTCCTATTAAATAACGACTGTTCAAATTTGAGGTATCTTTTTAAAATTCCAAGACAATGATACCAAAAAATTACTGTATTGTGTGGATTTATGGTGCGGTGGGGTATTTTTTTTATGTTTTAATCTATGCCATCTGTTCTGGGGCCGAAGCACTCCCAACTCTTTCGCGGTTCGCTTTTCACATCCTACTTTACACATTGCTTGCCAAATCGAGGACGTACGGCTATAGGACAGATTTTATCACCATCTGCACATTGCATAGCTTCATGCCACCCTATACTGGCATGGAAGATGGGTCGGCCCATGAGTTTTGCACTCCGACAGGGGTCATAGATGTGTTCCATTTCACCACAGATCGTAATCTGTTGATGAAAATTCCCTTTGCATCCTGTCCCTATCGGCATTCAAACCCGGTACCTCCCGATCCAAACGCTAAAGCTTTAACCACTGTGCCGTTTGGTCGATGTGGTGGGGTAATTGGTCCATGTTTTTTCGAAAATTAAAATGGTAATGCAATTACTGTGAATGGAGTTCGATATCAAGAGATGATTCGAAGCTTTTTTCGAGTCAATTGGAAGATGTTGATGTGCAAAATATATGGTTTCAACAGGACGGTGCAACGACATGCCACACAGCAACGGAATCAATCGATATTTTGAGAGAGAAGTTTAATAATCGAATAATTACTAGAAGAACAGACGGTGAATTAACCACCAAGATCATGCGATTTAACACCATTGGACTTCTTCTTATGGAGTTTCTTGAAAAGTGAAGTTTATGCGGAAAATTCTCAAACTGTTCAACACCTCAAAAACAACATCATCGAGCAAATATCATTAATTGAACCATCATTATCCGAAAAAGATATTCAAAATGTTGGCAAAAGATTGACAGACGGTCGAGCTAGCTGAGGAGGTCACTTGAGCCTTTTTCATTATTAACCGGAACCAATGTACTTAAATGTAAATAAATAAAGATGTCACCCAATTTATGTCTTTATTTATTTAAAATTTGCACACAAAAAAATATGATAAATACATGAGGGCATTTACCATATTATGATAATACTCAATTATTGTGATATTCCCTATCATATAATCATCGAAAAAAATTCACTTGTGATCATCATTGTTATGATGAAGAAGATGAAGCAGAATGATCAAGAATATCATATTAGGATACAATCAATCATTAGTATTTAACTTGTATTTAACAAACAGTGACGATATTAATCATATAAACTAAGTTTGATAGTATTTCCTATCATATATGATAGGAAATATTACAATAATTTTGTATTATCATAATATGGTAAATGTAATCATATATTTATCATATTTTTTTCTGAGTGTATAGTTAGTAGTTGTATAGGATAATATTATAGCCGGACACAATTTATTTCAGATTAAGGAACAAGTTAGAAAACTAGAGTGGCTACAGGTATTCAAAAATGGAAATATCTGATAGGAGATATGTACAGAAAATTACACATATGCTAATATCATATATCATAAATATAAGCTAAAATAAAGGCACACGGCACTTCCATCATTAAAACCTTCAGTTCCTTCACAATTCTATAAATCACAATAAAAATTACGTACATATTCGTAACTTATAGAGTCGACGCAATTCAATGTTGAGTTCAACTCAATGTCACCGTGGTGAGAATCAACTGAACTGTGTACATACAAAACAATTAGTTAAACCGCGCAAAACATTTAATCAAATATATATATATATATATATATAGTTAATCCCCCACCAAGCACATATAGTTTACCCTCCCCCAACATAAATAATACTTGTCTTGTCAAACAGATCGATCAAAAATTTAATCAAAACAAATAGCCACGATTCTAAAATACTCTGCGTGCTCGCTCGTAATGCTCATTTCGTTTTATCAGTTTAACGTATTCACACCTGTTAATTGTGTGCGATCCGCAAAGCAAAAGGTATAAATTACAGTGTAATTCGTCGTAAGAAGTTTAGTTTGTCATTTGCATCTTAAAGAGTTACATCTCACGCGCGCATACAACTTTTAGAGTTATTTTTTATTTTTATGTAAATTTTATTCATTGTTATTGGTTTTAACGTTTTGTTTGTTTTTTAAAATAAATTTATTTTTATTTATTTATAGTTTATGTAAGAAAAAATATATAAAAGAAAGTGAAAATATAAAAACTGTTTAAAGCTTTTTTTTTTCAAAAAAAAAAAAAGCTTATTTACATAGTGAATGTGTTTGGTGATATTTAAAACGGTTACCGGATAGTACCCACTACTCATACATTTTGGATTAATATTTAAATATAATTACGTTAATTTAGTTATTAAGATAGGTAAGATGATATTTTTAACTATATAAAGTGACATCAATCATGATTTTTTTTGTATTGTTTATTTAAATAATAGACATAAACTTGTTTTTTGCTTTATGTCCGTGAGGATACTTGAGTTTAAAGCTTATAAGCAGTTGTTAATTCAATGTAATTTTTTAATTGATTGATCAGTGAATAATTTGTGACGGTTACATTTTAGAAACCGAGCAAATAACGAATCGCTATCAAATGTACAAATTAAAACGAAAACATTTTTAATCGGGGCGGTTCACGGAATTCAAACAAATTACTAAAATCAATAAAAAAAATTTAACATATTTGAGATCACATGAATTACATTTTCGAATTAACACATTTTAAAGTAGGTATACAGCTAAATATAAATAAAAGAGAAAAAAATTATTTACCACAGTAATAATAATAATAATAATAAGACGCTTGGCTGTTACAGATATTTCGACATGGATTATCAACCTTGAATTATATAACAATCAAGCATAAAATAAAATAAAAATTAATAATATTTACCTATTTTTTGGATTAATTAATAGGATTAACAAAATATGGCAAAATTTAGTATAATTTTAACACTAATAAGCCTGGTGGCTGTCGTGATAAATGGCCAACAATCGTTTAATAGTGTGCCGCCCAGTGAACGGCAATTTCGTGTCGCCTATGAATGGAATACAATCGATTTTGCATTTGGGTCAGAACAATTAAGATCAAATGCGATATTTAGCGCTGCGTATATACCACAAAATAATATTATATCCGACGTTAAGGCATATCGCAAACGACTATATTTATCATTACCTCGGATGTTGCCCGGAGTTCCCGCAACGCTTGGTTTTGTTATCCAACCGGAAAATAATGGTCGCACAGATCCTGAAGTTGAACCATTCCCATCGTGGGAGATGAACGAGAAAGGCAATTGTTCCGCATTACAATTTGTTCAAGGGATTGCGATCGACGCAAATGGCGTACTGTGGGCGGTCGATTCTGGGCGACTAGAAACTTTGGTACCAGGTACGAATTATCAATATTAATATTTTACGCACAAATTAAACATTTTTTTTTATTATACACATATATATATATATTTAGGGGGACGATCAAAATTCTCGTGTATACCAAAATTAGTGTTGCTTGATCTTAAACAAGATGGTCGCGTTATTCAGCGATATGAATTTCCAGAAGATGTTGCATCACGCGGCACAAACTATCTTAATAAAATTGTAGTTGATGATGCATTCGGTGGATATGCGTACATCACAGATAATAGTGGTGCCGATCCTGGTATTGTTGTTTATTCGCGGAAATTAAATCGTTCGTGGAAAGTGCGCGAACCAAATTCGATGAGAGCGGCAATAAATGCAGTAGAGTTTGCAGTAAATCGTACCAGTTTAAATTTTTCAATTCACATCGATGGTATTGCATTAGGGCCATATTTTAATCCAAGCCTGGCCAGCGGAATTACAGGCCCGATCATTTCGAACGGACAACCAAATAATTACGAACGTAATGTATACTATTCACCACTATCCAGTTACCATTTATACTCGCTCCCCGCATCAATTTTACGAGATCCGTTGTTCGCGGAACGTGCATCACCAAAGGATATATTCGATGCGGTCACTGACCACGGTGTTAAACCATCCCAAACTGATGGCATGATTATGGATAATCATGGTATTTTATACTACAGTTTACTCGGTGCACACGCCATTGCGCAATGGGACTCATACAAACCATTCACACCGGACAATCAAAACATAATCGCGAAAGATGAATCTTACATTCAATGGATCGATGGTATGGGCTTCGATGAGGAGGGCAACCTATATGTTATAATGAATCGATTACATAATTTTGTTGCGGGCCGTCTAAATCCAAACGAAGTTAATTTCAGAATATTAAAATCGAGAACCGGTAGTTTAAGTTATGTGTATACAAACGGTAATACGATCGATCCACTATTGGCCGACAATGCTGTGTATATCCATGAAAGTGCTTTTAATGGGTTCGGCAATGGCATTTCATCGACTACGCCAATTTATAGTTCGCTCGGCAGCAGCGGACGGTCATTTTATAATTCGGCCGTACGGCATGGCACATTTATGGTGTACACAACAATTGCAACTGTTATACTAGCTTTAATCTTAAAATAAGTTAATTTATATAAATTAGATTTATGTACATTATAAAACGCAAATCAGGAAATGATCATCATAAAATACAACAAAAATATTTACTAGTCGATAATAATACAATTTTCTAAGAAAATTTTTAATTTTACTGTAATTGCCAAAAAATAAATGATAAATATTTTTGAAAATATAAAAAATACAAAAGATTTCATTTTTTGATGTGCTCATGCTGATTGGTAAGTGACGAACCCGAAAAATATAAATTGAAGTCTTTCATACTCGCGGATAATGCATCTTACACTTCATATTTTTAGGTACGTATACTTAGATACGCTAATTATATTTATTATTTAATATTCAAGACAGGTGACGAATTATATTGTTTTGTTTATTTGTTGTCTTATGTGTACATATACGAGTATATCGCACATATCGTACATTTTCTTAGTGGCGGACAAGGTTACACATATAAAGCGCGCATTTTATAGATTCGCGATTTTTACGAAAGATCTTTTTTTGCATATATGCATAAAACTCACAATTATCTTTAAGGTGTAATACAAAAAAATGATGTAATTGTTTTGATTACAAAAACCACTAATAAAACGTTAATTGAAAAGCTACAGGATAATATATTCGTTTTGAAACACAAACCATTTAGATTTATAATATAAATTAGTATTTGAATCACATATTCTTATAATTGAAATATGAATTAGTGTGCCCGTGAGTAATTGGATTAGTGATGACTGATGAGTAATTATATAAAAAACGTGCTTTCTGGCCAATTATCGCGTACATCAAAAATGCATAAGTGTAAGACATTCGGAATTCTTTTTGATTACTCATAGCTATATACGCGTAATCACTATACGATCGCCTACGCCCTACATAAAAGAATATATATATCTCTGATATCAAAAATAAACTTTAAATTTCAATATATTATTTTGACATTAAAACTTATCGTATTTAAGCTCATTGTCAATCTATAAATCATCTAACATTGAATTCGTTTAGAAAATGGACTGTGAAGTTTATATTGCACGGTTAACCTATGAAAATTTATTTTCATTGTCACTGTTTTAAATTATGTATATTATAAGACCGAAGCGGAGATCAAATTCATTGACATAAATACAGATGAATGAATGAATGAGTTTAAGCCACCACCACCTTGTATATAAAATATTTTCTAGATGAGTATTTGTCTAAATTTATTTTTGATGACTGATCATGAAAATGAACTTGAAATTTAAAATATTGTGACATGGAAGATGTTGATGATGACTTAAAAAATTTAGCAACTTGTATATCACCCACACATTGGGTAGTATGCAGGTACATTGTACTTTTTAACAGACGTCAAAAAAGTGAATGAGTATAGTGACCAATGCATGTTTCAAAAATTATATGTCTCATTTCGAATCACGAAGTCCCGGTTTTTGAGCGGGCAATTAGGGCGGCTAACTGTATTTCATAGTAAAACTAGCGGATAAAGGTATTATGTACATTTGGGTAGGTTTGTGTGTTTTTTTGTTGAATGAACTTATATATTTCAATGATAAACATATATTATTGTAATGCTCTTGGGTAACCAATACTTTTGCCATTTGGTGTGTACATAAATAAGTTGGCGGTTTGTCCGACCTGTGAACATGCCACATATACCTGTACATGTGAGGAGCACGGATTTTGTGAATTCAATCCACAAACTTGAAGCGACTGTCTTTGTGCTTTATTCATAGTCATTTCAAACGCGTGTCACACTGGAAATTGCAATCTTTTAAATTCAAATGGCATATACGCGGTGATAAGACATGTTCTCCTTTGAATTTGCCATTCAATATTGTTGCTTCTATAATGTTATTCATCAATTTTTTGCCTGCAAGCATGGTGCCATTGTACAGTCGTGGCGGATCGATATTTCGAAGCATAATGATGGGTGTACCAATTTTCAATATCCATTCGTGTGGTGGTAATTGTTGTTTTTGATGAACGTCCGAAATACGCTGTTAATCAATTCGTCAATTGTCTGTGTAAAGTTGCAAAAAATCTGGTGGAATGGTAATGCAATTTGTGATGTCAGCCGTTGGTTGGCGAGCCGAGCAGCGGATTCGTCTTGTTGGAGTTGGACCCGCATGTTGGTGGTCAATATAATTTTCTGAACATTTCGCCAAAGAACAGATGATTTGAGACATGCGTTTAGTTCATCGGCTGGTGTGGAACGTGGTATAACTGGTCTGACGAAAATCTCCAGCCAGCAAAATGAGTGCACCTCCGAATGGCTCTGTATTACCTCTTAAATCTTGGACCGTCCGATTGATTGCTTTCAAAGATCCCATACAATTAGTTTACGCATGCAAAACTGCATCCCGTTCCTGAATTATTTTTTTGTTGTGTTGCATGTGTGTGTCTCAATAAATTGCATGTTCAATGGCAATTTGAAAGCAAAGTGCGCTGTCCTACCTCCACCCAAAAGAGTTGCTGCAATGCCAGAAGATGCAACGTTCAATGCAATACTGTTTCGTGAGCGCAATGGTTGCCAAAATCAATGAGAACAGAAATGTTTCACATGTTCCACCGGGTGCATCGAGGAAAAACGAACCGCCAATTTGTTGTGAAATCACATTCATAATGCGGTTGGTTATATGCATTGTGTTGTTGTATCGTCAGTTTTGGCAGATTTGTTAGACTTAATGTTTGCAGCTCATTGACATTAAATTGCTGCTCTGTGCAAATCTCGATCGTATATACATCGTCTACTAGTCGATTCGATGAAACCATTTTTAATTGAATTAGCATTCTGTTGACGATTGATAAACACTTGTCCTCAATCCTGATTAGCGTTTCGTTATACATTTCCGGTGAGAATTGCATGCTCGCGTTGTTGCTGGATATGCGCATTCGATGTAAAATATTTTCACTCATTTGATCCTTGTATTTTCCCACAAATCTGTCGGATTAGATGGGAAGCAAGTTGTCAAAATGACGGAAAATAATGTGCGAATTTGATGCGGTTGGCAAGTGATTGATGCGTCCGCTAGTGATGTATTCCAATGTTTATCATTTTCTAGTAATTTTAATTTCAGGCATGCTTGACGATAAGTTTGTCATAATTGGGCACCAACTGTTCACAATTGTTGAACCGATACGGGTCCACGTACATTAAATAACAATAATCGCAAGTAAAAGTATGCTGCATTGTTGTGAAGAACGGTATACAATCTACTCAGTGCATCGTACATTCCATTGAAGTATGTTGGCACCTCCAAGTACAGCAAGGTTCTAGCAAATTTATCATTTTGGTTTAATGTGAAGAATGGTGTCAATGTTGTGGCTGGTGGTGTATCGTACGATGTCGTGTATTCTCTGCATGGAAATACACACGCTGTCTATTTTATAGATGAAAAGCCAAATGAACAACTGTTGGCGAGTTTTGGCTTTTCCAATATATGAACGCGTATTGCAAAAGCCAAAACTCGTCAAATTGCCTCATATAGCGACCCATTTGGTATCTCGTGATTTCATCGTTTCTGTTGGTCAATGCAAAGACTGTGATGCTTTGTTGATATATTTGCAGATATATTTGATCGATTTGGCTGAATTGCAATATTCCACATTAATATCTTCTTTGTATGTTTTGAAGAGCAATGGCTAATACCATGTCCATGGATCATATTTTTTGTGACTACTTCAAATAAGCCTGAATCGCATGGATTGCTTTCTGAAGTTATTTGGAAATTACAATATATATTTTAACTTTTTATATTAACTAGCTGACCTGTGACTGAATAATCAGTCACGTGATTTCATTTTATTGAATTTTTGGTTAAGAAATGATTAAGAAGATTTTTTTAGATGTAAATTTGATGGACAAAAATAAAGTAGATTCATATATGCTATTAAATATTTAATAAGAAATGTGCAAAAGGATAATAAAATATGAATTTACATTACAATTTACATGCGCAGAATCTCTACAAAAACAACTTTCTTTGTTGTGATGCGCCCGTCCCGATCAGCTGATTGATCAGTCTCAACCATAAACACCTTGAGCCCGTCAAATGAGCGGCATCGTGAAAAGGCCACATACAGCTGACCGTGTGTAAATACAGGGGCCGGCAAATACACTCCTCCCTTCTTCAAGCTTTGGTCCTGACTCTTGTTGATGGTTATGGCGAACGCGAGCTGGACCGGAAATTTGAGGCGAGATATTTTAAATGAGAAGGTGCCTTCCGAGGGTGAGAGCTTCATGCTTGGGATGAGAACGCGCTTGCCTTTTGAGAAACGAGTCAGCAAATCACATTCCAGACTGTAGCGGTTTATTTTTGCGGCTCGCATGCGTGTTCCATTGGTAAGACTTTTGGTAGTGTTTAGATTCCTAATCAAAAGAAGGATCGCATTTACTTTTAGCGGGATGGCATGGCGTGGAAGTCCGGACCATTCAATCTTGTTGAGAAACTGGACATGTAGGCGGAGTTCCTCATTCATGTCGTTACTCTCAACTTTATCAACACTAAGTTTGACTTCTTGTCCGCCGGGCAGGAGGACAAGCACCTGCTGATTGATTAGTGCGCATTCATCATTCTTGGGTGCAAGAGTAGCGTTCCTCGATGGTTCCCTCGGTTATTTTTGTGTTGATATCGTTGATATCACCATGACACGAAATCGATCACACTTTGAGAACTGGAACGGCGTGCCACAAGTGTGATCGATTCGGTTCGAGCATCGCCGTGTCCAACAGAAAGCTAGTATTGCGCAAACTCGTCCTCACCTTCATCGATGCGCATGTTCTTGGTGAGTGTAAACTTGTTTACCAATTTCCAAAGCGGGTTCAACTTGATGGTTGATTCGCAAGTTCACGCGCGTCCCGCCTTTAGTACTACAGGCAAGCACTTCTTGCTTTAGTACTACAGGAACACCCTCTTCCGGTTTTCCTCTATACAAATCTCGTAATAGTCTGTCTATGATTGTGAGCGCTGCCCCTGGTATGATGCTGGCCTCGTCTATCATGATGAGTCGCACGCTTTTTAACTTGGCAGCGTTGGAGGAGTTTGGCTTCATTGATGACACTGATGACTCATCCATTGAGACCGGCAGTTTGAAAATGTTATGTAGCGTACGCCCACCTTCCATCAAGCTCGCGGTAATTCTAGTGAAGGCGGAGCAAATGGACTCCAAGGCACGCCCCTTGGCAAATGCAATGAGTGATTGCAGTACAAATGTCTTGCAACACCCGCCGGGAGCGTCAACGTAAAAGACCTTTGCTGACAGGGTTTCAGATTCGAGTGCGCTTCGGACCTCGTTAATGAGGTGCTTCTGGTTTTCATTTGCACTCGTATACATGTTGTCGAAACGCGCCATTTCTAAATATTAAAATCTCAAAAGGGAAAAGCACACAATTTCCGTAGCGCGCAACTTTAATCTAAATATTAAATAAAAAATGTACAAAAGGACCGCTGTATTTGTGTGTTATTTTCATTTGTATATGAATAGTTTTGACGTTTCCCAAAACAAATCTCGTATTAACCAAAACTAATGTACTTATGTAGATTATATAGTCGATTTATCACCACCGCAGTACACATCACGCTAGTTCAAGCGTGAAATTAAGAACTTAATAAATTATCCGGTTACGAAATATACTGGGACAAAAATCAACCACATATCGGGACGAAACCTCCCACTTAACCTTTTCGCATTAGAGATCCCATGATTTTTACCTGAAATCGGACGGAAATGATTATTCCAAACTTTCTATAGATATTATGTTTGTGTAAGTACTAAGGTCGATCTTCACTCGCAAAATTTTGTCATGACGATAGAGTGCCATGATAAAATTCTATTTTTACACTCACACCTCTTGACACCAAAATGTTTGTAGTATACTGCCTCTATTACACCAAGAAAAATGTACTGTCAGTAAAAAATACTGAAAAACCAAAAAAAGAAAAATTATATAAAATTGCATTGGAGTGAAGAAGACAAATATTTCAATTTTTTTGTTGTAATACCAAGATTTTATAGCTAAATTTTGGCAACTATAAAAAACATAACCAAACAAATTTATTTTTGGTGCGGCTCGTTGTGTGTGTTGACAATTATTAAGTTTAAAGTGGTTTTTGAAACAAATTACAATGAAAAATAATGTAATCAAAATTAAGAGAAAAGACCGTTACCATAATTAACTATAAAAAATTTGATGGTACATGTGTGAGAAAAATATTTTCTATCGCTACACAATATTTCTTCATATGTATTGAAATGTTGCCATAAAAAGTATACTCTTGATACATATTTTTTAAATTTATTATAGCAACATCACAAACACACACACACAAATATTTTGTCAGTAAATTTTACTGATTTTATTTTTTGTTTCATTCTAGTATAAAGAATATCTATATTTTTATCTCGTTTCGTTTTTACTGACAGTAAACTTTTCTTGGTGTAATAGAGGCATATAAATTCATTTTATGTTCTCTGTTTTGTTCTGTATTGTCACGGTGTAATGACGGTTCAATAAAAATATATTTTGTCATGACATTCTGGCGTCGTGATTAATTTATATGATGTACAGTATAGGAAAAATGTTTCTTGGCTTTTACACCTATTTCCCGTGCACGTTCCCTAATAAAACATATATTCTGCACATATATGAAAAAATACCTTTCACCTGATATATGTTTCATTAAGATATGCGCACGGGAAATAGGTTAAAAAGGGAGTACAAACTAAAAATTAAGCGTATTAATATATAAGATTATAATTACCAAATCGAGTTAGTCGAATATTTAGTCTACAGTACTAATTTTTTAATTTCATTAATTTAGGTATTTGATTATTGGCCATTTTAAATAGCAGAAAACAGCTAAAAAATTACAAAAATTTTAAATTCAAATTAATTAATTTTAAATTAATAAATATATTTTTGAGTCCATCAATTTATTTCGACGGATCTACAATATTTAAGGTCAACAGTATGCGCTTCTGGACACTGAGGTGATTGCATTCCCAATTGCTGACGATTACATCCTTATAGAGATAAATCATTTATATGGGTTCCATATATTTTAGATAGAAGTGCAGTAACGAACATTCAAATTATTTTAAAATACAATTTCTTGAAAGCTCTGATTAATTTTTGCGTAGTTTGGAAAATATTTGTACGGAACACAAGACCCGATCCTTTCAAACCAATTATAAAACCCTGCTCATTGGTATAAAATCCCTATCCAATGTTTGAAACCGATTAGATGAATGGTGTGGCAACATATAAAGAGTACCTTCTTGACCTAGGGGACTGACCCCTCGGATTCAAGCATACCACTAATTTCATATAAGATATTTCCTTAACTCATATCCGTCAAAGAATGAAAAAAAAATTTATAATTAGATAAATTTGTACCGGGGCCCCTAGGCCCCAGGGTTCAACCCCTTCAAAAATATCGTAAGGTTGGTTCTGGATATGCAACTTATACACGGTCAAAATTCTAAGACGATCGGTTAAGCGGTTCGCGATATATGGTGGTGTTTTAAATAAATTGGTACCGGGGACCCTAAATCCCGGGATTCGACCCCTTCAAAAATATCGTTAGGTTGGTTCTGAACATGCAACTTATACACGGTTAAAATTTCAAGACGATCAGTTGAGCGATTCGTGACATTTGGTAGTGTTTTAGAAAAATTTGTACCGGGGTCCCTAGACCTAGGGGTTCAACCCCTTCAAAAATTTTGTAAGTTTGGTTCTGGGTATGCAACTTATACACGGTCTAAATTTCAAGACGATCGTTTGAGAGGTTTGTGATATTTGGTAGTGCGACCCGTGCGACATCTATTATATAAAAAATTGCTCTGTGTCTATAACCACCTCCTTGTCAAGATACACATTATGTGAAAGTTTCATGTCTACCGGCCGTATAGTCTTTGAGATTTTCGCGAAACCTACCCAAACGTTAACATACAAACATCTTTGACTTTTATGTAGATAACTCATTTGAAATGACAATTGATATACAGTACCTGGCAATTGAATTGGAGCCACCCTTTCGTATCAAGTAATTTGTAATACAAGCAGTTTGTATTGAAATATTTTTCAAATTTTCGCTTTGAAGAGAAATTTTACGGTTGAAGATTGGAAAAACTGAAACGGTACAAATTAATAAATCATTTCTTCAAACCAAAGTATCAATTTTTATAATAAATTTCATTACAACTCACATCCTCTTTGCAACAGGTGATTTCTTTCGCGATTAATCCTTGAAGCAATGACGAAGAGTGTTAATTTCGTTAGAAGGAGACCCAAAGAAGGTTACAGTGATGAAACTGTACAGTCAAAAAACAATCAGTCATGATCTGGTCATGCATAACCATGAATGGTATCGGACCTCGGAATTTTGTCAAGAGCATTAATCAATTGCAATATAAATCGGTTGTTGAGACTGATATTTGTGCGGAAAAAACACGCTTCCTAAAATTCAATGCCACTTGTAACTGAATTTGTAGTTGCGTTTACTAAGAGCTTCGGCGTGGTCGCAATACGCCAGCCTAGCTTCAGGATACGCATGGGATTTGCCAAAGATCAGTAACGCCTTGCTAGACCACCAAAAAAGAAATAAATAGAAAGGTATTTAGAATTGGACCGGATATTAGGAACAGGATTCAAGATATGGAATAATCGCCTCTCATTCTGTATTCACTTACTTACCTCTACATCCTAACTTAAATGTTTACCGCAGCATGATAAAATTAACCACCAGCCGAAAACAACAATCGAACAACACTAGCGAAAAAAAAATACCCAAACGTTTAAAGAAAAAAGTTTTGATTAGGGAATTTCTTAAACAACATTAAAATTTATTTAAAAAGAAAACATATAAAAAAATGGTTGGTGAATTCAAAAGCAAAAAGAAATTTTACAATATATTCATAACAGGTTCATAAGAACTTAAGAGCTAAGATCTAGATTATGACGTCATAGCTAACACTAAATATAAAATTTGAACTAAATGTTCATGCGAACCTAACTACTTTTATATTATATAATCTCCACACCAAAATGTATAATTTTAGTAATTTAAAAAAAAAAAATAGGTATGGGAATAGTTTATGACCTTTTTGGGTGACATTGAAACAAAGAATTTTCTTATTTCAAATGAACTTTATTAAACCAAATATGTATGTGCCATTTTGATCAATGACCTTTTGCAATTTTTCTGGTAGAGCCATGATTCCATCACTGTAGAACTTCTGTGGTTTTGAGGCGAAAAATCGAGACGACTCATTTTCGCAGGCCTCTTTTGAATTTAATGTAAAACCATTAAGATGGCTCTGCATGGACCGAAACAAATGGTAGTTCGATGGAGCAAGGTCAGGACTATATGGTGGGTGCATCAAAACTTTCCAGCCAAGCTCTCTCAGTTTCTGCCCGGTCATCATTGATGTGTGTGGTTTAGCATTATCATGATGGAACACAACGCACGTTGTGCTGATCAATTCTGGACGTTTTAACTGAATTGCTTGCCTTAAACGACTTAGTTACTGACAGTAAAGATTAGATAGCATGAATCGTTTGGCCCGGTGGCAGCACCTCATAATGCACGATTCCTTTCCAATCCCACCAAATACACAGTATTACCGTTCTTGGCGCCAATCCTGGCTTTGATACTGTTTGCGAAGCTTCACCTCCTTTTGTAATAATATAAATTAAAGTAATAATATAAATTAAAACGAGATTATTCTCTCTTCTCTCTCTCTCTCTCTCTCTCTCTCTCTCTCTCTCTCTCTACCACGGCTGAATAGGTCTTGTCGCTACGCCAGTGCAGTCGGGCTCTTCCTCTACGACACCGGCTGGTTGTTGATGGAACACTTTATTAATCATATGTTGTTGTGGAGACCATGCAACGTGGCCGAGCCATCTAACTCCGATGGATTGGATTTGATGAATCCGATACCGATACCGCTACCTCCGAGAAGTTGCTTTATTTCGTGGTGCATACGAATCCGACATTCATTATTCGCAACTTTAATTGGACCAAAGATTGAACGAATAACCTTCCTTTCGAAGATAACAACCTACAATCGTTATAGAGATTAAATTATGGTCGCCAATTCCAAGATTTGCCATGGAGATGTTCCTTTGTGTTCTTAAAAAATTTGCCCACTTTATCGTCAAAGAAGCAAAGGTAGTTTTTATCCCTATGGAGAGCTGGGATAAGATCTTTCTTGGGACCACACTCAATTCGCACGAACCTCATAATGAAATTCAAATTATATAGAATATCCGGCATTTTTGGTGGTCTTGTTGGTGGTCCTTGGTTTGGCCCTTGCAATTCGACGAAAAATAACAAATTCCAAAGGAAGCAGTACCACAATTATACGAGTCTATACTCGAATTATAATAAAAGTAAATTATTAAAATATATCAATGTCAATAAATTCATTTGAAATGCCGTACATGGTTCAACGAGGGTTAATACACGATTTGTCTTCTTTTTCTGTACAAGAATTTATTATCTATCGACCGATTTGGCGTTCTTTGATTACGCTTTCTGTATGTACGAGTAATTATATATGACTAAAGACAATGTTTAATTGTTTTATAGTTTAATTTTATTTATGTAATAGTGGATAAGCAGTTAATAAAACAACACTATAGCTGAAATATTGTGGATTAATGTGCATGCATTTTTGTGCTAAATATAAAATTAATCGCGCAATGGTCACCTAGTTTCAAATAATTATCACATTTGGTGTTTATTGTGGTTTGTGCGAGAGACTCGCTCGCACATATTTAATCAGAAATTATTTATTTTAAAATTATATTGTATTTGGTATCGTGGTAAACAATTTAATTAATGCTAATTTATTTTAATTAAATTATCTGTTGCCTACCTCTGCAACAAAGAAATTGTATAAAGAAATTTCTATGCTGACGTAGATTCTGTAAAAGTCTAGAACTAGATAGAATATGAAAGAGAACTTTGTTTTTTATACCGTTGCAAATTCGGCCTGAATATAGGACGGTGAAATTCTTTTGTATTAAATTTAAGAAATTCACATCAATGACTGATAATCGGGCTTTGCTTATTTAAAATGTAGTAAATTACATTAGAAATAAATAACATTTCTCTGGTAGAGAGAGAGCTGAGGGCAGCAAAAAGAGACAGGGCTTAAGGCAGCAAAACAAGATACCATTTTTAACATTTTAGAAATAGTACCCTCTAAACAAAAAATCGAATTCGCAAAATACGGTACTTATGCGAACTATTAACGAACCATTTTTTTTTGTTTTCTCCCATTTTAAAGGGATACAACGATTCCATAAACTAAATCATTTAATGTTCGTGACTCGAGCGAAGAGGCCATATTGTGTTTTATATTATTAACTTTTAAGTTAATTTAGGTAAGTACTTTATAATTTTTTTAAGTATTTTATATTTACGAAATTTATATTATATTTCTATCGTTCATGGCAAAAGCATCAATACAAGATAAAAAAATTATAAAATGTAAAATTTAATAAAATGCGTGCCGAAAATGAACTATAATCCAAGCCGAATAGTCAAGAAGGGAATATCGAAATATGAACAGATTTGTCATGAGAACGACATATCACAAAGATTTATGGAATTTTAATTGTATTACAAAATAAGTATGAAAAATAGTAATTTTGAAAATAAAATAATATAAATTATAAATTTAATTTTGTGTTTCTATTTCCAACATTATTTTAAACTTCGATAAAAGTAATGGAAATCATATATGCAAAAGTGTTTCGTTAGTGAATCGCAAAAGTGTTACGTTGGCTTATCATTAAAAGTGAACATTATGCGAACGATTACTTCGTTAAAAAGTCTAATTATCTTAGAATAGGGACACTGTAAACGGTTCGTTTCTGAGCTGCAAAATCGATTCGTTTGCGAACTATTGTATGAAGTGTGGTCTTCGTTTATGGTTCCTAAACGGTTCACCTTGTTTAGCGGGTAACAAGAACAACATTTTTTTATAACCGAAGGTAGACCTTTATTAACTGTAACTGTTCCCTAAAATTGAACATCATTTGTGTAAATCCTGTCGAAAATAGACCTATATAGTGGTCAATGATTGATTTTTGTAGATAGATTGATAAGCGTTGAACACTTTCACCGTTTTACGACCTTCCGCCAAAGTTCTCTTTCGTCAATTTCTTCGGAAATCCGTTTTTCGTAATCCGTGCATCTTGTTTAGTACGGAGGTAACCGAGCCACATTTTCATGGAATGGTAAATAATTTAACAAGAAAATCAGAAAATTCTTGTTTTTGCTTTCAATTCTTTTAATGTACACAGCATAGTATGGATTCCAGACTGATACAGCGTATTCCAGTTGAGATCGAGCAGTTTGAATATCTTTAAGGTTTGAATATCTTTAAATTCTCCTGTCCATCTTTTAACAAATCCAGACATGGCGTTCGCCTTCGTAATCTAATTTTCAATATGCCTCTTGAAACTGGCGTTTTCGACAAATGTAACACTTAAATCCGCAATTTCATTGACTCTTGAAATGAAATGAGTTTCGATCACACTATACTAATTCAAACAATTTTTGGAATTGATGATGTAGTTGATATTCCTCTGTAGCATGTAACGTCATCTCGTTTACTCAATTTAAAAATTGGTGTAATTTTTGAAATTTTCCTTTTTTCGGTAAACACGCCGGTGCTTAATGAGTGGTTGAATAGGTAAAATAATTTTTTTTTTTTTTTTTTTTGTTTTTTTTATTTAAGAAATCTTTATTTCTGTATAATATTACAACTAATCATATAGATTATCTAGTAACTGTTTTATTATTTTTGTAGTCTATTCTTATGGAATGAGACCTGTTGCTTCATCCCAGCTCTGCTAGTCCTTTGATTTAAGCGGCTCAAGGAACCACTAATTCTAAAGGCTTTGTTCTTTTTAGGCGCTTTGGTCCATTGGCGCGATCCAGTAGGTTCCGCAGCTCCTCGTTGTCATGCTGCTGCAGTCGCAGTACATGACTTCTTGCAAATTTTTTTATTTCATCGCTGACGTATTCCATGTTTAGGTCTCGATGGAGATTGTCATTTCTAATGTACCAAGGAGAATTCACAATGCTACGTAGTACTTTGTTTTGAAATGTTTGAATGATCTTTACTGTAGTTTTTCTTGCGCAGCCCCAAAGCTGAATACCATACGTCCAGATAGGTTTTAGGATTTGTTTATATAGCAGCAGTTTGTTGTGCGTTGTAAGTTCGGAGTTTCTTCCAATAAGCCAGTGCATTTTTCTGAATTTTAAATTCAGTTCTTGCCTTTTCTTTTTAACATGCGCTTTCCACCTGAGTTTAGAGTCTAGCGTCATGCCGAGATACTTAGCATTATCAGAATATGGAATTGGTTGTGAATTCAGACTAATCGGAATATATTCTAATTTCCTATTTGTAAAGGTGATATGTGTTGATTTCGATTCGTTAAGTGTTATCCTCCATCGTTTTGTTCAGCTATCCACTATATTAATAGCATTTTGTAGTTTCCTGGTGGACTCAACGATACTAGCATCGGTGGTCATAACAGCTGTGTCATCAGCAAACGTTCCTATTCTAGCTTCTTCTATGTCTGGTAGATCATTCGTATACAGGAGGTATAATACGGGGCCTAGAACACTGCCTTGTGGAACCCCTGCCAATATTTTCTTCAGTTTAGAGTATTCTCCGTCCTGTCTCACCCGGAAGTAACGGTCGTTGATGTAAGACTTTAGCAATTCAAAATGTTGTTTTGGCAGATCTCGTTGGAGCTTAAATTCTAGACCGCGGTGCCAAACCTTATCAAATGCTTGGGCTACGTCTAAGAATATTGCTGAACATACTTCCTTTTTTTCCAGCGCCTCCTCAATAGTATCAGTAATCCTATGTACCTGTTCTATCGTTGAGTGCCTTTCTCGAAACCCAAATTGATGTTCTGGTATAAGATTTCTGCTCTCTATAATTGGCTTTAATCTTTTGAGAAACAGTCTCTCGAAAATTTTTGATGTTGTTGTTAACAAAGAAATAGGCCTATACGACGTTTTGTCGTTTAGTGATTTATTGGGCTTTGGAATCATTATGATTTCCGCTACTTTCCACTGTCTCGGAACATAACATAGTCTAAAGATAGCATTGATTATGTGCTGTAGTTTCCTTAGGGCTTTCTCTGGTAAATCTTTAATTATTCGCCCCGTTATCAAGTCGTATCCAGGGGCTTTTTTATCTTTGAGGTTTTTTACTTCTTGTTTGATTTCTTTCAGAGTAACTGGTAGCACAGATGCCTCGTCTACTTTGCTTACAGGTGTTAGATATTCATTATCCGCTTGTCCAGTTGGTGGTTTGAAGGTATTTTCTAGGTGTTCGGCAAACAGATCAGCTTTTTGCTTTTCGCTGCGAGCCCAGGTTCCATCAACCATTCTAATGGGTGGCACTTGCATTTTAGGCCTTTTTAAACCTTTGGTGGCTTTCCACAGGGAATAGTCTGTGTCAGGTTTACCTGTCAGGTTACTTAGGAAGCTTGCAACTGACTCATTCTTAATCTCCTTTATAAGTAGTTTAAGTTTGTTGCACAAGTTGTTTAGGATTGTTTTGTCTTCAGAGGCCCTGGTTCTCTGCCAAGTCTTACGAGCTCTTCTTTTTTCGTTAACCAACTCTCTCACTTCAACTGGATAGGTTATACTTTTTTGTAATATTTCTTGCTGGTCGGGAGTACTTTTCCAGGCCGCTTTTTGCACACTATCAATGAGGTTTTCTAGTTCTTCTTCTATCGTGTAAGCGTTCGATATCTGCACGTGTAGGTTGATGCTTTCTTCGACTAGCTGTCGAAAGTATTCCCAGTTGGTTTTGTTATTTGTTAATCGTGTAGGGCTTGCTTTCCTTATTACCGTGTCACTTATTGTCATTAGAACTGGAGAATGGTCTGACGATAGCCCTTCTTCATTTTCAACTGCTAAGTAATTTTCGGAGATACCTCTTGATATATAGAAATCCAGAAGATCAGGAATTTTATTTGGGTCCGTAGGCTAGTAGGTTGGCTTTCTACTGGAGTGGAACTCACATTTTAATATCCTGCCTGCTTCAAATAGCTCCCTTCCTTTAGGACTAGTTCTATTTGATCCCCAGAATATGTGTTTCGCGTTAAAGTCGCCTCCAATAATAAAATTACTACCAAGCGATTTAAGAAGTTTGATGTAGTCTTCTTTTTTTGTGTTATATCTGGGTGGACAGTAGATTGCTGATATACTATAGCTCTTGTTATTTTTGGTTTCAATAGATACAGTAGCTACTTGCATAGCTTCCTCCTCTATTTTTAATTCTTCGTTGTGTTTTATATTGTCCTTAACGAAGATTGCTGTCCCGCCTCTAGCTCGTTCTGCTGGGTGTAGAGCTTGATAGCACTGATATCCACGTATTTTGACATACGACGTTCTGGTAAAATGACTTTCTGAAATTAGGCATATATCAATGTTTTTTGTGTTTAAAAATACTTCTAATTCTGAAATGCGTTGCGCTAGGCCATTTGCATTCCAGGTAACAATTCTTAAATATTGTGTCATTATTTTTTCTTGTTAAGTTTGTATGGACTAGAATGAAGGTACTCAATAACTTCTCTAGTTTTACTTGACGCATCCGTTATTCTTTTATCTTGGCTCATCGATGTATTTTCTAGTGTTACTAGTCTCAGTTCTTGGTTTTTCAGTAGCTTGCCCATAGATTCTAGTTTTTGGTCCTGGCCAGCCAGATGTGAATTGATAGCGCTTAGCTTCTGAAGTATTTCTTGCAGAACATGGTTTTCCTGACTCGGAGCGTTCCTGATATTTTCATTCTGCTTAGCCATTTGTGCATATGTTATGCCTTCCTTAACTTTGCCGCTATTTAGGGGGATTCGTTTTGAGTAGGATTGCATCCTAGGTTGAGAACTCTGACTTGTTTGATTTCTCTTGTTGTCTCTCATTCTTTGCAGCTCTTTCGCTACCTCGCAGCCTCTGTAATTTGCTGGGTGATGATTACCACAGTGTATGCATTTTACTGGTTCGTTCTTACTTTTGTTGCATTCTTTTGTTAGATGTTTCCCAGCGCACTTTACGCATCTTGGTTCCCTATTGCAGTATTTGCGTGTGTGGTTATATGCCTGGCAGTTGTAGCACTGTGGTATTCTACTGGGGTTCTTTTATAATGTCTCAATCTTAACTTTCATATTAAGGATTGCTTTGATTCCATATACCCTATCAATGCTCTCAGCGTTGTCAAATGTTAGCATGAAAAGGGGCAGACCAACTTTGGTTGTTTCTCGTTCACCGTTTGCTTTTATAGTGACCTTTCTCTTTAATATGTTCACAGCGTTTAGAATTTTGAATCCTTTCTGGCTAAGTTCCTCAATTATTTCTTCGTTTGGGCATGTATGATGCAGCCCTCTGGCCATGACTTTAATTGGTTGCTCAGCCTTGTTTTCATAGGTGAACCATTCGATGTTTTGAGCGGTGATTGCATTTGATAACATTCTGTAGGTTTCTGGGTCAAGTGCATTCACTTTCCAAACGTTATTATTTAGTGCAGTGACTTTATATTTATCGTTTGGAACTACCTTCACTATTTTTTTAATGGTTTCGTATTCACTAACATTAAGTATGTTAATGGGTGGAGGTGGTTGTTTGTTTTTCCTGCATTTCCCCTTGGATGATTACGTTTGATGTTTTAATTGGCTGCAGTGGTCTCTCTTTCGGTATCAGTGATACGTTCTTATGTACCTTCACTAGGTCCGTAGTTGTTCAGATCGTTGGGGTTGTGGTTTTCTGACACTCTGTATTGATTGTTCCACTTCAGGCGAAGATTCTGCTTTTCTTTTTTTGTTTTGACGTTTAGTTTTAATTTGCTTTTGTATAAAACTCGTTTCATACGCCAATTCGTCTTAATCTGTTTCATAGATAGCTATAGTATTTTCTTTGGCTTGATTATCATTTTTGATTACAGCAATTTCTTCTTTAAGCTGTTGGACTTCTTTGAATAGCTGTTCATTGATTTTCATTAAATTTTCTAACGATTTTTTTAATTCATCGTTTTCTCTCGTGACATCGTGGTTTCCGTTCTGACTGCATTCAGCATTATTGTTCTCCTGCTGAATAGCGGAATGCATTTGTATATAGTTGGTGATCTACAAATACTTGTGCTTGGTATAAACGGGTTTAGCAATGGTTGGCTCACCCCAGAATCCGTTGAGCCTGCCTCGTATGAGGGTGGATTGGCCAACTGTAAAGTTGACGTACCACCTGGGGTATACATTCCGTTTGGTTGTAAACTCATTGCTTTAATGGTTGGTTTATTGTTCGGGGTTCCTTCCCCTATCCAGATTTGGTCCGCGGATGGTATTTTATTTCCCACCTACCCTCCGGCAAGCCGGTTAAAGAGCATTCCCCTATCCGCCACCTGGGGACGCGCCACGATGGGAGTTCGGCATCTCCACACGGTGATAAACTGAGGTAAAATAATGGGATTGCTAAAATGTCAGCGTACTGCTTCAGAATAGAAGAGGGTATATCGTCAAGGCCACAACCGTCCCCAAATCCCTTTAAAGACGATAAAACGTTATCTTCAATAATAACAGGAGGAGTTATTATTGCTTAACGTTGTAATTGCTGGGTTGTTCGTACCATCCACTTGTAACGCTTGGTTTATAGACTGATTGAAAAAACGTCGCTAACATATCAGCTATATCTTTGGAGTTTGATGAGCTGTTATTGTTATAGGTTATATTAGCAGGGTATCGTTCAATTTCGTGTTTATTCCTAAAGTATTTCTAAAATTGTTTTGGATTTGGTTTGATTTTTCCTTTAATTTGATCGAGATACGACCTGTATTTTGATTTGAAATAAATTTCAAATTCGTTTCTATGTTGTCCGCTTGTAACCGATTTTTTAAGTTAACTACTTAGTCTATCGTCGAACCACTGAGGGTGAGCATTTTATGATTTATAGCTCATAGGCTCATTCCACACTAGGGTAAGTGGTATCCGGTAACTTCTTCGTTTATTTCCTCTTTACCAATAATATCAAAAAATTGTGGCGCAGATAAAAACCGATAAAACCGATTTTATTTGTAAAGGGGAAAGAAACGAAAAAGTTACCAGATAAAAGTTACCCTAGTGTGGATATGCGCATAGATACATAAAGTTCAAAGACTTGCCTTATGTCATTAAATTTAATTATTTATCTATTACAAACGAATTTTTCTATTACAAACGAATTTGGACGCAGATCAATCCGATTTTCCGGTTACTCAATTTACAACACATTGCCTGAATCATTTAAAACCTTAATAAATATTCATCAATTCAAGAAACAATTAAAGATCTACTATAGAGAATTGGTAAATAATTACATTTTTTAAATTGTATAACTTTGAAATGCTTATATCTGACACATGTATGAGTAATATGATTATTATAATGTTAATTTCCCTTTAAAGGACAGTAAATCCATTGGGGAATTGACATTATAATTTTATTGTAATGTTATTTTATTGTAAATAAAGAAAAAAAAATTATCAACATTTTCGTTAATATCATTGGAATTGAGAGTTATTTGCCAGTTGATGGTTCCAGGTAACTTTGTAGCCCCACACGGTTTGTTTTTTGGAGTTGTATTTGATTGGTTGTAGGCGTTCTGAACTCGCCATTAAATTATTTGAGTCAAATACAATATCTAAAGGCTTGTGATTGATATCATTTATGACACAAGGTAACCCGGATTCAGAAATTTTGAAAATTTCAATGTCCTTGCTGAAGACAAGATTCAATAATCTATAACGATTATTAGCAATTGTGTTTATTTGGTTCAAATTATAACCAAGCAGGGCGCCCACACATAAAGATTCCGCATCTGTTGTTATATTGCATGGTAAAATACAATTTAGTTCCGGGACCAAATTCCAGATTATATTTGGAAGATTAAACGCACCAAGCACAAGAACCTAAATCTGACGAGTTTGTTGTATTAATAACTTCAATATTAAATATTAAAGATTTCATATTAAATATTTAACTAGCGCACAACTAACCGGCCGTAACATGGACTCCTCTGATTGCTATCTAGTTATGCTAGAAAATTTCGATCAAATGATTTGGAGACTCGCAATAATATTTATATGCTATCTGGAAGCTATGAATGTATGCTATGTCGGTAGAACTAAATAGCATGTACATATATAACATACATTTTTTGACGTTTCTTCTATTTCAATATGGCGTCTACTAAACTTTTTAATCGCTCTCATACAAAACATCATGACGAAAGAATGATTTCTTAACGTCAAATTATAGCAATTACCACACCAGTGGCGGTATGTTGTACCATCACTTCGAATCGAAATCGAAAAAAGTCGAATCGAAAAAGTGAAAGTTGTATCATTTTTGCTTTTCGAAAATGATACAACATACCGCCATTCGACTTTTTTCGAATTTCGATTCGAAGTGATGGTACAACATACCACCCCAGACTCCATCTTGGCAATTTTTGATAGAAAGAGAAAGTTGCAATAGTTGCAATATTATTCAGAGAGCAGCAGTGGCACTATTCTGGTAATTCCCTGGGAATAGGGAATTGGAGAAAGATTTTATATGTAATTTCAGTTCAAATATTTTTTTTCCGGCCTACTAAGGAGAAAAGTTTGATGTAAATATTTAATAATTGGGAATAATTTTTCCATATCTAAATTGGCAGGGAAAATTATTCCCAATTTTATTTTGTTTTCAAAGAAATTACCATTAGATTTTTACCTCAGTATGCCAGAAAAAAAAATCTAAAATAGAAATTACATATAAAATCTTTCCCCAATTCCCTATTCCTAAAAGCTAAAATAGCGAATCTGTTGCTTCATTAAAGTCCGATTGCACAGAATAATGACTTATATGGCCGGTTAGTTGTGCGCCAATTAAATGTTTTATATGAAATCTGTTTTCGCAATAAGAAAAAAGGCAATACAAACTTGATTAAATATATTTTATTCTATGGAAATATTTAAGGATTAGTTCAAAAGTTATTCAAAGAAAATTGGCCATTTAAATATTCATACGTTCTATGGAATAAAATATATTTAATCAAGTTTGCGTTGATTTTTTTCTGATTGCGAAAACAGATTTTATATAAAACATTTAACTGGCACACAACTAACCGGCCGTTAGTCATTTTTCTGTGCAACCGGGCACAAGTCTTTGGACTACTTAGTTTAGAAAACACTAAACGACAAAGAATGTATCCTTGCTTGGCGCCTGACCATTTGAGAACCTGAAGCTTTGTAAAAACCTTCCCAATTGCGTTATTTCTCAGATCAAGAATTAATTAATGCACCATTAATAAATAATAAAATAATGTTCTTTTCGGTATAGGGCTCTTTTTTAATAACGTGGAAAACTGGTAGTGTCCCATGCTGATCCAATATGTTGTTTTTCTAGATGTTTGTAACTATCTTATTTCTTTATTTACTTTGCATTTAGATAAATTCACGCCTTTCACCATTGTACTCCATTCTAAACAACAGCTGTTTATTCACAATGCACCATAGAAGCCAACGAAACAGCTATGTACTTTGAGATGATTCTTACTTTTGTCATCGGTCATGCAACTCCCTTCCAACCAGTACATCCAGCTTTGTTCGCGATACTCTTACATCGAATCCAGATTTTCTCAAATCAGATCTTCCCATAATCAATGTTCGTTCCTCCCATAGACTTATTTAATGATTATAACTTTTCTGACGCAAATATTTTTTACCATATTTCCAATTATGTACCTACAAAAAATGAAAATAAAAATATATTTTTTCAAATAAAGTTTGCGACCGGTAACTTGAACGTGGTTTCATCATCGAACATGATATTTTGTTTCCTTTCTTCCATGGTCCTTTGGATTTGTGGAAAAGCGTCTGGACTGTAGAAAAGCACGAATGTTGGTAGATAAACAGTTTTGTTTTAGCATAAGTCGCAATTTCCGCATGAATTTTGAAAAGGTGATTTTGGTCCAAGTTTTTCATATCCGAATTCTCGTAAGTGCTATACTTTTCAATGGTTAAATAATGCAAACCAGATGGGTGTATTAAGATTAAAATACCCTCACGTGTTAAAATAATCTCAGCTCAAGTAAAAATAATATTCATTGCTAACTTCATCGTAATAAACTCTCGACCAACGTAATTTAACTTCGATCTAAAAGTTACTTCAACTGTCAAAAAACGTGAAAGCGAAAACGCGCAGCGTAAGTGAAATGTGACAAAGGTTACCAACCACTGAAAATTTTTTAGTTCTGCCATCTAGCTTCCAGTAGTACAGTTTGACTTTAGTAAAATATACCATCTAGCGTACACTAGACTAAAATAATCTAAATTCTGATGAGACCGACCAACTGATTTCCCAAATTTTCCAATGAAAAAAGCTAAAAAACCAATTTAAAAAAATATATTTTTATATCTTTTTTTTGATTTTCATTAAATTTATTGTAATAACATTTTATTTTAAAATATTCGCTAAATAATTTAACCAGGCGTATGCAGCTGACTATGTCCTTGCTAAATTGCTAATTAAGAATTCCTCAATTTTCTTTTCTTTTCTTAATTTCCTCATCACTCGTACTAGTAGTATTAGAAGTAGTAGTACTAGAATTTGGTTTGTCGTTATTGTTATCCTCATCTTTTTTTTTATTTTCGCCGTCTAACGCGGAACGAATTTTATCGGTTAAATTTGAATCGTCGCCACACACGACTTTTGATCCTGTTAAAATATAAAACAAAAATAAGGTTTGCAGACCAGGGCATAGAGTTTTTTCAACTATGTATTTATTAGTTTGAAAATCCCAATACACTACAAATGCGCTATTTAAGCGTCACTAAATTTATTCGAATCGCGAGAGCGGTGAATTGTTTGTTGCCGCTCGAACTCGATAATCTGTTCAGTATTATTCATCGTATACATAAGGAATCCGATAAAGATTACCAAAAATCCGAAAGCAAAATAAAATTTACTACCAATTTGATCACGGTTATAAGCGATCGTGTCTTTAACGTCATGCGACTCATAGTTATAATCTTCTTTTGTGCCTTGTGTATATTTACTAGACAAATCCTCGTCACGATTGGGCGACGATGTAGAAGAGGTTGTTGACTTACCATCTTTCCGATATGTAACTCCTAAAATTTGTCCAGGGGTATTCTCCTCCAGTTCGGCATAAGCCTAAAACAAATCCAGTGTTAAACGAGATGATGGTCCGATCAAAAAAACATTATTTACCTGAATCAAAGCCTTCTGCTTTGCGGTTAAAGATTTCGGGATGGCAATCTTGATATTGACGTAATGATGCCCGTGACCATACGAATTAACTCTTTTCAATCCTTTATTAGTCAAAGTAATTTGTGAATGTGATGAGGTACCTGGTGCTATCTGGATAACATGGTCATCATAGACACCTTGTACCCGGATAGTTCCACCCAAAATAGCTTGAGACAATGAAATCTCTGCGTCTGTATGCACATCCGAACCATCTCTTCGAAAATATTTACTTTTTTCTACTCTAAACGTAACAAACAACTCTTTTCGCCCGACGGCCATTCGAACAGTTTGACCATCTTCAACCCCGGCTGGAACGGGCACGGTCACTCGCCGCCTTTGAACAGTTTGTCCTTTACCTTCACATTCACCACACTTATACTTAATATATTGTCGAGTACCTTGACAATATCGGCAAGTGGAACGCATTACGAATGGACCAGTTGAAATGGTTTCCATTCCAGTACCGTTGCAAAACTGACATTTCCCCGGTTTAGTACCAGGTTCACATTTAGATCCTGCACACTTTGGACATGTATCGACAACATTAACATCGATATCCTTATTTACTCCTCTTGCGGCCTGTGCAAAAGTTAAATTCATCATAACCTCTTGAGCTCCACCAAACCCAAACGTCGACTCAGCAAAATCATCGAAACCGGCCTGCTTGAAATTACTGCCGAATATTTTTCGGAATAATTCTTCGGGATCTATGGTCGAACGATACTCCCAATGCTGACCAAAATCTCCTCTGGGACCCCCAGGCCCGCCACCTCCAGCACGTCCCATTTGTTCAGAGGTTTGTCCAAAAGTATCATATTCTCGTCTCTTTGTATCGTCACTTAGGATTTCATATGCTTCCGACACCTCTTGGAATTTTTTACTTGAATCCGCTTCTTTATTCGTATCGGGATGGTATTTCTTAGCTAATTGATAATATGCTTTCTTAATATCTTTAGCGGAAGCGTTTTTTGCTACTCCGAGAATTTGGTAGTAGTCTTTTGCATTCAATTTACTACTTTTGTGGAAACCGCGTACTGCGCAGCCATTGGGAACTGCAAAACAAGAGTTCCATAATTTTAGGGTTATGTAATTTAGTGTAAGTAAAATAAAATATTTCTAATTAGACTAAAGAATAATATGTCTAAATTATCCACAAATAAACCGAAAATTATATAAAATTGTGTATGATGTAATTTCTGATTCTTCTTTTCTTGTTCACCAGACTTTGTGTCGCGGATTTACCTTGATTACAATTTATTTTATCGGCTATGACATTAAAAAGGAATGCACCATTTCGATTAATACAACTACTGCAAACTGTATATTGTCTTGTTTGAACTGTTTTAAATGTATTTTTACCAATTTTATTTAAATTTACTGAATTCAAAAATTTTGCAAGTCCTCGAGGCACCGCCATATTTTTTTGGTGACAGACTGACAAGTGACAGCAACGAATTTACTAGAACAAAATTGGAATAGATTATTGCTTTCAAAACCGAACGATCGTCAAAATCGATTTCGTTGTGACGATTTTTTATCGACAATGCAGAATAAGCGCGAAACTTGACAAAATGTCAAAGTTTATTGGTTGATGTTGACAATCTGTTTGAAAATATAAGTTTTCTTTAGTTAAAATTTAATTGTTATGAAGTGTACAATACCTGAAATTTCTTGGCACAACCGAGACCCTGTATTAAGTGTAGATATTCAACCAAAACGGGACGAAAAATGTGATTTTTATCGATTAGCTTCAGGGGGCACCGATTCACATGTTTTGGTCAGTGACATTTTTATTTCTCTTTGGCCCTCTATTATTATTTTGATTATTCCTTAGATTTGGTATTTGAAAAAAGATGAAGAAACCGGTGCCATCAATTTAGACGTCGTCGCTGACTTAACCCGACATCAGCGAGCTGTAAATTGTGTTCGGTGGTCCCCTTCTGGTGAATTTCTTGCATCAAGTGATGATGAGTCATTCATAATGATTTGGAAGCAAAAGGGCGACACCGAAGTATTAAATATCCTAGAGGATACAAATGAATCAGATAAAGAGATGTGGATCACAATGAAAGTCTTACGCGGTCACATTGAAGATGTTTACGATTTAAGTTGGTGCCCTAATTCACAATTCCTAATTAGTGGATCCGTGGATAATACAGCTATGGTTTGGGATGTACAAAAAGGAAAATCAACATCAATTTTACGAGAACATAAGGGATTTGTGCAAGGTGTAGCCTGGGACCCTTTGAACCAATATTTGGCTACTTTAGGAACAGACCGGATTTTTAGAGTTTTTGATAACAACACTAAAAAAATGATTAGTCAGAATAGTAAATGTAAGCTACCGGTTCCCGAGGCTTCTCCCTTTTATGAAAAAGTTGTTAGATTATATCATGACGATACGCTACAGACATTTTTCCGGAGGTTGACATTTAGTCCTGATGGTCAAGTTATTGTAGTACCTGCTGGCGTTACAGAAATTGATGGAATTGAGAAGCCCCTAAATACCACTTACATTTACACCCGATACTCTTTAAAACAGTGAGTTATTATTTGCTGTGTTTAATACAAAAATTTATATATTTTTTTCTAGGCCATCGATTGTCCTACCTTCTCCGGATCAATATACAATTGCTGTTCGATTTTGTCCACTTTTATTTGAACTTCGGCCACACAAAGAAACGAATTCGCCTATTATTCCACTCCCGTATCGTATGGTGTTTGCAGTGGCTACAAAAAATTGTGTCTATCTCTATGATACACAACAGAAAAATCCTTTTGGACTTATCTCAAACATACATTACACGCGCCTTACGGATCTTACATGGTCGGATGATGGGCGAACATTAATTGTCTCCAGTACCGACGGCTTCTGTTCGATCATAATTTTTACAAAAAATGAAATTGGAAAGGAATACAAGCCGACGGATCATAAAGAAGAAATTATTAAAAAATCCGTTAAATCCATGGAAGCCTCAAAAAATGAGCCGAACGAAGGTGAAAGTCAGAAATTAATTCCAGAACAAAAATCGCAAATCTCTCCACCGGCTATTGTAATACTGCATCCAGCACCAATCATTAGTAGTAATGAGAAATTTGAATCTCCCGAAAAGCAGGACCACCCAGTTACACCAATCGCAATACGCCGACATCCCAGAACCACACCAACAAGCTCACCAGGCGATAAATTTTTAAAAGCTAACCCAATTGCAATTCGTCGCAAACCAAAAGAAACGCCACCAGCTGGGATTAATGATGAAGCGGCAATCGATGCATGGCCTATAGATGAAGCAAAACCTGACGTAAAAGTTCCAGCTTCGCAACCGGACCCAATGGAAATTGAAACGACCGAAGATATTCGTCTTATCTATGATGGTGATGAAACCGAAAACTCTACTAAACAACCGGTAACACCCGGTACCAAAAAAAGTCCATCAGCCGGCGATAACAAAACTCCGAAAACACCACGTCGAGTTGATTTCCGTACAATTTCCACCCCAAAATCAAAAAAGAAATTATTGTAAAATTAAGAAAATCATTTTAATAAATTTTTTAATTATTTCGCTCAAAATACTTTATCTTCTCTTTTGGATTTGGCACTATTGTGTCTTTGCCTGGTTTCCAACCAGCAGGGCATACTTCACCATGGCTATCGGTATACTGAAATGCTTGCACCAACCGCAATGTTTCATCCACATCTCGACCAACCGGTAAATCATTCATAGTGATCTGTCGCAACACACCTTCCTGATCAATAATAAAAAGCCCACGCAGCGTATGGCCTAAATCATCAAGATACACGCCATAATCCTTTGCAATTTGATGAGTGATATCACTAACTAATGGAATATTAATTTTGCCTAAACCGCCTTCTTTGCGAGGTGTTTTAATCCATGCCAAATGTGTGAAATGAGAATCGATGCTACATGCAATAACTTCGGTATTAATCTTTTTGAATTCTTCGATCCGATCTGAAAATGCAAGAATTTCGGTTGGGCAGACAAACGTACTGCACAATAGAAAATACAGATTAGTACACAGCTGATGTACATAATTTGTAGATATCACGGCATACTTACAAATCAAGTGGATAAAAGAAGAACACAACATATTTCCCTTTGAAGTCGGACAGCCGAAGCTGGGTGAATTCTCCATTAATCACTGCTGGAGCTTCAAACAATGGGGCTGGCTTTGAGACTAAAATAATAATGTTAGACAAAAGCACAACCCCTTTTTTAAAGTAACTTACTGACTGCCTTGGTATACTGAAGCTTGTGGTCGGATCGCCCGCTGCTTAACGGATACACAGAGCCTCCAGCATAAGAATGACACGATTGATCGTCCAGTGCTGTTGCATACTGTACAAATAGTACAGTTCCAGCAACAAGAAGCACATTGACCGCTGTTTTTCTTAACATTCTATCTAGAAAGAAAAATTAAACTAAAATTCTATTATTAGGCCACTGACCGACCGGCATGTTTTTTGTTTAGCCAACACTAAACTCATGAGTTTACTTCACCTCATTAAAATAAGGAAGGCGGAAATTATCAAATGATAAATTAAACTATCGCTAATTATAACTATTTAGTTCTAATAAATGTGTTTTTTCCGCTTTTGTACTTTTATTTTGCATGCGTGGAAGTCGATAATTTGACTCTAGACTCTAGTTCGAATGCAACATGTAACTCGTTTTCGGCTTTTACAAAACGATAAAATCACTTCAACACTAAAACTCCTACCTAATTATCTTATCAATTCAGAAATTCTATACGAAATGTGTTCAACTGGTTCAAGTTTTTTAATTAAATGAAAAGTTTTTGTTATCAAAAATTACGATTTCTCTATGTCAGCTCACCACCATTAATGCCGTTTCTCTATGTTTATTATTTATTTTTATCCATGAAATAGCGTAGTTTAGTAGGGAAGCATTGGCTTGGCATATACGTTGAATTTTACACCCATCTCCCGATTTACACGGTACTTTGTTACACGCCGTGTAAAAGCGAAATTACACAGTTTGAAAAAACAAAAAAAAATTATTATATTTTATTTGTTTTTTCTAATTTAATCTATCCTTCCTATTGGGTTTGTTTATGTCTCTTTCCACAAGTGTATTGAGCACAACAAAAAGTGCATTCAACGAGTATAGCCATAATTGCAATATTTCCTGGCCCGTATTCTTGAATTTCAGCCGAAAAAATCCACCGATGAATATCTGTCATATTAAGTCATTTCGGTCGAAAATTTACCGCGCATCCCCAATAGAAAAACTTATGACATTTGACTTACAGAAAAGTATGAAAAAAATTTTGAGATTTTTTTTTTTCGAACGAAATTTAATTCCACCCCACGAATTTGGATTTACGGAATATCACTCTACGATAGAACAAGTTCACAGTGTAACGGACATAATAGAAGACGCACTTGAGAAAAAGAAAATATCGCAAAACAGAACCTTTTTTATAACGCCAAATCGTATTATTTTCGATTCCATTTGGGTAAATTTAGAGAAATATTCTTTGTTGAAATAAAATAAAGTTATTTTTATGTGTAAAATTAAACAAAGTTATTATTTAATTTTAATATCATTGGCAATTTATTATCACAATAATTTACTATATGTATATCACAACCTCATTTAGGATTTAATACTACTTCAATACAATATACTCGTACTATTAAAAATAATAACAAAACAATTCATTAAATTTCATTTAGGTACTTATTTGCTAAATTATGAACTATTTATATTAAAACTAAATTTAGAGGTAAAATGGTTTGAGGTAAAATGGTTGAATGTTATTCGTAATGATTGTGACGGTCGAAAAGCAAAACTACGATTGAAAAGAATGACAAAAGGTATAATTACAAACGGCGGACTCTTTACAATCTTTATGTATGCATGCGATGACGTTTTGCCATATTGTTAGTAAAAACCGCGTCACGTAAACGTTCAGTTTTCATGCTGTTTTAAGTGGCTCGCTAATAAATTAAACTATAAAAAAAAACACGAAACATAAACCAATACCACTACAATTACAGACCGATTTTTAAAAATCCAACGTTAGTATGAGTATTATTTTTAACAAAAACTGACAAAACCATACAAAAAAAAATCGGTTGCATATTAAGAACGTTATGGTTCGCTGATTTTGCCAATAAATCACTCGTATTTCATAAATAAAATAAAAAAAATTATTTTGTCAGTGATCACTATAAATAATCAACTTTTCGTGACAATTTTTCCGAAAAATAAATTTAGTATTTCGAAATTTTCATTTAGTATTTTCCGTTTTTAAACAACACCTCCACTTTGCTTATGCCTCAACCAGTCAGACTTAAGAGCTTCAGTTGTGCTCCGTTTTGGACCACTTAGGAGAGCGGTACGACCACCAAAATTTTAGAGGTCAGTTGTTTATTTGTGACGAGAAGCCTATAAAATTTTGGTGATTGTAGCACTAACCGAAGTGGTGCAATCGGCGTGTAACTTAATCTCTTAAGTCTGACTGGTTGAGGCATTACGCGTCATAATCGGCATTCGGCACATGATTTTACCACAAAAGAAAACCTTAGAGTAAGAGACTGAGAGTGAATGAAAACAGCTGTCAAGTGAGTCAAATTCGGAGGGTAAAAGAGAAAGCATATAAATCAACGGGTCGTATTTAGAATTTGCTCGATCGAAATTTAAAACTACACAAATTCACAATTATTTTTATTCGAATATAGTACGCATTAATTGTTTTTATTTTCGATAAAAAAATTATTACTTATAGTATTCCAAAATAAAAAATAATTATGAAAAGAAAAACACGTAGAATATGTACGTAGTAATAAGAGAAATGCGACACTGGTAATATAACATATGTTTACAAACACAAACACAAAATGAAAAACCCCACACCGAAATCAAAGTTTTTTACTTAATTTTCTCTGATTTATAAATTAAATAAAGGATAAATTTATCACAAATCACTTTTTTCTTAACATAATTTACATTTTATTTTATATAAACACTTAGTACACTTACTGATGGTAAGATACGCCTTTTTGAAATTTTTTATGCGTATTTTAACAATTTTTGACAATACACTTCATTTCAATTAAAAGTTTGTAATTTTTTTATCAAATGTTGCACTACCACGCACTACTACATAAACCACTAAATATTTTTATTATTTGTGTATGTATTTTAATTAATAATTTTTTAAGCACAAATTTAAGTCGTCACCATAGGTTATCACTGCGTACATAAATAGACAGCTGATTTGGGGTTTTTCGTTTTGAAATATGAGTAAGCCATATGCTTTTTTATATAACCATCCTGCTCTGACGTGCCTCAAATGAAATAGCAAATTTTATATGGGTAAAATCCAAAGACCTGTTCTAAGAGTATAATTCTATTGAGAAAACACGAAAATACAAAAAATAATAATTTATTTGTTTTGTTTTGTAAATTGTAATACTTTGATTTGTTTTGCTGAAGTTTATTTATTTAGTAAAAAAATGTATGTTGCGACGGAAGGGTGTATATTATGTCGAATATTTAAAAAAAAAACAAAATTAATATTAATTAAAATTTCACTTATTAAATTTACGAAAATGAATTTTAATAAATTTAATACATTATTTCAATCGTTTGTGAACTAAAAGATTCGTATTCTTTTATATAAATTGAAAAAAATTCTTACAGTAGTTAAATGTAAACATGAGTACAGTGGGGAGAAAAAAACGGAACTGATTGAATGTTTATCCAATTTGTTTTTATGTGTATACTATACCTATGTAAACGGAATATTTTGTACAGTAAACTATCGAAACATTTGTACGTACTTAGTGGTAACGGTGTGATTTTTATTCCCTAATCAAATTATGTAAAGTAATATTCTATCTTAAAAAAAAAAATTTAACTGTTCTGCGCAGCTTTCAGTGGTGTAGAAATTTTTTTTATAAAAATTTTGATGGGTCGCATTTATCAACCTAAATAAAATAATAAATAACCATGAAAAAGAATTATATTTGAGTTTTAATACACGAAACATTCAAACTTATTATGTATTTATGTTATTACAATCATAAATCAAGTGAAAATTAATAGGTCTAAAAAAATATTGCACGCCTTTTGGAAACAATGACAACATTTAATTTTGTTACGAACTAGGGAAAATAAATAACCAAATGTGATTCGTATTGCACAAAACAACAACAACAAAAAAAGCAAATTCAGTTTTCAATTTAATGGAATTTTGAATTAATACTTAACTTATCGAATTAAATATCATTTTAATTTATAAAATCTAAACTTTGTGTTTTAATTGTATACATAATTTTTTTAGATGGAATATACTAAATTATGTTAAAATATCGCTTTCCATTACAATTACATGTTTAAATTAATATATTAATTACATAACACAATATATTATATATTAATAATTAATACATAACGTAAACTACATAATTACAACATTTAAATAAATATTACTTTACCTCAATCTGTTACGGTTGTATTTCCCCACACTGTAGCTCAACGTATATGCGCGATTTCCATTACGAAAAAATTTATCTCAGTAAAAAAAAAGCGAGACCAACTTATCGATTTGTCAAGTGTGGGAGAGAAACAAAAATTTTATTCAGAAAAATTTTACTGACAAAATTATTGTATTAGTGGTAGTATACTGCCATAAAAAATTGAAAAAAAATCTCAACGGAGTATTTTTTATAGCGACATTCCAACACATCTACATAAATATTGTATAATATTGTATTGCAATATGAACAAAATTCTTCCACACTACCAAACCTTTTTTGATTATAGTTCATTTATGGTTTGATTTTGTCATTCTTGTTGTGTACTCTACGGTTTTAGACATCTTAAAAATAGATTTATAAGTTTACTAAAAAAGTTAAAATGCCAAAAATTAAAATAATCGATTCAAATTAAAAATAAGAAATAATATAATATAAATTATGAAATTAAGAAAAAATTATGAAATTTTTTGGTTAGGTTGTCAATTGTTTAACTATAAAAATTTGCTATAAAAAAAATAAACAAACCAAAGTTTCTCTTTCCCTCTGTTGTAGATTTAATATTATTACCTTTCTCCGTTCGTTTTCTCAGTATTTTTTACTGAGATAAATATTTTCGTAATGAAAATCGCGAATAAAACCAAAAACAACAACCAAAGAAAATAGTAACATGAACCACAAAACTAAACAAACACATTTAAAGAGCACGTGGTTTATGGAAAAATGGGTTGTTGTTCTAATAGGAAAATTAATGAATGAAAAGTTTCTTGACAAATTTTTTTCTTGTTTATAAATGTTACTAAAGGAATAAAGATTAGAGAGAAAGGACGATAGTTCACATTTCTAGCTCATTTAAAAGATTTAAATGATTTAGGGGACGTAAACAAGGATTTTTAAAGTTTTTTCATAATAAATATTTTCATGTGTATGCCGCCAAGTTAATTTTTCAATACTACTCACTCATACTAGTTCTGAATTTTTTTTATTCATAAAAATCGGCCTGTATATCCCTTTTGTGTTTTACTAACATAATTGTGCGAGTAGGGCAAAAGTACCATGTCAAAAATTTATTTTTTTTGTGTTTTCAACCAACTTACACATTTGTGTTTTCCTTTCAAACTTATTTCGTCCGAAAAACTATATTCACACAATTGTGTTGGTTGTACTTCAAAACAAGTGAAATTTTTTATCAAAAACGCCATTACATACTATAATTTTTACTCACACAATTGTGTGGGTTGGACTTCAATTGAGTCAGTTTTTTTTTTTTTGGTTGAGAAAGGGATTTTGTGGTATTGCATAAACATATAAACAATTATTGGAACGCACAGACAAGCCACAGTACATCGGATATTCGCGCATCGGATATGCAAATTCGCTAATATTTTCTATCCTGATATTTTATGTTTGCGTGTGTTTTTTTTCAAAGTATTGAAAAATATTCATTGGCGGAATATTATATCTGGGAATATTACTATCATGATAATGATTACTATCATGATAGTCGTTACATGTTTTTGTCAAATCATTAGTTTGGGATGCGTACGTACGAAGTTCAAATAAACATTAAAGAAATAATAAAATTAGAAATGAATTTCGACGAACAAATTGAAACTCTGCTTAAATTAAAAAGGCTTGAACAAATTCAAAAATTAGAGTTTTAGAATTTTTAAAAATTTTTAGAATTAGAACGCCTATAAACTTACTTATTATTTTCTATAAACATTCATTTACTCCATACAAATGAATTAGCTTTAACGTATTTTCTGTAGTAAATTGTGCCTGCGACATTTTTTCGAAAAAATAATGTAAAAATAAATATGTTTATTCCACTATAAAATAAAACATAGATCCACAAACAAATAACCAAAAAAAAATTCCTATTAATAAATACAACAATACAGATAAAGGGCCATACTACGTAATGATCGAATCAAAGACACCCAAAATAATGATGTCAATAATTCTATCAAAAATGTTCAAAGAATTTAATATAAAAACTAAAAATATAATATAAAAAAAAAATGGCGAGAGTCGAGTTTGAGTCATGGGATAAAGCAAACAAATGTGTACGAACGGACAACCCTACAAACAAAATTCTAGCAGCCAAAGACTATAGATGCTACATACCCAAAGCGTACACACATGTTGAGGGGGTAGTTAAAGGATTAATAGGCGAATTCGAACTAAAGGAAATCCAAGAAAATATGAAGTGTGAAAATACCATAACCAACATTGAAATTATAAAATCATGGAATAGAGAGACCAAAACATTAAAAGACACCAATATTCTAAAAATCGAGATAAGAGCTAGCGAACTGCCAAAATTTGTCCAATTTTACGATATTAACATAAAAACAGACATCTACATACCGAAATTAAAATTTTGCTCAATATGTCTCAACTACGGACACATCAGAAAATACTGTCACTCAAAAATTACGAGATGTACTAAATGTGCCAAACCAAAAACAATGGACCAAACACATACATGTCAGGAAAAACCCGAATGCAAATTCTGCGAAGGATCAGAACACTACACAAACTCCAGTGGCACTATTCTGGTAATTCCCTGGGAATAGGGAATTGGGGAAAGATTTTATATGTAATTTCAGTTCAAATATTATTTTTCCGGCCTACTAAGAAGAAAAGTTTGATGCAAATATTTATAAATTGGGAATAATTTTTCCATATCTAAATTGGCAGGGAAAATTATTCCCAATTTTATTTTGTTTTCAAAAACATTACCACTAGATTTTTACCTCAGTATGCCAGAAAAAAAAATTTAAAATAGAAATTACATATAAAATCTTTCCCCAATTCCCTATTCCCAGGGAATTACCAGAATAGTGCCACAGGTCATGTCCCGAAAAAAAAACAAAACAAAATCAAAATACACACGATCAAAAACAAATCAACATATAAAGAAACCATAGATACACTGTTCCCAAGACAAAATAAATACTTCGAAGAACCTGGAAAACAACAATTGCCAACAATCAACAATAACCCAGTAGACAATACACCAAGTGCATGGATAAACAGAGCAAACATACAGGAACAAATCATAAAAGAACAGAGGGAAAAAATTGACAGTTTGGAAATAATAATCAACAAATTCATCAATATAAGCAATAAAGCATACTCATCATCCGAATCCGACCTACTTGCAATTGATATTAAAAACATAGTACAAAATCTAAAATCAAAATAATATGTCAAAACAAATTAAAATCCTACAATCAAACATAAGAAGCCTTAATAGTAACAAAGACCTAATCCAGACATTTCTAAATAAACAAGCAATAGACATTGCAATCTTAAATGAAACATGGACCCACCAAAACAATATCCCGAACATTAATAATTACAAACTCATCACAAAAAATCGACAAGATGGCTACGGAGGCGTAGGCTTTCTTATAAAAAATAACATAGGAGCAAAAATAGTAAATCTCAACAGGAACCTTAGGTACATTGAAGCACTACAAATCCAAATAAATTACCTAAACGAAAAATTATCAATCATAGTATTTTACTTGATGGGTTGTAAAATACTATGATGCGAAAATACATTAGAAAAAACAGAGGAATTTCGGAAGATAATCGAAGAAACAGAAAAAAACCACACAACAATAATAGCAGGTGATATAAACGCACGCAGCTCTCTATGGGAGGAAAATTGTAAAGAAAACAGATTGGGGAAAAACATTGCAGAATTAATCACCAACAATAGTATACAAATATTAAACAATAAAAAATCAACAAGATTAAATTTAAGAAACCACACAACATCAGCTATAGATATCACACTGAGCACACATGATATAGCACACAGAATATCATGGGATGTCCTTGACGATAATATCGGATCAGACCATTTACCAATATACTAATAAAAATAAATACTAATAAATACACCAGCAAAGAAATCACAATGTGGAAAAAAGTAAACCAGGAACTATCAAATATAACCAGCACAGAAAACAACACAGACAACATAGAATCCAGAATAGAGAAAATAATATCAAACAACACCAAAAGAATAATTATTAATAATAAAAATATACCAAAACCATGGTGGAACGATAAACTGCAGCGAATGTGGAACATAAAAAAAAATAGACAGAAATGCTACAATAGACACAAAAATCTATATACAGCTCAAGAATTATTGAGATCTATAGCCATATTAAAAAGAGAAATTAAAAAAGCCAAACGCTACAGCTGGGAACTATTCGTGAGTGAAATAAAACCATCGCTTAACACCAAAATACTCTGGATCAAAATAAACAAACTAAAAAATAAAAAAGGAAAAGGTTTCAATATACTAGAAGACTATGAAATGATGAAAAAATTCATGAACGAAAACTTTCCAGAATTAACAGAAGACGCAGCTACACCATTAGAAAAATTGACTATTCAAGAAAACAAATTTAACAATAAAATAATAACAGACATAATAAATAACAAACAAAATAGTGCACCGGGAGAAAACAAAATATCTTATAAAACACTAAAAGAAATAATCAAAATTAATCCAAACATAATAAATCTAATAGTACAACATCTCAATAATATCTACAAAAATCAACAATACCCAGAAAAATGGAAAACGATCAAAATAATTACAATCATAAAACCAAATAAAGATGAAACTCTAACTGAGAGCTATAGACCGATATGCCTCTTAAACATATTTGCTAAAATATTTAAAAAAATCATACTAGAGGAACTATACGATCATCTGGAATCTAAAAATATACTATCAAATAATACGTACGGTTTCAGGAAAGGTACAAATTTCATGGATTACTTCATCAACCTATTCAATGAAATAAAAAAAAGGAAAAATACATGGAAATCACAAATACTAATAACAACCGACATCTCTAAAGCGTTTGACAACGTTAATAAAAACAAGCTAATACAAAAATTAATAAATATGGACACACCTAATCACATAACAAATTGGATTCACCAATTCCTTACAAACAGGATTATCATTTACAATAATGGAACGTCAACAGTGAAACACACAATAAACAAAGGAATACCACAAGGCAGCTGTCTAAGTCCATGCCTTTTCAATATATATACGCAAGAAATACACAACATACAAGAAGAAAATACGACTATATATCAGTTTGCGGACGACATTGCAATATTGGTCAAAGGATTCAACGAAGAAGAAACACAAACAAAAGCAGACATAATAATAAATAAACTAAAAGAAACACTATCACAACACGATCTGAAAATAAACCTCAGAAAATGTTCTTATATGAGATTATTTAAAAACAAACCCTCAGACTTTGAAATTAAAATAGATAACGTTACACTAAAAGAAGAAAGATTAATAAAAATCTTAGGAGTTACCTTCAACAACAAATTGTCACTTCTAGCACACTATAAGACATTAGAAAAGGAAATTATGGGAGCCACAAACCTACTAAAGATGATTACCTACAAAAACAGAGGAGCACATCCATACACAACTCTAAATATACACAAAGCCATAATACAATCAAGAACCAAATATACTGACATCATCACACCAACAAACATTAAAAACTCAATAAAAATCAAACAAATAATTATAAACAGAAATATAAGGATATGCACTGGAATGCTGAAAACAACACCGATACCAACATTATTAGCAGAATCAGCCACACTGCCTGCAGACCTAGACAATAAACTAACCACTCTAAAATTCATAGCGAACCATATCAACAAAAATAGTGACATTGGGAAAAGAATAAAAAACAATGAAATATTGGGAAAATATCACGAATTATATAACGAATACACATTTCTAACAAACATAGCACAATCAATCAACAAAACAATCAACCACACAACAAATCTTAAAATATACGATAATAATAACAACCAGAAAAAAAAACGCAACAAACCAAATAGAAATCATGAAAAACTACATAGAATTCCTAAACAAACATAAGGACTATTTCGAAATATACACGGATGGATCGCTTAACAACAATCAAGGAGGTATCGGTATATACTTCAAAAACACGGATACAGAGTTCAAAATAAAACTTAAAAATAAAGCAACCATCAAAACCATTGAAATCATAGCCATCAAAGTGGCCCTGGATAAGGCAATCAATATGGGACAATCAAAAATAATAATCTTCACAGACTCAATGAGCTCATGTATATCCATTAACAATGTTAACAGGAATAAAAAATTTAAACACTACGAAAAAGAAATAATAGATACAATTATCAAAAACAACATAGTAGAAATAATTAAATGGATTCCGGGTCACGCGGGTATACTAGGAAACGAAAAAGCAGACAATCTTGCCAAAAGAGCTATAGCAGAAAATGAAATAACAATAGACAACCCAATTCCAATTGAAGACATACACTACATCATAGAGGATACAATAAGACAGGAATGGTTAGAAAAATACAATATATGGACCACAACAGTGGGAAAATACATAAACAGATAAACAACATACCAAGTAAAAAACCATGGTTCCACAATTCACAGTTAACACCATATAACATCAGACAAACAAACAGACTCAGATCCGGTCATGGAAAAAGCAAAAAATTCAAACACAACATGATAGAAGGCAGGATGAGAATAGAAGACAACAACATCTGCGATACATGCAGGGTAACAGAAGACAATGAACATATAATAGAAAAGTGCAAGAAATACGACCATATACGCCAAAAATATAGAATTCTAAAATCGGGCAATTCCAAAAACTACAAATTAATCTGTGACTTCTTAAAAGAAATTGATTATAACCTTTAAAATAAACAATAACATAAATATAAGTTAAGATAATTACAAACACCTAATCATAAATAATACATAAATATAATAATCTGTAATACAAATAGGTCGTATGAGTTAAGAAATTCAGACCTCAGCAAAAGAAATACAAAAAAAAAAAAAAAAAATTTACCCGCGGTCTCCACTATGCAAAATTGCTGATATTTACTATCATGCTAGTAATTTTGTTAATGTATGTGTGAGTATATTATACAATTTTTTTTACTAGCAGCAAATTATAAGGCTGATATTTTCTAAAAAATTATCATGATAATTATTACGAAATGTCAAATTTTTTCATTTTTTTTAATTTATTTTAGGGTGAACACGTTAAAATATATAGAACATGGCAGTATTTCTTTACTTTTTTATTTTTTCAAGTTTTTTTTTTTTTGCTTTTTGTTGATAATGTCAGTTCTTTGATTTACGCATTTAGTTTGGGTTTATTTTATAGTGGAATAAACATATTTATTTTTACATTATTTTTTCGAAAAAATGTCGCAGGTACAATTTACTACAGAAAATACGTTAAAGCTAATTCATTTGTATAGAGTAAATGAATGTTTATAGAAAATAATAAGTAAAGTTTATAGGCGATCTAATTCTAAAAATTTTAAAATTCTAAAACTCTAATTTTTGAATTTGTTCAAGCCTTTTTAATTTAAGCAGAGTTTCAATTTGTTAGTCGAAATTCATTTCTAATTTTATTATTTCTTTAATGTTTATTTGAACTTCGTACGTACGTATCCCAAACTAATGATTTGACAAAAACATGTAACGATTATCATGATAGTAATAATTATCATGATAGTAATATTCCCAGATATGATATTCCGTCGATGAAAATTTTTCAATACTTTGAAAAAAAACACACACAAACATAAAATATCAGGATAGAAAATATTAGCGAATTTGCATAGTGGAGACCGCGGGTGAGAAGTCATGATGAAAAGAGAACAAGGTGGAATATTGCGCATGCTAATGTGACGTCACTTGTATCCACCAAACATATAATTTCGGGATTTTTTTATTATTTTTTTAAATAAATGGATAATAAATGTATTTTTTTCTAAATTAAAAGCTTATTTAAGTTTGATAAGTATAGTTGAAGAATTTTTTTAATTATTTTCTGATTTTCCGTTACAATCAAAATTATTTTAACTTAAATAAATCATTCAACAATCTCGAAATCCACATCAACTAAGAAATTGAGGCCTTTAATTTGTAGCCAAACCCATCAACTATATACATATATGATAAGAACAGAAATATTTAAGACTTCGTTTTTAAATCATAAAATATAATATCAAAAATATTTATATCTTATACCAATAACACTACAATAATAGGCCGTTTTTCTATATATAATAATTACATGAGTTGGTGTAGGTAAATACAAACAAAAACATGGGTGTCATAGGAGGAACAAAAAATTACATGGGACGGAAAAAAAATCTTTACTTGTCCCAACAAATCTGGTTTATTATCTACAAACATAATTTATCTGAAGGATCACGATAAATATTGATATTTAGAGAAAGTTTTCCAATAAAAATATTTCTCTACTGAGAAACTTTTCATTTACTAATTTAGTGATAAGCAACTACACAAGTTTTCAATGACACTTGCGCGTATAAGTTTTTTAATTTCTCTTGGCTCTCGGCACTTGTATTATTTGTTTTGTTTTTGTTTCACGACATACGGTACTGTATTCGGTAGAAAAATATGAACTTAATTTCACACATTTTATTTGTGTAATGAATTTTAGATTAAAGGGTATAATATTTTGTATGTTACTACAATAAATTTTTTATTTATATTCGATTGTGTTTTGTATATTATGAAAATGAAACATAGGAATATTTTACCACAGCACACATAATACACAAAATTATTATGTGTGATATTCTACCTTCTCAAGTTTCAATATCGTGGATAAACCGTATCCTAATTTTTAATCTTTACTGTAAATTTTTCACAAGCCCACAAAAAAATCCACTTGTCGATAAAATTGGATTTTTTTAGTAATTATGTACAACCAACTAAATCACGCAATTGGCTTGTCATTAGTATTGATTGATTAAAATGTATTTTGGTTTATTACACCGTATTAATTAAAAATCAAGTTTTATTTGAACAAAAGTAAAACACAAAATATTTTGTCGTCATACGCAAAGACGAACACCCATCCCCTTCAACATATTTTGGTTCACTAAAAAAGTAAAAAAGCATGCAAGAGCGGCAGTAAAACAATCTCGTATATTTTTGTTTTTCTTTTATTTGTTGTTACGGTGTAAAACTAAGTTGCTGCTTTAATTGGAATATTACTAAATGAAAAGTTTTCTCAAAACAATTTCTTTTTAAATAATTCAATAACAAAATATCCCTATTTATTTTTGACAATGTATTATTCAATTTAACCTGAACAATACAAACTATTTATTAAAAATAATGAAATTGTTTTTTTGTTGCCATGTATTTTGGTTTCGTGTTGTATGGAATTCTCATTTCTTTTTGTATTTACATATACCAACAAAATTATTACAAGAAATGGCCTGTTATTGTAGTGGTATTGCTTATACCAAAAATAAAAGTTAAAACTAAAATAATTATTCTTTCATTCATTTCAATTGTTAATTAGTACGCTCACAGTAAATAAATTCGTTACAATTAAAACCACAACTAATTAGATATTTAGACTTAACAATTATTTCATAATAGCTACAGACAGGTACATAATATTTTGTTAGTAAATATATGCATTAACAATTCTATAGTTTTATGTTATATACTCAAATTAATCTATCCCTATTTTGCCGTCGGCTTGAAAAATATATCTCGACGTATTATTTCCTCAAATATTTCGGTCATAAAATGAAACATAAAGGGTAAACCACAAAAAAGGGTTTAGTTAAACTGTAATTACCCAAGTATAACAAAACGAAAGTAAAAATTGAGTATAGTATTTTCCTTCGTTTTCATCCAAAATTAACGAAAGTTAAACTTCACATTACCCAAGTATAACAAAACGAAAGTAAAAATTGAGCACAGTATTTTCCTTCGTTTTCATCCAAAATTAACGAAAGTTAAACTTCACATTATAATGATAGTGTTTGTAGCGTATACGTATTATATACATATGCGTATACAAATGGCGTTATTTAGTTTATTGTGAGAACGCTAAGTTTATAGTAACTTTTAACGATGCGGATACATTATTGTCAACTTTGATATTAATTTAATTGAAGATAGGAAGGCTGTAAAACAATTGGTAATGTAAAGATTCATTCGAGATATTTTGGTACAATCTATTATATTTTGTTTTTCTATTTTATATTTAGAAATCATTATTTATGAAGCAAGATGGCCACGAACTAAAAAAGCGCATTAGGGCAAACTTTACAGAGCTGTTCACCAAAGAACTTAGCTGCAAGTTTACGTTTAACGGTCAATAAAGATAATGTGAGGTATGGTTTACGTTACTCCGTGTTAAATTTAATAATTATAATATTATTTTCAACATTTTAGATTGTACTATGGAAAAATTTACGAACTCTATCGAAATTCGAAACCGATTCAATATCCACAAATTACTTTTATTATATAAAAGACAAACAAGGAAAATTATTTTAAAAAAAAAATCTAGTGTAAATATTAGAAATTAAAAAACTGAATAATTTAATCGAAATGTATATATATGTATGTCCAAAGTAATCAATAATGAATTAAAACAATGAATTTAATAAATCATTTTATATTACAAAAACAAAAATATTTCTTTAAAACATTTAATTTTACAACCAAAATTTGAAATTGCCGTTTAAACAAACACAAGCACAATTGTTCCCGCCAAATATTTCTCAATATGTATACACATGCAATAAAATGTTTATAATGAGTTTCGTCCAGTTTCGGATTTTCGCGACACGCTTCATACGTTTTATTTTAATAAATTGCAACTCAAACTTAGAAAAATACTAGACTAAGTTTAGTACTTAAGTACGAATATCGCCAGAAAAATTGAAAGTAAAAATACTTGGGTATAATGCCCAAGTATTTTTACTTTCAATTTTTCTGGCGATATTCGTACTTAAGTACTAAACTTAGTCTAGTATTTTTCTAAGTTTGAGTTGCAATTTATTAAAATAAAACGTATGAAGCGTGTCGCGAAAATCCGAAACTGGACGAAACTCATTATAAACATTTTATTGCATGTGTATGCGTATTGAGAAATATTTGGCGGGAACAATTGTGCTTGTGTTTGTTTAAACGGCAATTTCAAATTTTGATTGTAAAATTAAATGTTTTTAAAGAAATATTTTTGTTTTTGTAATATAAAATGATTTATTAAATTCATTATTTTAATTTATTATTGATTATTTTGGACATACATATATATACATTTCGATTAAATTATTCAGTTTTTTAATTTCTAATATTTACACTAGATGTTTTTTTAAATAATTTTCCTTGTTTGTCTTTTATATAATAAAAGTAATTTGTGGATATTAAATCGGTTTCGATAGAGTTCGTAAATTTTTCCATAGTACAATCTAAAATGTTGAAAATATATTATAATTATTAAATTTAACATGGAGTAACGTAAACCATACCTCACATTATCTTTATTGACCGTTAAACGTAAACTTGCAGCTAAGCTCTTTGGTGAACAGCTCTGTAAAGTTTGCCCTAATTCACTTTTTTAGTTCGTGGCCATCTTGCTTCATAAATAATGATTTCTAAATATAAAATAGGAAAACAAAATATAATAGATTGTACCAAATTATCTCGAATGATTCTTTACATTACCAAATGTTTTACAGCCTTCCTATATTCAATTAAATTAATATCAAAGTTGACAAATGTATCCGCATCGTTAAAAGTTACTATAAACTTAGCGTTCTCACAATAAACTAAATACTACGCCATTTGTATACGCATATGTATATAATACGTATACGCTACAAACACTATCATTATAATGTGAAGTTTAACTTTCGTTAATTTTGGATGAAAACGAAGGAAAATACTATGCTCAATTTTTACTTTCGTTTTGTTATACTTGGGTGATAGTGTTTGTAGCGTATACGTATTATATACATATGCGTATACAAATGGCGTAGTATTTAGTTTATTGTGAGAACGCTAAGTTAATAGTAACTTTTAACGATGCGGATACATTTGTCAACTTTGATATTAATTTATTTTAAGGCTGTAAAACATTTGGTAATGTAAAGAATCATTCGAGATAATTTTACAGAGCTGTTGGGGGGCAAACTTTACAGAGCTGTTAACCAAAGAGCTTAGCTGCAAGTTTACGTTTAACGGTCAATAAAGATAATGTGAGGTATGGTTTACGTTACTCCGTGTTAAATTTAATAATTATAATATTATTTTCAACATTTTAGATTGTACTATGGAAAAATTTACGAACTCTATCGAAACCGATTTAATATCCACAAATTACTTTTATTATATAAAAAACAAACAAGGAAAATTATTTAAAAAAACATCTAGTGTAAATATTAGAAATTAAAAAACTGAATAATTTAATCGAAATGTATATATATATATATATATATATATATATATATATATATATATATATATATATATATATATATATATATATATATATATATATATATATATATATATATATATATATATATATATATATATATATATATATGTCCAAAATAATCAATAATGAATTAAAATAATAAATTTAATAAATCATTTTATATTACAAAAACAAAAATATTTCTTTAAAACCATTTAAGTTTACAACCAAAATTTGAAATTGCCGTTTAAACAAACACAAGCACAATTGTTCCCGCCAAATATTTCTCAATACGCATACACAGGCAATAAAATGTTTATAATGAGTTTTGTCCAGTTTCGGATTTTCGCGACACGCTTCATACGTTTTATTTTAATAAATTGCAACTCAAACTTAGAAAAATACTAGACTAATAGGCCCCTTACACGTTCAATATTATTGCGCAATATTGAGCATTGCACAATAAAATTGATCATGTAAGGACAATATTGTAGGTTTGCACAATATATTGTGTAAAATTAAATTTTTTTAAGGCCCCTTACACGTTCAATATTATTGCGCAATATTATTGTGCTAAATAATGTTCAAAATTTTTTTTAGTCTAAAGACTGCTCAATATTATTGCACAAATTTTCCTTATTACGCATTTAAATATGTAATAATGTCTCTTATCTCGATGCATTTTATTATAAATTCCTATTCTTCCGCTTTATTAGAATTATATTTTTTCCTTTCAGATATTTTGCTGTATAGAAATTAAAAAAATAAAACGAATCTTTAACAACCGATATAATATATTGCACAATATTGGCTTCACACTACACAATATATTGCCCAAACTTCAATAAATATTAAAAAAATTTAATTTTACACAATATATTGTGCAAACCTACAATATTATCCTTAAAGGCCCCTTACACGTTCAATATTATTGCGCAATATTATTGTGCTAAATAATGCGCAAAAATTTTTTTAGTCTAAAGACTGCTCAATATTATTGCACAAATTTTCCTTATTACGCATTTAAATATGTAATAATGTCTCTTATCTCGATGCATTTTATTATAAATTCCTATTCTTCCGCTTTATTAGAATTATATTTTTTCCTTTCAGATATTTTGCTGTATAGAAATTAAAAAAATAAAACGAATCTTTAACAACCGATATAATATATTGCACAATATTGGCTTCACACTACACAATATATTGCCCAAACTTCAATAAATATTAAAAAAATTTAATTTTACACAATATATTGTGCAAACCTACAATATTATCCTTACATGATCAAGTTTATTGTGCAATGCTCAATATCGCGCAATAATATTGAACGTGTAAGGGGCCTATTAAAGGCCCCTTACACGTTCAATATTATTGCGCAATATTATTGTGCTAAATAATGCGCAAAATTTTTTTAGTCTAAAGACTGCTCAATATTATTGCACAAATTTTCCTTATTACGCATTTAAATATGTAATAATGTCTCTTATCTCGATGCATTTTATTATAAATTCCTATTCTTCCGCTTTATTAGAATTATATTTTTTCCTTTCAGATATTTTGCTGTATAGAAATTAAAAAAATAAAACGAATCTTTAACAACCGATATAATATATTGCACAATATTGGCTTCACACTACACAATATATTGCCCAAACTTCAATAAATATTAAAAAAATTTAATTTTACACAATATATTGTGCAAACCTACAATATTATCCTTACATGATCAAGTTTATTGTGCGATGCTCAATATTTCGCAATAATATTGAACGTGTAAGGGGCCTATAATAAGCGCAAATTGCATAATTTAAGGGGCAATTAGCAACTTGTACATACAAATATCAAATGTCAAAAATACATTTTGACTAACGATAAAATAATATTTTGATGTATGTACATGGTATAATCTTAATTATGTACATATTCGTTCATAGTTGCACATAAATATTGCTATAAATTATACTTAATATGTATATGTACATATTATGTACTCGTACCTATTAATTATGTGGTAATTTTTATTATTTTTAGAATAAAGTGCGAGCATTGTAAAAAGACGAGACGGTACATATTTATTTTAAATATGATAAAATACCAATAAATGAATTTTTTGAAACAAAGTTTGTGGGCATTTTTCTTTTGAAAAACATAAAATTTGTTTAAAAAAAAAAAAAAAAGTTGCGAAACACGGAAAACTCCTGAAAGCCGGAAAACACATTGGTCCCGTCAGATACCGGTTTAGAGGATTTTCACTGTATCAAAATTAAAAAGTCGTTTAAAAAAATACGCTTATTGCAGACTTATTTAAATAATTAATCAAAAAATCGACAATTTCCATGTAAATTTCCGTTTTGTTGGATACAAGTGACGTAATGCGCACAAAAAGACGAAAATGAAACATGGGAATATTTCACCTCTTTATGTGGTGTAAACCTAGGTTGAAACTTCATTGTAAACAGTATAATGTGCCTACCTGCTTGCCGTTTCGAATTGTAACAGTTGAGATTTTGTAAGACTAATTTTATTTGCATATATGTATGTACATACATTCATACGTATGTTATGTGTTCCATTATACAAATTAAAAAATATATAATTTAAAATTTCATTAAAAATCCATATTAATTTTTAATATCTGTAGTAATTTCCGTCACCATCTTGTCGCGAGTAGCCTGGATTCGTAAGAGGAGTATGAGGGCCACTATTCATTAATTTTACACTGTATGGCGATATGCGTTCAGTTATTCCACTATACTGAATTGGATGGCCAATATCGATTTCTGGTTCTGGCACTTCATCTGTCGTATTACGAATTCGTCGGAATGTTGTTTGTCCAGCAGTTTCAGGCTGCATTACAACATCTGTCTTATCAGCAAATAGTTTAACGTTAGCTAATGCCGCATTAGGAGTAATTTTAAAGCCTTGCGTTTGAGGCTGCAGAACAACATCAACTTTCTCCGCAAATAATTCAGCACCGTGCGCATAAGTGGAAGATAGCGCTATATCAGCCGAACAGGTTGGAATAAATCTGTAAAACGTAAGATTTGTGAAGAATTTGATAAAATATAATTATTCAATTTACGGGAATGCTTTAAATCCAGCATATCTTCTGGCCGAGCTTAATGTTTGTTGATAAAATAACCGATCGTAAGGTTCTAAGCCATCCATCCACGATTCGGATTTTCCTGCATTTGGTGGCGTTGGCATTGGCTTTATAAATATGCCCTCGCTTTCAATTGATGGTACCCAGCTTACATTCCTCTTATGAATTACCTGGCCCATTTTCCAAATTTAAAGTCCCAAAATACAGAAAACAGAAGTCCAAATTTACTAAATAAAAACTATGACTTGGTGTCGTTAAAAAAAAAATAAAAAAAAACACAAAAATTTTATTTACTGAAAACTAGGGAAATGGTTGTTTGATCGATATTATAGCATTTGGTTTGTGATTAATAAAAACTAAGTTGTTCAGTTTATGTATATTTATTGATTTACTTTTCAATTTATTAGGTTTACATCGTCGATAGCATAATATGTAGTATAGTACTATTTTACTACCAATCTTTGCCTGTAACCGGCAATTTTATTGCAATTAAAATTACAATTAGAAAACTTCAAGCTGCTCAATAGGCAGCCATTTCGAACTTTCAAGGGCGTCCCATAAATTTCGATCTCGTTCAACTAGTTCTCGGTTTAGTTTGTCTGTCTCAAGCACAAATTTGTGTTCCACTAGCGCTAAATCGTCATCATCGTGTTGTTGCTCGTACTGTTGTTGCGCTGCCCAATTTTCCGCTGCATGAGCCACAGCGGCAGTGTTGTTCTGCGTGTAGTATGCCGATTGATCAGCCTGTGATTGATCATAATATCCTTGCCAAGCTGAATAACCTTGCCAATAGTTTGGATCATAATACTGTGAATAATCTGTACCAGTGCCATATGAACTAGAGACGGTTGGTGTTGGGGTTGGAGAAGTTGGAGTCGTAGTAGCTGTTTTGGGCTTAGGTACTGCATTACAAATTTTCAAGGCTTTGGTGCCAAGCCCAATATATCCATTCATTTCGTATAAAGCAGCTTGTTGTTCATCTTCCAACCCGAATCGAACAAAACCATACCCCTTTGAGAATCCGGAAGAATCCAAAATTACTTTGGCTGTTTTTATAGAAGTGTATTTCGATGAGAATACTCGATATAAACTATAATCATCTACATCTGAACTTAAATCACCAACCCATACAGAATACTCCCGTTCATTTCCTAGCAATTTGCTTTGATTACTAGCGCTGTTTAAACGAAAACGAACAATAGGGTTTGTTCCTGGAATTGGTTTTCCATTCAGCTTATGCATCGCGTCTACGGCAATTTCATCAGTTTGGAAGTGGACAAAACAATAGCCAGCCGGTTCGCCAGTGTACTTATTACGCATAAGTTTTACAGTTTGCGGATCTTCACCCATTTTGCGGAAAGCTGCCATTATAAAATTCTCCGTCATGTATGGCTCCAACTATACAGAAATAATTGAAAATGTTAAAATTTCTTGGTTAAAATGAAACCTGTATTACATACACTACCCATCCATAGTTGACAATGAATTATTTGATTCATATTTATTTAAAAAAAATGAATTGGTCTTGCTTGCGATTTTATTTAACCGAACGTAAACAAAATGCGACAAATAGTTTGACATTTAGATCAGTGGCGCGCTTTGTTGAAAAAATTGAAACGTACTGTGTGTCACCCTGTAAAAACTTACCGATACTTTGACAGTTAAGTCAAACCTAACCCCAGAAATTACGAAAGGTTGATTTTGTAACAATGTTGAAAAAATTAATTTTAAATCGAAATATATATTTTCTTACGGCAAATAAACGTGGATTAAGCTACAAAAGTGATTTGGCACTAGAAAATCTTTATCCTGGCAGTAAACAATTTTTATTCACACCACCTCCTCCAGCGGTAGGAAATTCATTTTGAAAGAAATTTATTGCGATTCGTTAACATTTTAAATAATTCCAGTCTCAGGATGGTAAATTTAATGGGTATATACCAATAAATGAACTAGAAGTACAATATAGTCGATCCAGTGGACCAGGTGGCCAGAACGTAAATTGTGTGAACACCAAAGTAGATCTTCGGGTTAATGTGTCAAGTGCAACGTTTATGTCAGACGCAGTTAAAAGTGTAATTCTGGAGCAGTATAAGAACCAAATAAACAAGGATGGTCAGTTAGTAATTAGAAGTGATGTAACAAGATCGCAACAAATGAATTTAGCCGACGCTTTGGAAAAGTTGCGAGGCATAATTCGTGCTGCTGAACTGCCTGAAGTAAAAGTATTAAATCCTGATACTATTGAACGAATACGGAAAAGGCAACTAAAAGCAGCTAGTGTAAGGCTTCACGTAAAACGCGAAAGATCACAAACCAAAACTGACCGGCAAGGCTTATAAATAAACAACTAAGTAGTCTCGTTATTTACAAGATGTATTTATTTTGAGTTTTAGCAAAAAATAAACCAAAACTGCTAAGCATGGTTGCAATATATTCAATATAATTATTCCTAATAACCATCAACTCTTGGCGACGGTGCATAATGATCTTCCTTCTTTCTGTCTCCAAACAAATACTGTTTGTGTCTTTCATTTCTCATTGCCTAGAATATAAAATAGAATTCGCAATTAAATACAAGTAGGTAAATCTACTCGAAATTTGTTACATGGAATCTCAAGAGTTGTTTCTTCATTCCGACGCATTCTTGAAAATCTTGAATCAAATCTTGACATTTTTTTTTTCCTCGCTCCAAACCGTATGCCTCTAAACAATCCATCATATTCATTTCCATTTCACCACATTTATCATACTGTTGATGATTGATCATCGCCCCAGTGAGATCAGTGAATGGGGTACGAAGAAATGGTGTCAAAGACATCTGTGACGTAACAAAATTTATTGCATATTAAAATTTATCTAAACTTAAAATGTTATCTATAAGGTAACTAACTATATCATAAATTATTAATATTTTTTCCTAATATTTTGTAAATTATTTTACACACCTTTAAGATTTATTAATTTCAATTATCTCAAGTAAAAATTAAAAATTTTTGCTATTTGACACTTCAAAATTTTCGAGGTTTTCCGAGACTCAAATAAACATGAAGTTTATGGCAATTTGAAATTGTGTGACATGTGCATTTGACACTAGAAACGTAAACATGACGAGTTCGGCTGAAGAAAATTTATCAAAAATGGAAATTGATGAGAAAAATGTTACGAAAATAAAAGAAGGATGTGCCACAATATTAGGCGAAGGTAATGTCTTTTATAATCCTGTTCAGCAATTTAATCGTGATTTGAGTATTTCGGTGTTGACGACGTATTTTGATTTTTATCAAAACGAGCTACGGGAAAAGCAGAAGAAAAACGCGAATCAGGAAATCAAAGATAATGTACCTATAGCTGGTGTGAGATATGAAAACGGTTTGACTATTTTAGAAGCTCTATCAGCTACAGGGCTTCGAAGCATTCGGTATGCTTTAGAAGTTCCAGGGATCAAAAGTATAGTGGCCAATGATATATCTCAGCAGGCGATTAAAGCGATTGAGGCCAATTTAAAGAGCAACAAAGTTGAGGATATGGTAACTGTTCAAAATATGGATGCAACGTAAGTTTTTTCCTTCATAGTTATATTTAGTTAATTAGATTATATGTACTAATAAATTATTCCAGTACATTAATGTACCTTTCGACAGCCCCCGAAAAGCGCTTTACAGCTATAGACTTGGATCCATATGGATGTCCCAGCCGATTTTTGGATGGTGCCGTGCAATCGGTCAAAGATGGCGGATTGTTACTCGTTACAGCCACCGATATGGCTGTGTTAGCTGGCAGCACTCCCGAATCAGGTTACGTTAAATATGGTGCTATGCCTCTTAAAACAAAAGCGTGTCATGAAATGGCTCTTCGCATTCTTCTAAAATGCATCGAATCCCACGCTACGCGTTATGGCCGCTACATCAGACCATTACTTAGCATTTCAGCGGATTTTTACCTTCGCGTATTCGTACGAATTTTTACAAGTCCTCAGGAATGCAAGAAAAGTACGAGCAAATTGTCCACCGTTTATCAATGTGCCGGTTGTGATTCTCTGTCATTTCATCCATTAGGCGTTCTAAAACCAAATCCTACTGAAAAAAATCCGAAACAGATAAAATACTGCATTCAAGTGGGTCCACCTGTAAACATAAATTGTGATTTCTGTCGACATCGGCATCATATGGGTGGACCAATATGGAGTAATCCAATACATGATTTTGATTTTCTTTCTCAACTATTAGATCGGATTGATACCCCTGTTTTAGAGCATCTTGTCACATTAAAACGTATAAAAGGAATGCTGTCGGTGATACAAGAAGAACTTCCGGATGTGCCACTGTATTATGCAATCGAAAACTTATGTTCCACTTTAAAATTACCTGTTGTTCCCATTTTAAAATTTCGCTCCGCACTCCTGCATGAAGGTTATCGCGTTTCATTTTCGCATGCATGTAAATCATCAATAAAAACAGATGCACCGAATTGGCTAATTTGGGATATTTTACGGTTCTGGGCTAAGGAAAATCCCGTGAACCAAAGACATTTTATTGAAGGAACACCACTAAAAGAGATTTTATCCAAGGAACCACAGAAAAGTTATCAAATTCATAATATACATCCAAAAGCGAATCCGCCAAGTCGAGAGTCGGCATTGGCTCGTTTTCCAGAAAATCCAACAAGCCATTGGGGTCCAGGAACACGTGCTACGCTGTTATTATCCACCGAAGGAAAATCGATAAAAAAATTAAAAAATCAAAATAAAAAGAAGAGGTGGTCAGATACTGAATGCCAAGATGAGTCTTCGAAAGAGAAGGTTGTGAAGCAGATTAAGTTAGATTTAAAAGAAAAGAGAGAAAATGAAATTTAAATTAAATTTTATTAATAAATTTTAAATATTTTAAGATTTCTAAAATTTTTAATACAATTATCATGAGTTTTTTAGCACTTTCCGACCTTTTCTCCTCCTAGATTCATCGGATTTCCCACTGCGACTCGGAGATCTAGTAAAATCAGCAACGAGAGAAATTACATGTTTTATTTAGACTGGATATTATCTTCTATATTTTCGACTAGGAAATACTTGGTGGGTAGGTACTAGTTTTCGTTAGATTTCGTTCAGCTCGTTGCTATCCCAAGTATTTTTACTTTCAATTTTTCTGGCGATATTCGTACTTAAGTACTAAACTTAGTCTAGTATTTTTCTAAGTTTGAGTTGCAATTTATTAAAATAAAACGTATGAAGCGTGTCGCGAAAATCCGAAACTGGACGAAACTCATTATAAACATTTTATTGCATGTGTATACGTATTGAGAAATATTTGGCGGGAACAATTGTGCTTGTGTTTGTTAAAACAGCAATTTCAAATTTTGGTTGTAAAATTAAATGTTTTTAAAGAAATATTTTTGTTTTTGTAATATAAAATGATTTATTAAATTCATTATTTTAATTCATTATTGATTACTTTGGACATACATATATATACATTTTGATTAAATTATTCAGTTTTTTAATTTCTAATATTTACACTAGATTTTTTTTTTTTAATAATTTTCCTTGTTTGTCTTTTATATAATAAAAATAATTTGTGGATATTAAATCGGTTTCGATAGAGTTCGTAAATTTTTCCATAGTACAATCTAAAATGATGAAAATAATATTATAATTATTAAATTTAACACGGAATAACTTAAACCATACCTCACATTATCTTTATTGACCGTTAAACGTAAACTTGCAGCTAAGCTCTTCGGTGAACAGCTCTGTAAAGTTTGCCCTAATGCACTTTTTTAGTTCGTGGCCATCTTGCTTCATAAATAATGATTTCTAAATATAAAATAGGAAAACAAAATATAATAGATTGTACCAAATTATCACGACATCACGACATTACATTACCAATTGTTTTACAGCCTTCCTATCTTCAATTAAATTAATATCAAAGTTGACAAAATATGTATCCGCATCGTTAAAAGTTACTATAAACTTAGCGTTCTCACAATAAACTCCCAAGTATTTTTACTTTCAATTTTCCTGGCGATATTCGTACTTAAGCACTAAACTTAGTCTAGTATTTTTCTAAGTTTGAGTTGCAATTTATTAAAATAAAACGTATGAAACGTTTCGCGATTATTCGAAACTGAACGAAACTCAATAAAGGAGAATTGTATACCTGTATGTGTGAACAGAAAAGACAAAAAACAAAATGGCGGGAGCGAGGTTGTGCATGAATGTAAAATGCTATATTTGAAAATGTTAGAAGAAAAAGATGGCGGCATCCAAATGTGAGAGCAAAATAAAAATTTAGGTTTAAAATGAATATTTTTATTTTATTAAATTTGCGGTATAAAAATATACATACATATATACATATTATATACGAATCTAAATTATATTTTAGTTAATTTTTTAATTATTTTTTATTATTACACAATTTGAAATTATTCTTTGATTGTAATATTAAAAGTTTAAATAATTTTCCAAATAGGTACTATGATTATTGCACATCAAGTTTATTATTTTCGCATTTGTTTTCTACCTAAAAACTTAAAACTGAACTAGAAATTAATTAATTTATGAAAACAATATTTGAATAGATATAAAATATATTTTGATGTAATTTCATTTAAATTAACGCACATCTTTAAATTTTTTTAACAAAATTTTATAAAATTACCAAACTCATGTCGTGAACATGAAAAATAAAAACAAACCATATACATTACACGCTATACACATTCCTACGAAAGAAAAATTGCGGTAACACAGTATACAGTAGTAACAACACAGTATACATATACGCTACAAACACTATCATTATAATGTGAAGTTTAACTTTCGTTAATTTTGGATGAAAACGAAGGAAAATACTATGCTCAATTTTTACTTTCTTTTTGTTATACTTGGGCTAAATAACGCCATTTGTATACGCATATGTATATAATACGTATACGCTACAAACACTATCATTATAATGTGAAGTTTAACTTTCGTTAATTTTGGATGAAAACGAAGGAAAATACTGTGCTCAATTTTTACTTTCGTTTTGTTATACTTGGGATCTTCTAAAGCTCGTAAAATTTAATCAATAATCTTGCTGATATATTTCCAACGAAATTCTTACTTTTCGCTTGCGTTACATCTAATGTGAATAGGAAATCCTTCTTAGATCCAACTTTCTTTTATTTTGCCACTGACTTATAAATGAGTATAACTTTCTGTGACGAATTTTTGAAGTATGTACATCTATAGGAAGTTGGATTATCTCGTATTGATTCGTAAAAGGATTTATAGTTTTGAATTCCAGAAAAGGAATTAAGTTTGCATATATTGAATAAACTCGATTTTCGACAGGACGAGAAGTTTAGACATGAATATTTGCCGCGTTCCATTGGCGTTAGTAAAGTACTCGCAAGTACTTCTAGCTACTCATAACTACTCAATCAACATTTTTGTTTTCTTGTGTTTTACTTCTAACTAACAAATTTGCATTCCATTCGACATCTACTAAGTATACTTTGCTAACGCCAATGGAACGCGGCGATTGTATGTATGCAATTATAATAAATTTCGACCGCTTTTTATCCTTGATTTGTTTGGAGAAGGGTAGAACATTTGTGAAAAATATTACGCACTGTGTTGCGAACAACACAACATGTAAAATAATCATTCCACAATATAAAATAATCAGTCTATATTTCCAGATACTCGACATATAGTTTTACATCTTTATATATGTATTTCATATAAACCGCTTATGCAGCTATTAATTTTGTATAAATAAACTGTTTTCGTAATAATACAGGGTAGAATAAAGTAAATAGTCAAGTTAACAACGTGTTCTTTATTGTTAGACCCCACCAGTGGTAATCTAACATAAATCAAATTAAAACACTTAGACATAGCTGAGCAAATATAACTGCTACGTCTAAAACCACAACATTGGTCCTTCGAGCTAAAAGAACATCAACCGGCGTAGAATTTATCAACTCGAGCCACCACAACAACTGGCAGGCAATTCAACAACTCGAGCAACGAGAGCAAATTGACTACCCCATTACATTAACAGAGCGATGGAAGATCTACTAGAACAACAAGAAATAGCCGATAAGTTATTTCAGCTTAACAGTAACTACAAAAAGGATGGAGACGGAAGAAAAACAGTAAAATATCTTTAATTGCATGCCCACACAATTGTGTGGGCAAGGCAAAAGAATCATGTCAACAATTTATTTTTGTATGTGTTTTGAACCAACTTACACATTTGTGTATTCCTTTTAAACTTATTTTCGTCCGAGAAAAACATTATAACTATACTCACAATTGTGTTGGTTGTTCTTCAAATCAAGTGAAATTTTTTATCAAAAACGCCATTAAATACTATGATGTTTTACTCACACATTTGTGTGGTTTGGTCTTTAATTGAGCCATTTTTTTTTTAGTTAAAAAAGGGATATTTCGAATCGAAGATAACAGCGTTAAAATCATTCTATGCCCAATTGCCCAGTACTTAATCGACGACAATATTAACAGATAACTAGCCAACACACCATTACCACGTGAAAGAAAGAATGTGGTTGACACACAACTATCTTGGAAGCCATGTGTGTTCTCATCAAGACTGGTTCAGAACAAACAACCACCGGTGATGATCAAAAGAATAAGTTCAAATCTCAACCATCTAACCCGGGAGATGATACATCACATGACAAACAAATCAAACGTTTCGTTCGTCAACAAAACATTAAGATGCAGAACCTATGGAAAGAGATGGATAGCACCCAGAAACTTATTAACGAAAAGAAATGTGAACACGCTCAAAGATTAGCGCAAAATATACTACACTTCACAAGAAACTACACTTCCATATTTCAATGAGGGAACTTACGACGATATACGAGAGTCGTGACAAAACAGTGATAGATGTCCAAACGGGTCCAGGTCGAAAATTGAAATTGCATATTTTAAAATATCATTTTTAAAAACGACATTTCTCAAAACTGCATATTTCAAAACTGCATAAGGTACAAAACGGCATAAGGTACAAAATTGCATTTTTCAAAACTGCGTATTTAAAAAATGCATTAAGGTACAAAACAGCATAAGGTACAAAATTGCATTTTTCAAAACTGCATATTTACAAAAGAAATTAACAAAAATATAATTCTAGATTCATAATCGATTAAAATATTTCATTCTGTCTTGTGCAGTTTTAAAAATATCGTTTTGAAAAATGCAGTTTTGTGTACCTATGCAGTTTTGAAATATGCATTTTTAAAAAATGCCATTCTGAAAAATGTCGTTTTAAAATATGTCGTTTAGAAAAATGCCGTAGAAAAATGCTGTTTTAACCCTTATGCCGTTTTGAAATATGCAGTTTTGAAAAATGCAATTTTGTACTTTATGCCGTTTCGTACCTTATGCCGTTTTGAAATATGCAGTTTTGAAAAATGTAATTTTGTACCTTATGCTGTTTCATACCTTATGCCGTTTTGAGAAATGCAATTTTAAAATATGCAGTTAAACGGATCCCGTCCAAACATGTCCAAACATCTTCATGCCACTGGTGAGAATTATGAAACTGCATGGACGATTATCAAAGATAGATACGATAATCGGCGTGCAAACGTAACCAGATACATTCATTGATGACACCCACTATTAATATCGAATCTGCATTCGCCATTCGTACATGACAATGAATGTCTTCAAGTTGTAAAAAACATCGATAATTTGGATCCAATTATCATCTACTCGATATCAAAGAAACTTGCCAGTGAATCAGTGAGATTATACGAGATGTCATTAGAAAATTTAAGAGTCATTCAAACTTTAGAAAGTTTTATGAAGTTTCTTGAAAAACGGTTCACTTCCTTGGAAACTGTTTTTCGCGAGAAAACTACCAACATACTGTGAGGAGTTTGATTTTGATCAGCTTAAGTCTGCTTGTTGCTTTGGTTCCCAATTTAGGCACCGTTCATTCTTCGAGCTTTTTATCTGACAATCCATCTTGCGGTAATTTGAACCATGCCCCATATGCAATCAATGCATTTCAATTCGCAGAGGTAAATGAGGATCAAGTTTGAAATGCCCTACTTGCCATAAAATCTAATGCAATCGGTGACCATGGTATACCTTTAAAATGTATCAAATATTGTGGTCCACATTGTTGGTCCACATTTTCAACTTCACCTTAAATACACAGACATTTCCTGACTGCTGGAGGATAAGTAGGGTAATTGTGATTTCAAAGCAAAGAGACCCAAAAATGCCATTGGATATGCGGCCCATATCACTATTATAGGCTATTTCTAAATCACTCGAAAGGATCTTAGCTGACCAAATCCACTCGCACTTAATGCTAACCCAGACTTTATCAGATTACCAATCAAGTTTTCGCAGATACCACAGTACTACTTCATTGTTGACCCATGTATCGGACTTCGTAAGATCTTGTTTGGACAGGAATATTTATGCTGTTTTGGTACTTCTAGATTTTACGAAGGCCTTTAACTCGATTAATTTCAATTTATTAGAAAATAAGCTAAAACACAATTTGGCCAAACTAGATTTGCCTTATTTGACTGGCCGGTCTCAGTATGTAGTAACCTCGATGGGAGTCTGCCCGACATCGATACGGTGTTCAACGAGATTAGTTCGACCGAGGCCATTTTTCTCATAGGAAGGGAAAAGACAAAGAACTTTGTTCCATTCTTGGACTTGAATCTCGCTAAGATGGTGCTGGTTAATGTCTTTTAAGTCTGTCGAATATGAAATTATGGAACTTACGATTTGCGGAAATATCTTAAATATGTTCCAAAAATTAATACCAAGATATAATCGGTCGTGTAATGAAGGAACGATACAAAATCGAACTTTTTCAGTAGTATTGTTAAACTTAACCAAGAGATCAACATATCCTACTATTTTATTTTTAGAGCCATCCCACGTGTTGACTTAGGCAACGAAACTGGCTACAAAATGGCGCCGAAACAAGGACCTGAAATGCGAAAGGTCCACCATTAATTCAAACGACGACACGTGTCTTAAAACTAAGCTTTAATTATTTCGGTAATCTGTTGATGTTTCGGCGCCATTTTGTAGCCAGTTTCGTTGCCTAAGTCAACACGTGGCGATGCTGCATTATTTCCGGGTAGCATCTTCCGATTTGGGAGGTTCAGGTATACCACGACTACTGTACAAAACAAACAAAAAAAAATCGCAGCTTTGGAACACACAGTCAAGAGATACACTCACATCACTAATGTAAATTTAGTTTATGGATTCATGGGGATTTACTATCGTTCAGCACGTTAGCAATAGTCAAAATAAAATAACTGTATCACACACCATTCGTCGGTTAACCGAAATTAAGTAAATCGATCATTTACAATAAATATTGATATACAGAAAATTAAATTAAGTATTTTATAAAGAAGAATTCAAAAATAACTTTTGAGAACAGTTACAAAAAAAAATGTACCTTCGGTTTTGTTTTTTTTTTGTTGTTGCTTATTTGGGTATCACTCCAGCATGTTGGCTGCTGCTCCGTATAGCTTCGTTCTACTCGTTCCGACCCCAGAATTTAACCGCACCTTTTTCCTTAATGCACCTCCGGATATGTATGTATTAGCTGGTTACTCTCGCTATGTAATACAGATAGCGGGGTGTATCACGAATATTGTGACGCAGTGTATGTACCACAAAAACTTTGCCACTCGCAAGTTACCAAATAAAAAGTATTTTTCTTTTTGGATATAAACTTTTTTTTTTATTCGCAAATTTAGGTTTTGCTTTCATTTGATCATTTTTATTCACATAGTTAAATTTTTTTATTTTTATAAATTCTGCTATATATTTGTATTTTAAACACACACGATTGATACACTATCAATTGTTTATTGTGTGAGAGTATTTTATATAATAACTAACTTATGTATATTATAAAATTTTATTATTTACTATTAATTTTTTTTTCAATTTCACAAACTTTAAACTTTAATTTTATTAGATCTCTTTTTTTTTTGAAAATTTAATCTAACATGATCGCCCTTAATTTTGGTTTTTTTTTTTTTCATACGATTAGGTGTGCTACTCAATCTCGACTGACTTTTTTTTTCGCTATCCAAAAAAGCAAAACTCTTGGTCGTAGAAGCGGGTTTTTATTTTTTTAATAACCGTAGTTTATGACGTCTCTATCAACAAAGGGTATTTCGTAAAATCATTACAAATCTTCCCTTATCATCACCCATCACCCTTATCATCTGGTGTTCATCAAGGTTCTATGCTGGGGTCGATTATATTTTCCCTATATATTAACCATATTTCGAGGCTACCTTTGAACTGTAGTCATCATCTGTTTGCGGATGATGTTTAAAATTTTAAAGAAGTACCCAGTAGCAACCTGTCATCTATTAACTTTGAATCAATCAATGATGATCTTGACATGATTAATAAATGGGCACTTAAGAATGCTCTTAACCTTAACGCATCCAAATCGCAATCAATTATTTTTGGGGAAAAATCAATTATGATCTGTTCCCGTCAATTAAACTTAACAATGTAACCATACCTTACGTTACGATTGCTTCGTTAGAAACTTAGGACTTCTTAAACACGTGGAGGCCAAGTCTGTAAATACCTTCAAAAAACAATATACAGATTTCATCATGTCGTAGTAATTGAATTAAAAAAAATGAAAAAATGATTGAAAATTATTAGGAATCATAGGTTTCAGCGGTTTGGCACTTGGCCATTTTTGGCCCATTGTGATACCACGCATTCACGCCACATCATTATTAACCCATTCACCTTCTCACACAACTACAGTATACCACCTGCACATTGCAAGCAACATGTCAACCTGTACATGTGTAGTTAAAATATTTTTTTTTCTTAACACATTGACACACACTTTTTAAATGTGTGTGCTACTCAGGAACACATTTTATAACTTTTGTAATTGCAATGATATTCGAATTATTCCTTAAAAAATGAATGTTATTTCAGCAAACGTGTTAAAAAACGAAAAAGTTGTATGACCGCTATAGCAGTCATTTCCGCGAACGTGTTAACTCACCACTCTAATACATGGCGAGATGTCAAAAAGCGAGATGACAAAAACGACGTAAGCACCAAAAACTGCTGAACCGATTTGTACCGATTCATAATTTTTGATGCTTACATCCGCAGAAAACAAAGAAATATAATCACAGAAAAATTACACACACTAATATAAAATTGTATACTATACTCCTTATACGTATACGAAAACGTCATGTGTCGTTCGTCGAATTTTGGAAAAAATCGACCCCCAAATGTTACGAATATCGAGCGTTCGATATGGAATCGTACTGGATTTTACAAATAAAACACAACGTTTTAAGTTACAAACTTTATTTCCCAACACCTTTAATTTTTTTTGTAAGAAGAAGTTTTTATTATGAAAGCAACTTTTTGTTCTTTTAATATCTTTTTTCCGGCTGGTGCCTCACCAGTCTACCGGGAAGTTTCCCGTTGTCCCGGCGCCCAAGTCCGCCACTGGTGCAAGCTAACCTCGATAACTGAATTTGAACACTGAGACCTAGAATAGAAATATAACCAAAACAGTCATTGTTGGATCAAGCACTTTTTCCTATCTTTAATTTTTTGTAGAGTACAACTTTTAAATATGAATTTTTTTCATATTTTCAAATTATATTGGTGATTTTATCTTAATAAACATTTTGTCGAAATATACTGTCAAAACTTCAATATGATTCCGTAATTGTTTATTTGAATTAAAACTTTCAAAAATAATGAATTTTCCTATTTCGTAGTCCATACGTTTCCATACAAAAATAGAGTTTTGACGTTTCTGTAGTTAGTTAAGGATGAAACACACCAAGAGCAGCGCAACATATTCCAAGCAATCCACACTAAAGGCGCTTATGTGCGTGCACACCAAGCAGCGCAGCAGATTGTTTTGTTTTAGTAGTAAAATTGAATTGTGCAACTTTTATCGAGGTTATGAGTAGTAGCAAAGAGCAGCAAATTGAAGCTGCTGGGTGTGGAACCTATTGATGCCGCGACAGATGCAACTTCATTCAGTACAATTTCTTTAAATTTAAATTTTTCAATTATAATTACAAAATACTTAATGCCCTTTAATGGAAATACCTATATTTATACGCAAACTATGATTTTGTATCATTACATAAGCGAATAAGCCAAAATTTAAATTTGCTGCTCGCTGCTGCTGCTTGGTGTGTTTCATCCTTTATTCCAATGCCTTCCAAACTACTGGCCGCTTACACCAACTGATGATGACACGCTAAGTTGACGGTTCAACGGCAGATAACAACGCATTCCCAATACAGTTCCTTTAACTTTTTCCTTACAGAAAAGTATGAAAAAAAACTTGAGATTTTTTTTTTCTCAAGTTTCTTTTTATACATTTTTGTAAGAAAAAATTAAAGGAATTCTATTGGGGATGCGCGTAAATTTTAAAAAGGAAAATTACATTACAAAATATATTTAGTTGTAATTATTACATCAAAGTAGAAGTATGATGAACAAACATATAAAGAAGTGAAATATTTCCATGTTTCATTTTCGTCTTTTTGTGCGCATTACGTCACTTGTATCCAACAAAACAGGAATTTACATTGAATTTGTCGATTTTTCGATTAACTATTTAAATAAATCTGCAAATAATTGCAATAATTAATTACAGTTTAACTAAACACTTTCTATGGATTACCCTTTATATTTCATTTTATGACCGAAATATTTGAGGAAATAATCCGTCGAGATATATTTACAAGCCACGGCAAAATAAGGATAGAATAATTTGAGTATATAACATAAAAGATAAAATATGTACTATAAAAAGGTTAATATGTACATACATATATTTTCTAACAAAATATTATGTATTTGCCCCTTTTAACAAAAAAATTATATTTTTTTTATGGTATCATAATTTTTCCCGTTTATTTTCGTTTGGCTTAAAAACTATATGTATATCAAAAGTATTTTTTTCTTAAGTTCGAATATTTTAGATATTATTACACATATAACATTATATATAGTTACACATAAATATTAAAATATATTAAATATAAATTCAGCTTACAAATTATTGCTAATGCTATTATAGCTATGTTTCTCGATTTACAATTTTCAAGAATATTCGTGGTCTTAAGAATTCATTTAAATAGATTATGTACTTTAATAACTTTTTAATCACAAATTAAAATTAAATCTCGATTTTATTTCATTTGTTATTTTATGATTTAAAAACGAAGTGTTAAATATTTCTGTTCTTATCATATATGTAGTTTGGCTACAAATTAAAGAAGGCCCTAATTTCTTAGTTGATGTGGATTTCGAGATTGTTGAATGATTTTTTTAAGTTAAAATAATTTTGATTGTAACTGAAAATCAGAAAATAAATAAAAAATTTCTTCAACTATACTTATCAAACTTAAATAAGCTTTTTATTTAAGCCTCAGCTACAATGCATCCGCTCCGTTGCGTTCCGTTTCCCTAAAACAGTTTCCGTCCCGTCTTTTCCGTTCGCTAGTTACAATGTATACGTTCCGCTTGTCAAAATCACATTTAAATGAAAGTAATTAAAACGTCATGGAGGATTATGAAATTTTACAGTTACCCTAATGTGGGATCAGCCAATTACAAAACAATACAAATACTATTTCTCTCTTCATTTGTTTTGTAATTTTGTTGTTAGTTTCGAACAAACTGTTGAAGCCGAAGGACATGCTTTTTTAATTTTTCTAGTAGTTTAGATTCCCTTTAAGCGCCATTCTGACTCAATTTTCTGAGTTTAAATTGAACTGTTTCTGAGTCGTATTTTTACTACCACATCCACATCTTTTTACTTCAACTTTATATGTGTATAAAACTGAGAATGTTAGGGGAATAACCCGTTTTTTTGTATAGCTATACAATGCTGTTAAATTATCATTTGTGTTTAACATTCTTTCAGAAGAGTTTCATTTTGTTTAAGACTATTTTTTTTGGAAAGTTAATATTTAATATTTTAAGTACAATCAATATATATGTATATACATATATGTACATTATATTTATATAGTCAGTATATAAATACAATTATTTATACATATATTATATAAAAAAACAAAATTTGCAATATGAACAAAAAAAATATTATGAAACCGATAAAGAAGTTCGCGAATAATTTAATCGAGCAAAAAAAATATGTGTTACTGCAGATAGCAAGAGTGAAGTGGATAAAAATTTAAATTTGCCAGCTAATATTGGATATAATCTTGCAAATGAAAGTCTGGTGGAAAATGCTGAATATTATGGTGATGAATGCGGCAATAAAAGCGAGTTTTCTTCATTCGCATCTCACATGACAACGCAGATGGAAAACCTTTGTATCCAAAATATTGCAATTGATATTGCCGAATGGAGTGTCGCGAATTTCATTACCAAAGAAGCAGCCAATTCGCTGCTTAAAGTTTTAAGGAAATACCAGCCAAATTTACGAAAAGACATCAGAACACTAAAAAACCCAGAAAGAAGTTTAAGCGAAATTGTGCCTATGGGCAATGGATTTTATACACATATTGGAGTGTCAAAAAATATCTTAAATTTTTTAAAATTAAATCCAATTTCAAACCCAATAATTAATTTAGACATTGGAATTGATGGTGTATATAGTACAAATGTATGTATTATTCTATGAATAATTTCAATAAACTTAACAGGAAGGAATTTTAGACAATCAATGTGACCGATCCATAAATAAATATATCTCACATTGTCTAAGCGCGATAATGACCAATGAAGTGGCCCTTAGCTATTCATGGTATGGAAAGGGATAAACATGTAAAACATGTAAATATGCAGCTATAAATATAATTAAAGGTACAAACTCGGTTTTAATTCTCCATTTCATTTTGATACTTAAACTGTTTATATAATTTCAGAATGTTCGTTAAAAAAGTTTCCGACAACAAAGTCAAGTGAATTTGTATCAATTGCAACTAAATGGTTCCAGTATGCAAGAGGGAGATTAGGAAAACCCTTAACTATGTAACTTTGTTAAAAAAAATTATTCATTAGCAGAATTTGAAAATCTATTTTAATTTTTAAGATTTAATGAAAAGTCCTATTTTGATTTTATTTTTAATATTTATCTTTTAAGTATTACAATATTCTGTAATTTTAATAGGTAGAAATTAAATCCTGTTAATTGTATTATTTAGAATACAGAACCTTTAGAATGTAAACTCATAAAAACGCTGTGAAAAAATGTATCAAAAAGTGGATTAATTTTAAAAATTTAATAATCAATTTAATTTACTACATTTGGATTTTATATTTTATTCTCAATAATATGTATTTTATATATTTACAATTAAAAACTAATCTATCAGACAAATCTATTCCAAACCGATGTTACGAAGTGAAAAAGAATTAATTTTGCAATTCTATTCTGTTTCAACTTTCCGATTTATATTTAAATTAGTTTTCTGAATTTAAAACGAATCATAAAACTAATTCAAAATTTTGTCTAAAATGCATATAACACTTGAGTCGGAAGCGAATCAAAATGGAATCGAGAAAAAGATTCATAAATGAATTCCCCCATATAGAGCCGACTTCATTTTTGACTCATTTTTGAGTCTGCTTGCTTAAAGGGTTAAGGCGTTTTTCTGTCATTTTTATTAAACATGTCGATTTGTAATACCATTTAATTCGGAATTGTTGTAATTGGTACGTAGATTCAATAAAAATAGCAAAAGAATTACGGATATTATGTAAAATACAGAAAACATGCAAATAAAATACAGAAATGAAATCGAAATGACAAAATATCCCTTTTGCTGCCCACTAACACAGTTGTGCGGGTACGGCAAAAGTACCGTGTCAAAAATTTATTTTTGTATGTGTTTTCAACCAACTTACATATTTGTGTTTTCCTTTCAAACTTATTTCGTCCGAAAAAAAAAATACTATAACTATACATAGAATTGTGTTGGTTGTACTTCAAATGAGGCGAAATTTTTTATCAAATACGCCATTACATAGTATGATTTTTACTCACACATTTGTGTGGTTTGGACTTTAATTGAGCCATTTTTTTGGTTGAAAAAGGGATATTAACAAAATGATCACATAATATTCTCTGCTCTCGCGGTTGCATTTATATTTTTGTAGTGGAATACACTAAAACTTTGTATTACGTTAACTAAATAGACGCATTTCTTCAAATGCTCACTAAACTTCTTGAATATGGATAGGAAAAATTCAATTTATGAATTAAGAAAATCAATTACACTAAAATTGTTCATAATTTATTAATTTATTTTATAATAATTTAGATTTTTATTTATAAAAAATAATTCCATTTTATAGCAGTTTTGACGTTAATTTTTCCCCATTATTGTTTTTAGGGAATTGTAATTCGTATTTTTTTGAATTTTTAAATATTATTTTTTAGAACTTAATTTGAATTATAGATGGAAGATTTGCAAGAATCGCAACAATCAGTTTCGAACTTAATGAGATTATTGATTTGAAAAAATCAGTCATCTCATCAGGCCGCGGCGACCGACTTTGATATTTTTACATAGGAATATTGTCTATATATAGAACAATACCATGTATATGTAGCACTGGCGAATTACTACCTAGTCTACGGAATTCGATTCATATAAAAGTAATTCGTACACAACGAAAAGTTAATTAGTAAAAATAAAGTATAGATGGAGTATGAAAGAATCGAGTTCCGTAGACTAGATGTAATTCGCTAGTGCTACATATACATGGTATTGTTCTATATATAGACAATATTCATATGTAAAAATATCAACGTCAGTCGTCGCGGCCTGATAAGATGACTGTTTTTTGAAATCAATAATCTCATTAAGTTCGAAACTGATTGTTGCGATTCTTGCAAATCTTCCATCTATAATTCAAATTAAATTCTAATTTATCCGCGATCCAGCGTTAAAGGAAAGAAAAAGTATGGGGTGGTTGGGAAGTTGATTATGTCTAAGTAAGTATGAATCATCATATTCGTTGTCACACAGATTTGACGCCAAATGGAAGAATTTCCTACGATTGTGTATTTAATTCCGAGATATACTGAAATAGACCAATGTACGGAACAATCACAACAAAACCATTACAATAAAATAACAACAACGTAAAATATTATTTTTTCTAATAAATATGTATTTAGAATAAATTAAAGTTGTAATAAGGTCGCAACATGCGCTTTAGTTTATAAAAACCACAATAAATAATTTTCCCTCATGTTGAATATTTATGTTACACATTAACTTTTTAGTTAAAGTCCGTAGGTATAAGTATTTTATATTTTATGGTATTTAATTTATATTTCTATCGTAATTATGAAATAAATAGAAAATTTAATAAAATATGTGCCAAAAATCAACTAAAATCCAAGTCAACAAATGAATATCGAAACACCACAAGATTTGTTATTTTTATTATAAAATTTTACTATTTTTGGTCTTATAAATTTAAGGCTTAAATATCAAAAATAGTCACTATGAAAATAAAATAATATAAATTATAAATTTAGTTTTGCTTTTCTGTTTACAACATTCTTTAAAATTTCGATAAAATTATTGGAAAACACACGCATAAGTGTTGCGTTAGTGACTCGCAAAAGTATTACGTTTGCGTATCACTAAGCTTTTCATCAAAATCAATACGTTAGTGCAACGTTAAAAGTGAACATTACGCTGACGAGTACTTCACTACAAAGTCTATTTAATTACAAGGAACACAGTAAGCGGTTCGTTTTTGAGCTACACAAACGATTCGTTTGCGAACTATTGTATGAATTGTAGTCTTCGTTGATGGTTCGTAAACCGTTCACCTTGTGGGGAAACTGAAAACAGTGAGGTGAAATTGTCTCTATTTTTACCTACTACATATTTATACTATGTACAAAACAAAATACCTGTACAAATCAGTGGACCTTTGGGAGTTATCTATCTTTTAAATGTGATTCGACGTTAGCTAATTTATACAAGTTTTCTTTAATCTTTATTTTTGAAAGAAAACATCTTTGTATAATGGCTGAGAGTTTATATCTCTTATGTTGTAATTTTAATAGGGCGTTGCAGAATTCCAAAGAATCTCAAGTAAATTATTTATCTGTTATGATCTTTGGGATTTCCGTTATTTTATTTAAACATTTGGTTTAAACAAAATCTAGAAACTCGAGTAGTACAATTTCATTTCAACAATGCATTAAGTTTTACTTAATTGTGTCATCGACCTCCTATTTACAAGATTTTTTTTATGATGTAAACCAAACTCTTTCACGGTTCGCTTTCCACGTCCTACCTTACACGCAGTTACATACCGAATCGAGGACGTACGGCTACGGTCCGATTTACGTAGAACCATCTGCACGTTGCACAGCTCCATGCCAGCCTATAATACTGGCATGGAAGATGGGTCTACCCAAGATTGATTACGTTTTATCCTTTAGGCTCCACTGTCTTCATCAAAATCTGAACTAAGTTACGTTTTGTTTAGTGTTTAAATCATCCGAGTGAATAACGTCCATTATACGAGTATGCGAACAAAGCAATCGTGTTACTTCCGAATACTAAAATGTTGCTTCCACTTTTCTTACTTTGTTACTATTTAGTTATTTATTTTTAGATTTATGATTGATATCGATCTACGTTTTTGATTTGCTAAAACATACCAATTGTTCGTAACGGTACTGCTAAACTACCGCCCAAACATCAGCCAATCAGTTACGTAATGGATTATAGACGGGGAATTATGAAGAATTTTAATTAAATAATGGAATAGTTATTTTATATAAACATAACTTTTGTCAGTTGATTTTATTTGATCTAACTAATCTGAATTCTGTTTCTTATTTTATATCGATCAGCTTGACTGGCTTTTAAGATTTTAAAATCTGCTCGATCTGGAGATTAATTAATTCATACAGCAATAAAATTGATTTTCTATTATTACTTACTGGTTTGAACTGAACTTCAACAGCGGCAATCGAGTCTGACGAGACAAGCGACATTCTAAAATTCGGATTATCTCCATTTTATGCCAACACGAATATTTTTAGGCGTTCTTTTTCAGTTCAGTTTTATCTAGTATTGATACAGTTCGAAGTTATTTCATCATCTTACATCTGCGCAATTTTGAACCAATATTAGATTAAGCGGATTTCGTTGTCTTATTCCAACAATAAACGTATAATTATCTGATGAAATCTCTGTCTTATCTGTACATATAAATAAACCTAGATAGGAAATTTATCTTCAGTTTCACACCAGAGCACATAAACTGCATCTATAGAGACGAAAAAGTTAAAACAACAGTGTGACGATGACAGACTCACCACTAAGATCACTTCAAGATGGTGGACTGTATTTTTCCATTATTGACTATGTTTTGTTTGGTGCATTACTCGCCGTTTCGATTACCGTTGGGATTTATTTTGGATTTGTATCAAAAAGGAAGCAAAATACTACAGCTGAATATCTCATGGGAAGTAAATCGATGAGTATCATCCCAGTTGCGCTCTCTCTTACAGCTACGTAAATATATTCCGAAAGTTAAATATTTCATTAATAATTAATATTTATTGTGATTTGTCTAATCTTATAGTAATTCATCAGCTGCCACAATGTTGGGTGTACCATCTGAAATATATAGATATGGTACTCAATACTGGGCTGCTGTGATATCTGGAATAATCGCACTAATTTGTTTAGCGAATTTATTTATACCAGTATTTTTTGCTTTGCAAGACACAACGATATTTGCTTATTTGGATCGACGGTTCGACCGCCGCCTGAGATCATTAGCCAGTGGACTATATTCGTTTGCAACGTTTTTGGCTCTACCAGTGTTATTATATGGGCCCGCCATTGCTTTTAGTCAAGTGTCTGGAGTTAAAGTGTATGTGATTACAACCCTTGTTAGTTTAATTTGTGTATTTTATACGACCGTTGGTGGAATTCGTGCTGTGATTTGGAGCGATACAATCCAATTCATATCTATGGTAGCGGGTATATTGATCGTAATGATTATTGGGATAAACCAGGTTGGTGGACTAGACAGCGTATATAAAATCAACGAGAAAGCAGGTCGTTTGATTTGGTTTAAGTAAGTTTAAATTTTCAATTTCAAAATCATGTTACTTTAGTACAGATTATCATTACAGCATGGATCCGGATCCAACTAGTCGCTCAACATTCTGGGGAATTACAATTGGACACACTTTTCTATGGATGTCAAGCATAGGAGTGTCACCTGAGTGCATGCAACGTTATTTGTCGGTTCCAAAAAAAATTGATTCTACTAAAGTGGTTTGTTGTTCTGGCCTTAGTTTTGTTATTATGAAAATGCTTGCTCTGTCTAGTGGATTAATCGTTTACGCGAAATACGCAACATGTGATCCGATCACGATCGGCATTGTTGAAAAGCAAGATCAAATATTTGCTTACTACGTAATGGATATAGCAAGAAACTTTCCAGGATTGCCTGGAATTTTTGTAGCTGGCGTCTTTTCTGCAGCCCTCTCGACACTATCGTCTAGTTTGAATAGTTTGTCAGGATGCATTTACGAGGATTTTCTTAAGCAAATGTAAATTTTAACAAACTAATTGTTTAATTTTTTTCATATATTTTTTTATTGTCTTTAGGTTGCCAAAAAATATATCAGAGAAGACTTCTAGTAATATTATGAAACTAATCGTCATAACGTTGGGTACTCTCAGTTGTGGATTAGTTTTCTTAGTCGATAAACTAGGAAATCTGTTTAGTCTCACCATTGCAATTGGTGGTGTAACATCTGGTACAATACTTGGAATGTTTACATTAGGAATGGCATTCCCGAGAGCGAACAAACATGGTGCATTTTGGGGTTCAATATGTTCTTTAGTGTTGGTCATGGTTTTGGCTGGTGGTTCATATTATCACATTGCAAAGCAAGAACTAAATTATCAAACATTACAATTCCGTACAGACGGATGTGATGGGCTTGGCTTTACCGATTGGGATAATTCACTAAAATTTATTGGCACACCAAATTCTACAACTCATGTTTATTATGATAATTATGACAACTCTAAAGTCCCGTACCTATTTAGGCTGGGTTTTTTGTACTTTGCAGCAATAGGTGCATTTGTGGTGTTAATAGTTGGTAATATTGTAAGTATGATGACCGGTGGTCAAGATAGTGTAGATGAGATCTTATTGTGGCCTTGTATACGAAAATTATACGTCAGAAACAAGAAACAAAAAGAAGCTGATAAGGCTGACAATCTTTTGATAACTTAAGATACATTTATATAAAATACTCTATATATAATGTTTAAGATTAAATTGATAAACATTTTAAATAATTTCTTTTTTTTTGTTTAGAATATAATATAATAAACTAACCTGCCTCTTGACTTAAGTGCGTAACGTTGTTAGCCTGAGAAATATTTATTTATGGTAAGGTCGAGAAAGGTAATTCACGCACTTGCATTAAGGGCACGGAACGATTGTAACTGAGAAATCTAGTTTCGATAATTTAAGACAGAAGAATTCTCGGGAAGTTTGTTAATTTTTACAGTTATTCTACTATATGCATAGAGTAATTTAAAATTAGTCGGATAATATTGTTGAGTTAACGGATCTTAATCCAAGCGTTTCACAATAATCGGTTAAAAAGAGTTTCATTGAGTAAGGCCAAATCCCAAAAAACATGTATAAAAATTGTTGTTAGAAGCAACATAGTCTAGTTCCAGAGCTATACAAAATTAATCCTAGAATATCAACCCATTTTAAAATCTGAATGTGAACGTAATTTTCAATGACCAAGGTCAATTTTAAAAATTCGTTAATAATATCCCTAATCTTAAAAATCAAATTTGGCTATAATCAGTTAAGAAATTCGAAAGTTCCTAACGCCAGCTGAAATTCCCGTTACAATTCCAATCCTCTTTTCTACATCAAGATTCATCATGATCAGATTTGAAAAAAAACGTATCCCGTGTTGAATGACAGAGTTTGACAAATAGTTAAAAATAGGTCAGTTTCACCTAGCAAACCAAATTGCAGAACTTAGATCATAATTAATTTCGAAATCCCAACCCAATCCCCATCCAAAAACCACATTTAATTTTGATTAAGAAATAACCGCACCATACAACCATACAATTCAAAATCGCGTAATTAACAGCCACGTTACATATAATCCCGATCCCGCACTATACACCGAATTGTTCAAAAGCATGTCCAAAATTCTTAATAAACTACCAATCAGTTTGATAATTCATTATGAATATTAACAGGATTTTAGAAAAACAGGATTATGTATACATACTATGATGAAAACCGCAGAGTTTTTGCTTGAATTGATATTCAATCACGGAGATTTTGTAAGTTGAGATTCGGAATTTACGTTCCCGAGATTTCGATTTGTAGGATTTTTAAAATAATGATATTCGGGATTTCGAGGATGTCTGTTATCGGATTATACGGAAACCCATGTCTACCGATTTCTCAGTTAAACATAGCGTGGGACATGTCTATAATTTTCCTACAAAATAAGGTAATAACGGGTTTTCACCGCAGTTGTTCTAATGATTTTTATAGCAGTCAAAGCTGCACAAACTGGATGCCAAGGCGACTGATTATTGAAATTAAGGAACAAAACGTGCCGCAGATGGCACACACACAGGTACAACAGTTTACTACCAGTCACAATGTGTACTCTTCGTTCTTTTAACAGCGAGGTGCAACTAATGACAGACGCAGAGATCGCTTTTAGCAGCGTTTGTTTCTCTATCTAGAAGAGAATAATCCTTCTAACCAGATGAAAGTAGTAAGAACTTTCTAGAGAACGAATAAACAAACAATAATAAGAGTATTTCCCCTTCCCCTATAGCCTTGCAGTTAGTCCCTAATATGGGGGTTAGTCCCCTTCTAACCAGATGAAAGTAGTAAGAACTTTCTAGAGAACGAATAAACAAACAATAATAAGAGTATTTCCCCTTCCCCTATAGCCTTGCAGTTAGTCCCTAATATGGTCTTTAGTTCTAGTCAGAATCAGACTAAGACTGGTCATTTTCGTCTTTACGTAGAATATAGCAGCCGAAGATATTACAATACGTATTTAAAAATATCACATAGTTCAGTTTCCTCGTAAGTTGAAGCGAAATGTCACACAAGTGTTTCACAAATTTTAATAAACAAAAATAATTTTGATTTATAAAAACTATTTACTTATCACTTTCCGCAGGAAGGGTTTCGACGTAATCACAGTCATTAAATCACACTGACATGACTGAATCATTTACCACAGGTGAACAATTTAGGAGTTTATTTTCAAGTAAATTACTGACCTGTGATAAATGATTTGGACATGACAGTTTGTTGCTATACCTATATGAGTACCGAGCGATTAAAGTAAGGTGTGAACAAACCATGAATTTAAAATACAAATCCACCCGTAATAAATTATCGCGGGCGTGCATATTTTTGATTTTGAGTAAACTCAAAATGTAGTACTAAGCAGTAAAAACTGTATAAATATTCATTTCATCTCACCATGATATTGAATCAATATTGGATTAAGCTGATTTCGTAGTGTAATTTGAAAAGAAAACTGTTTAATTATCTGATTAAATTTTTATAAATAAATCCACACAACAAAATTTATCTTTAGTTTCGTTTTAGTAACCAAAAGGATCGTTTAAACTAATATATAATCTCGGAAGATGGCAGATTCTCCTTTAAGATCACTTCACGAAGGTGGATTATATTTTTCTTCTCTTGATTATATAGTATTTGGTGGATTACTGGCCATGTCGGTTGGCATTGGGGTTTATTTCGGATTTGTGTCCAAAAGAAAACAAAATAACACGGATGAATACTTGATGGGCAGTAAATCGATGGGTATTATCCCAGTCGCGCTCTCGTTATCAGCCACGTTAATATATTTTAAAATTTAAAAAAAATTATTAATTGTTATTGAGGTTTTACTTTTTTATATAATTTTAGTAATTCATCAGCCGCCACAATGCTGGGTGTGCCATCTGAAATATATAGATATGGTACTCAATATTGGGCGGCCGTGATTTCTGGAATAATCGCCGTCTTGTTGTTAGCAAATTTGTATATACCGGTGTTCTTTGAATTACAAGCCACAACCATGTTTACATATTTAGATCGACGATTTAATCGCCGGTTGAGATCATTAGCAAGTGGCCTATATTCATTTGCAACGTTTTTGGTACTACCAGTGCTGATATATGGCCCCGCGATTGCCTTTAGTCAAGTGACTGGTATTCGAGTGTTTGTGATAACAACTTTTATATGTCTAATTTGTGTATTTTATACGACCGTTGGAGGAATCCGGGCTGTAGTTTGGAGTGACACACTTCAGTTTATATCTATGGTAGGTGGAATATTTATTGTAATGGTATTGGGATTAAAAGCTGCAGGCGGTCTGCAAAACGTGTATGACATCAATGAGGAAGGTGGTCGCTTCATCTGGTTTAAGTAAGTGAAAATTGTATATGTACTTCAATTGCATTCAAATGTTGGTTATATATACTTATTGTACAGCATGAATCCGGACCCAACTAGTCGCTCAACATTCTGGGGAATTACTATTGGACTTACATCATTTTGGATTTCAAGTATTGGAGTGTCACCGGAATGCATGCAACGTTACTTGTCGGTACCAACATTTAAGGACTCCACTAAAGTTGTTTATTTTTCGGGCGCTTGTCACGTGACTATAAAAATGTTTGCTCTCTTTAGTGGCTTAATAGTATACGCGAAATACGCAACATGTGATCCAATTACGATTGGAATTGTTGAAAAGCAAGATCAAATATTTGCTTACTATGTAATGGATATAGCTAGAAATATTCCAGGATTACCTGGAATTTTTGTGGCTGGTGTGTTTTCGGCTTCGCTTTCAACTCTATCATCCAGTTTGAATAGTTTATCGGGATGTATTTACGAGGATTTTGTTAAGCTATTGTTGGTTAAATCAATGTTGTATAATTTAACATAGAAATAATTTCTTTTATCATCTCCAGGTTGCCAAATGTATCAGAGAAGACATCTAGTAACATTATGAAACTGATTGTATTAACGCTAGGCGGTATAAGCTTATGTTTAGTTTTCGTTGTCGGTAAACTAGGCAACTTATTTAGTATTACCATTGCAATTGGTAGTGTAACATCTGGTACAATACTTGGAATGTTTACATTAGGAATGGCATTTCCGAGGGCAAACAAGCATGGTGCATTCTGGGGTTCAATATGTTCTTTGGTTATTGTAATAATTTTGGCCGGGGGTTCTCATTATTACATTGCAAAACAAGAGCTAAACTATGAAACTTTACAATTCCGCACGGATGGATGTGATGTTCTAGGCTTTACCGATTGGAGCAATTCAACTAAATTTATTGGCACACCAAATTCAACAACTCATGTGTATCACAAAAACATGGATAACTCTAATGTTCCGTACCTGTTTAGGCTGGGTTTTCTGTTTTATTCGACGGTAGGAGCTTTAATAGTGTTAATTGTTGGTAATCTTGTAAGTATGATGACCGGTGGCCAAGACGACGTGGATGAAAAGTTACTGTGGCCTTGTATCAGGAAACTATATGCAAGAAATAACAAGCGAATGGAAGCCGAAATGAAACTTCTTAATGTATTTAAGCATTGTGATTATGATGATGTTGAGAAAAAGATTATGAAATAAACACACCGATTTTGATGTAAACTCGTATTGGATTGGTAATGACTACTGAATATCATTTCAAAAATTATTATTTAATTACGGCGCACTGACTTGCATATCTATCCTAGTTACATGACAATATACTTTATAAATACGTTTTATTATTTTGTTTGCCTAATTGCGATATTTATCTTTAATTGTCATCAAAATAGTAAAAACAATTTCTGTAGACTACAATGAAATATCGTTTGCAATGTACTCGTATATGTATATACCTACCTATACATTACACTTATAATTGTTTCTTATCGATCGCACGAATGATCTATTTGCAATGCGTAAATTTATAGTTTTTGATCTTAGGCGTTATTCACACCAAACGCGATTAACTTTATTCTCGAAAAAAAAGATTACCGAATTTGGAAAAATCTTATGTTGAAAGCCACTGATCAATACCACTGAAGTAGTCAGTCTGGTGGATGGTTCATCCAATACGGCTGCCGAGAGTACCAACACCTTTACGGAAGTGAACAATCCTTTTTTAAACCGTCTGCCGCAAGTACTCTCAAACGATACATTTCAACTACAATGTTGAATATGAAGCCAGAACAGGTAGATGACCCGATGAATAAACTCCTCGAAAAGCACAGCAGCACCACGTTAAAGAGGACACTAAACGCAATGTTCATATGACGCAAACTGGCATCGATCGCTATTACAGGCATATTACAGTAAAACGGAAACCAGATAGCCCAAAGACGGAAAAACTACTGATAAGTAAGAAATCGAACGTTGAAAAATTTAAAATACCGCTAACAACCGATTTGAAACTTTCACCGAAATGGATGCGGAAGAGTGTCAAACTGTAAATGCAAATATTCAAGAACAGGCTATAGTCGAAAATACAAGCCACCTCCAATTTACTTGCGTGAAACCTTGCTAACGAATAGAAAAACATTTCACGTAACAAATTTAATTCGAGGTAAAATACACGAAGTAAAAATTCAAACATATGAGGTCAACGACTATAGAGAAGTCATTAATTATTACGATGCTCACAACAGAAACTATTATACATACCGATTGAAGTCTTCAAAGAGTCTTTCTGTGGTTATTAAAGGCATCGATGCCCATGTTGAAACAACCGAAATCCAGGCTGCGCTTGTTGAAGATGGATTTAAGATACAGACTATTTATAGGATCTTGAACCGCTTGAAGCAACCACAAATACTGGTCAAAGTTGAACTGGATCCATCCGAAAGTATTTTGAATAAGGAAGAAGTTCATCCAATATATAAACTAAAGTATCTACCAAAAGGACCGGTCCCATACAGTGTTTAAACTGCCAAGAATATTGTCACACTAAATTTTACTAAAATCATTTAGTTTTATTTTAGTAAAAACTTGATCTTCATATATATTGCAAGCTGATATCAGGACTAGGATTTTGCACACAGCGAGTCGCCTTTTTTGAACGACTTGAAGCTAAAAGCGAGTAAAAGCGATTATGCACTATGCGAGTAGACACTCGCTCTCGCTTTTATTTCCGACCATGTATATTGCATAGTGAGAAGAAAGGCGAAAAGATTTTTAGATTACATTTTCACACTAAACGTCAAAAAATATAAAGTTGCGTGCTTCAAGGTGAATCCTCAAATGGTGAACCTATCCTGAATAACTGCATTCAACTGATGATGCAGTTAATGACAGTAATGCAAAATCTGCTACAAGCAATGCTACAAAATCAAACCATTATCATCCAGAAACTAGAATGTATCCGATAAATTATCTGAAGATATGCTACTGGACGCAAACGGTATAAGCCAACACAAACTCGAATTTGAAGTAGATTATGCTCCCGCAGATTTACATAATAACTTATTATTATTTTCAATGTTTGAAAGTTTCAATAAATAAATAAAATCGAAAAAAAAAAAAACGTTCCACTGTAGAACATTCATAAAATTGGGGAACATAGGAGAAAGACAAGAACAAAAATTTACATTAGAGGGACTGAAACACAAAATTTCTGTTTTATAGTATAAAATATTGGGGAAATTTTGTGATCTATAAATAGTAACCTGCCGCTAAAAAAGGTCAACCGTTTACGAGCCGTACGGTTCGAACACTATATTTCACAATAGTTCGCAAACGAATCGATTTTGCAGCTCAAAGACGAACAGTTTACGGTGTTCATCCCAAGATAATTAGGCTTTTCAGCGAAGTATTCGTTCGCATATGTTCACATTTAATGATACGTAAACGTAACACTTTTGCAATTCACTAACGAACGCATTGCACATGATTTCCTATAATTATATCGAAGTTTAAAAGAGTTTTGGGAACAAACGCAAAATTAAATTTATAATTTATATTTAATTATTATTTATATTTATATTTTTTTTATACTATTTTTTGCAATTTTATATAGGGTTTTCCAATAGGAATGATATGATTTTTAAGTGACGTTTCGGCCATTTGTAATGTCATGATCTGTCATTTTTTGTTTCATTGTATTCAGTAATGTTTACAATTTCATCATGGTGAGATATACGCAAGAAAAACGTTTACAAATTATTCAGATTTATTATCAAAATAGTCGTTCTCCAATTGCAACTTTTCGTGCGCTTTTGCCATTTTATAGTCGTAATAATCGTCCAAGTGTGCCCGCTATTCGTCGAATTGTTGAAAATTTTGAACGTACATTTTCTTTACATAATGTTCAAGTGCCTATAAGACAAAGAAACGCTCGAAGTAAGGCAAATATTGCTGTCGCTCAGGCAAGTGTTGCTGAAGACCGCAATTTGTCGATTCCAGGGCGTTCTCAAGAATTGGGATTGTCTCAAACCATAACCTGGCGGATTTTGAGAAAGGATTTGGATTTGCATCCATATAAAATTGTTCTCACTCAAGAACTGAAGCATAATCACCGTGGTATAATCACCGTAAACGTCGTGAATTTGCTGATTTTGCCTTGGAACAACTTGAAAACATTAACGATTTTTTTAAGAAAATCATCTTCTCCGATGAGGCTCACTTTCATCTGAGTGGCGCGGTAAACAAACAAAACTGTCGATTCTGGGGCGAAGAAAATCCACAAATTATTCATGAAAAACCATTACATTCACATAAATTGACAGTTTGGTGTGGGTTTTGGTCTGGTGGAATCATCGGTTCGGTTTTTTGTTCGAAATGAAGCTGGTAACACCGTTACTGTCAATGGAGATCGGTATATATAGATCGATGATAACCAACTTTTTATGGCCGAAATTGGAAGAAGTTGATCTTAACAACATTTGGTTCCAACAAGACGGGGCTACGTGCCACACAGCAAGTGCAACAATTGAATTACTGCGAGAAAAGTTTGAAGATTCGATTATTTCAAGAAATTGTGATATTGAATGGCCTCCAACAAGTTGTGATTTAACACCATTCGACTATTTCTTGTGGGGTTATTTGAAGTCATTGGTCTTTAGCAATAAACCAAACTCTCTTCAAGCTTTAAATCCAATATTGAACGTGGTATTCATGATATACAACTTGATTTAGTGGAAAAAGTGCTCGAAAATTAGGTTAATCGAATTCGTTCCTGTAGAAGAAGTCGCGGAGGCCATTTGAATGACGTTTTATTCAGAACTTAATTGTATCGATTGTACTTCACATTAAATAAAAAACATTTCAATTTCCTTAACAACATCACTCTTATTCGAAAACCCTATATTTGTACAGATTTGATCATTATGGGATTGGGTATGTAGGATGGAAATGAGATTTTTAAATCATTTTTGGAAGAAGTTATGGAATTAGGCCATGTGCGACGGAACTCGATCATTTCGTAACCGATACTGATGAGATTGGGTATGCTGAATGGAAATGGGATTCTTAAATGAGTTTTGGGAGAAGTTCTAGAATATGGCTACCTGGGACGGAACTCAGTCATTTCTTAACTGATTATGATGGGATTGGGTATGTTGGATGGAAATAGGATTCTTAATGAGTTTTGGAATAAGTTGTGGAATTAGGACACCTTGGACGGAACTCGGTCATTTCTTAACCGATACTGATAAGATTGGGTATGTTGGATGGAAATGGGATTCTTAAATGATTTTTGGAAGAAATTCTGGAATTAGACCACGTGCTTCGGAATCGCAGGTGGCCTAATTCCAGAATTTATTCCAAAACTCATTTAAGAATCCCATTTCCATCCAATATCAAAATCGTTTAATAATCCCATTTCCATCCAACATACCAAATCCCATCATAATCAGTTAAGGATTGGTCGAGTTCCGTCCCAGGTGGCCATATTCCAGAACTTCTTCCAAAAATCATTTAATAATCTCATTTCCATCCAACGTACCCAAACCCATCATAATTGATAATGTATTATTCAAACAGCGAATTGCTCCGATTTAGATTCATCGATATAAAATAAACAAAGTGCTATCGCTATCGTATTTTTGGACATAAAATAAAACAAGCGCTATCTCGCTGCTTGTGTTTTTTCGTACTCATTTAGAGAAAGCGCGATCGTGCTTTTTGGTATTCTTCGAAAGCGTTTTTTCAATACCGTCTGGGACTCAAATGGTTAATGAAGTGATTGAGATGAAAGAAGGGGATTCCATCATTGGGAAATTTATATGTCAACGAACTATTAAGGATGTTCGGTTACTTGCAATTATACTATTGAAATTTTGGGGCATGTTTAGTTTAAATATAGTTTAAATTATAAATTTATTTATTTGATGCATTAAAATCATTTCTTTTTTTATATAAAATAAATAGAAATGTTTACATTTTTTATTTAACAGTCGTACATGTAATTAAAGTTTTGTATGTTTATTTATTTATTTACAATTCTAAAATTGTAAATATTTCTAGATTTGGACCCTATGGGAATCCAAGATTTGATAGAATTCGTTGTAATGTGGGATGAGGTGATGGTAGGATAGGTGGCGTGGTAGAACTGCAGGTTGGTTGATTCCCGATCGGAGTAAGAGGTGACGAGCTGGATGAGAGTTGGGATCTTGGTGAATGTATATCATTCATATTATGATTTACTGGCATTCGTGAGTTCATTTGATCTAGACTTGGATTCATTTTTTATATTTGGCATGGAAAGTCTTGATATTATTGGCTTTATAATGGAAATGGAGTCGATGCCGTTATAGTACTTAGTGGAATATATCCAATGCGATTTGGTTTCTCTTTTGCCGATTTTGATTTCTTACCGCTCGGTTATTTTCTCTCGGTTAGCGTAGACACGATTGATGAACGCTTTATTTTTTTGCCCGAATGAAATTTCTCGTTATGCAAATCATAACTGTACTACCACATAAATTTAAATTTACACAAACTGCATGGCGTATTGCTTCAGTTTATTGTTACATTGGCGTTAAAAGTCACTTTAAACGCCAACGTTTAATTTTATACGAAATTTAATTGATACGATCTATCAAATATCTCATCACCACACTCATGACATTGATGTTGTATATCCGGTCCGATATTTTCCCGACGAATTATTATTTATGCCATTTTCCCGGCCGTTATTGGTACTGGATTCGATGTTCGCTCACTTTTTGTGACAAATGATGCCACAAACAATTTGACAGACAACAAGAATTTTTTTAAATTCAGAGCCATCTATTCGCGAACGTGGGAACTATTTTAGGAGTATGTATTGAGAATTTTTTTTTCTGTAACTGTCGTATATTCTGTGTGTTCTGTGATATGGCGTCTTCGCCCGAGTCACGACTATTAAATGATTTAGTTTATTGTTCGTTTGCGAATTCGACTTTTTGTCGCTGTTCAATGTATTTTTGTGTTATCAGTGGTTTGACCAAAGTATTTCCATATGCGTAGCCATGTTCCATAATTCTATTTCGTATGGTAGTATAGCGGTATTATTGGGGTTTTTATTTCTCAATTAATAACACTCACTATCTTTATGTTTAATATAAATTATTATTCATTTATTATTCTTTAACATAATATAATATTTCACTATAATTGTTGCTTGCAATTATGTAGTTCACAAAATGGTTGTGAATGATTGTTCGCGCCACTATTCACTTTTTGGTGTTATATGTAAGAGACTGTGTCTCGGCGATTTCTAAAACGCGACTATCCTTTTTCGTTTCTTGATTTCCGGGTCGTCGATAAATATCTCGATATTTATCGATCGTCGATAAATATCGAGATTCGCGGAATTAATTTGTAGTTGGCGAAATAGCTCTATTCAGCAAAACGAGCAATGCCTCGTAATTAAGCGGCGCGGTGTATAAATAGTTTTGCTACGAAGAGTGCCATGAAGTGAAAGGGATTTTTAATGATTTTGAGCCGCTACAGTAGTTTTGGTATAATACTATTCTTTTTCGTCAATTTTGCCACAGCTAAGCGATTGCCAAGCGAAGAATTTTCATCAAATAACTGTATGATGCCCTCATCCTCCTTTTTTGTAGAGGTTCGGATTTTGCCTCTATGTGGCAAATCGTCAACATTTTTATACATTGAATAAAGTGTAATCCTCTTCTGTACAAATGTTTTCGACATTTTTATATAACTAGCTGCACTTGCAACCGATATTTTCGGTCCTTTCGGATTTGCACTTAAAAACACCGCTTCAAATCGTTTTTTATAAATCGCACTAATTTCTTTCATATATGTATGTTATCCGCTAAACAGCTGCAGTTAAACTAATATTTGTTTTAGAGCTTACAAGAGGAATCAATGGATGGTTCCACACTAGGGTAACTTTTATCTGGTAACTTTTTTGTTTCTTTCCCCTTTACCAATAAAATCAAAAAATTGCGGCGCAGATAAAACCGGTTACCGTAGTGTAGAACCATCTAATAGAAAACCAATTTAAACCTCGCCCATATTTGTTCATATAGTTTTAAGTACAGTTATGCCGTACACTGTAGTTTAATAGTTCGGGCTATAAATTATTCAAAACAAATGATTAACCGTTTTTTTAAGATTGATTGAGTGATTAGAATGAACGGTCAAGACTAAGCAGTGATCACGTATACGCCGGGCCTACCGTGCATCCTTTTACATATAACAAGATGGAGGGATAGGAAAGATTGTTAAATATCATAGACTTGACCCGGTTACAGACACCTAAAGTAGTGAATAGTTAGTAAATTGTTAATTGAAAATATAATGTAAGGCGTGGTTAGCACAAGACACCACAATTATTTTGGGTGTTTCTAGATATAAATAATCAGCAATCAGCATCCTAAAAATTAATTAATTAATTAAGTTGCCATTATAAGTTTTGTGAAATAAAACTGGATTGATTGATTGGGCAGTAGAACCAAGTACCAGGCAAACGGAAAACGCCGTCATTCCTAGATGATGCTTACCCATAACAAGAGGGAAGGATAGGAAAGGTTTTCTTTATTTCCTTTGAAAGACCTAACAACCCGGTTTCAGATACAGCGAGCAATATGATCAACAAAGCAACACAACTCCAGTTTACTAGGAAAAAGGATAAATGTTTAATAGGGCGGAACTTGATGATATGACACTTCACACATCAATGGATGAGGAAGCCAACTCAAAATTCTCCTTCATTCTAACGACCGCTACAATGAAGAGTGACCCTGCAGTGCAAGCACTTCCAACGTGCAACTCCCTGTTTGGTTCGGGAGGGTTGTTGGCCTCCCGCTCAACCCACTTTTCACGTGTGTGGATCACGAACTGGTGAGAATCTCAAGGGATCCAGTCCCACCTTGAACACATTTATTGAGCGAGCCGCCTAATACAAGACAGACGGTAACCTCAGGAGTTCCTGTCCTGGAGAACAGGCGCTGATTTGGTATTGGTTTTGGGGTGCCAATGACTTGCCCTGATATGTAATGTCCATGACTATAAACAGAATTTTCTCTACTCGTTTTCACTACACCGCCTTAGTCATTTAGAGTTACCCAGAGAGTACCGCGAGGAAGTATGAATCTACGAACTCGCCCCCTAAAACAAATTTTTTTAAGATAACCTAAAAAATAACATTTGCCATCCCGTATTAAATTATTTTTATTTGACAAATTTTTCCTTCTATAATCTTCTATAATTTCTTTAACAAAACTATTTGTTTTAATACTCAAGTGCTATTTGTTAAACTAAGTAGATTTTGAAAACGATTGTTATCATGAGGTGCATAATTTATTTGAATAAAATTGAATTGCTGTAATAATTCAAACATTTCGAGAACTTAGGGCATGGAGTAGTTGGTCCCAAGTATATCCAATTATATGAACACACGAATTCTATTGGAGAAAACTACGTGATTAAGGGATCATCTGGTACCATTCGCCTGGAAAAATTAATAAAAAAAGTTATTTCAAAACACGAAAAAGTTTGCAAAGAATTGGCTCAATAATTGTTAAAAAAATTCTATATGGTTTCGGTTTGCCGTCTGTCCGTCTATGTGCACGATAACTTGAGAACGGATGGAGATATCAAATTAATTTTTTCACTAAAAGTTCAAGCAATTCATGGGAATGATCCCTATTGATTTGGACATTTCTGTGTTTAGGGTGTTCGGAGATATGTAGGGTTTTGTTAACCCCCCTCCTTAAAATTGGTAGATTTTTTTTTTATTTTCTATTTTATTTTGGTTTCATCGAGCATGTGAATGTGGAATAAAAAAATAATATCTCGTTTGGATGTGGGTTTGTGTAGGAGGTGAGGTTATGGTGGTGGTAGGAGTGGTGGTATGGGAGGTGGAGGGGGTGGGATGAGGCGGTGTGGGTTTGGTGTGGGAATTTTGATTTGATGGATGAGGATTTCTGTGGGTGGTGTGTGTGTGTGTGTGTGTGTGTGTGTGTGTGTGGAAGTGGGTATGTAGGTTTTAAAGGGTGATAATATGGGTGGTGAAGTATAGGGTGGTGTGGGTGAGATGGATTTTTGGGTTTGAATTGGATAGTGGGTGGGGGAGGGTGGTAATAATGTTTAGATGTGGTGGTTTGTGGATGATTGGGGTAGTTGAGATATGGTGGATTGTGATCGGTTGGGGTGGGTGTAGATGGGGTTAGGTGGGTGTGGGATTGGGTGGTCGTAGTATTTGAAATACGCAAACCACACTGCATAGAAGTACTTTATAGGCAACAAAAATGCTTATAGAGTTCGGCTCTGAACCTTTCCCGTCTTTTTTTATTATGGATTTGAGTTAAGCTTGAAAAGCTCCCACAATTATCGTATTTAACATAGATCTGCTATGGTCCTTCTTCTATTTAGAACAGTAAGCCGTTTGATGATATCTTGGAAAATTGATGATATCTATCCTCGAATTTCATCAAAACTGCAGTAACCACGGAAATAATTTATTTCGAACGAATGGTATCAGATGATCCCTTAATTATCTAATTTTCTCAAATAGTATTCGCGTTTTCACATATTTGTGTACTTGGGACTAACCACTTGCACCCTAAGTTCCCGAAATGTTCGAATTATTAAAACAATTCCATTTGATTTTCAAATAAATTATGCACCTAATGACAACAATCCTTTTCAAAAAGAAAAAGGTTGTTTAGGAACCAATAGAATCGTCGATACGATGATGTGGTTTACGATTAACTGTCCATAAGATTAGCTCGTGTAACAAATCACTGGTTTTACGATTAACTGGTCTTACGATTATCTGGGCTTATGATTAAGTGCGTGATGATGTGGCTATACGGTTAAATATTTACTGTGATGTGGTCTACGATTAAATGATTACGATGATATAGTCGGATCAGGCACAGTAAACGTATAATCCACAAAATTTATAGCTGACCTCGAATTATTTCGTTTTAAGGCCAAGCAAACGCCCGAAAAATAATTATAGAAATGACCTTTATGACATATCTGGCAGTCGGAAACTCGCAACATAATATATGGCGTGCTTACAATGGGAGTTAATATCTCCTTTTATTTAAAATTTGAAATTTCAACTATTAAGATCTCTTTATATACGTGGTGAACTCATTAAATTGAAGGTAAAAAAATATTACAATAATATTTGGTCGGCAAATTTAATCAAAACATTTAACAACCTTATCAGTTTCTATATTTAGCCCACTTTCTGATTTGATTTTATCAAAATTAGTCTCACAAAAATATTAGATAAATCATCGTTTAATCATCGTTTTTGCTTCTGGCTTAAAGCTTCAGAGTCAACGCTGTAACCGTATTTTAAATTAGAAAGGCGTTAATTTATATGTTCATTTCATTCTTTTATATTTGCACTATTCTTATCTACATCTTTCGACTCGTCCCTCACAATCTCAGTTAGATGCTTTATTTCAATTTCCTCTGAAATCACTGAATTTTTAATTTGTCTATTCTTTTTTCTCATACATGGCCACAATAGAGATTCATCAATTGTTTCCTGACCACCTGTCATAATACTGATAATATTGCCAGCTATTAGAACAACTAAAGCTCCAATTAATGAATAATACATAAAACCCAGTCTAAATACATAGGGCACATTTGAATTGTCGAAGTTTTCAAAGTAAATATGCGTAGTGGAGTTTGGTGTTCCAATGAATTTCGTCGAATTCTGCCAATTTGTAAAACCTCTCTCTTCACACGAGTCTGTGTGGAATGGTAGTGTTTCATGGTTCAGTTGTTTTCTTCCGATATAAACTTGTGCACCACCAGCTAAAATGATTACAACAGCTAATGAGCAAATTGATCCCCAGAACGCGCCCTGAAAATAAACAATTTTATTTAATTGTCTGATTGTCTGATTAATAACATACTGTTTTGTTGGCTCTCGGAAACGCCATTCCTAACGTAAACATCCCAAGTAACGTTCCTGCTGTGACGCCACCAATTGTCATGGCCAGACTAAATATATTTCCTAAATGCTCGACAACATATACTAATGCTATGCTGAGGCCACCCAATGTTATAACAATTATCTTCATAACATTACTCGATGTCTTTTCAGATACGTTAGGAAACATCGGATGTAAAAAATCTCCGTAAACCGAACCCGATAAACTGTTCAACGATGATGATAGGGTCGATAGTGCAGCTGAAAATACACCAGCAACAAAAATTCCTGGTAAGCCAGGTATATGCCTTCCCACATCCATTACGAAGTAAGGGAATATTTGATCTGGTTTCTCGACAACGCCAATCGTCACGGGATCACATGTTGAATATTTGGCATAGATTAGCAAGCCACAGTACACTGAGAACATTTTAACGAAAATGTGGCTAATGCCAAAAAGCCAGACCACCTTAAGTGATGCTTTAAATGAGGGAACAGATAAATATCTTTGCATACATTCTGGTGTCACACCAATAATCGAAATCCAATACGACGTCATCCCAATTGTAATTCCCCAAAATGTCGAACGGCTCGTTGGATCTGGATCCAAGCTGTATATAAAAAAAAAAATGAAAATTGAAAAATGTCCAAATGTCATTGCCACCTGGGCAAACTTACTTGAACCAAATGAGTCGTCCACCTTTTTCATTTAATTCAAACATTTTTTCTACGCCTCCAATTGAGTACGTGCCCAAAACCATAACAGCAAGTATACCGCCCATCATGGCAATAAACTGAAGTGTATCGGTCCAAACGACGGCCCGAAGACCACCAAACGTTGTATAAAATATACAAATTACTGACATTACTGGTGTTATCACGTGCAAATTGACCCCGGTCACTTGGCTAAACGCTATCGCAGGCGCATACACCAACACTGGAAGTGACATAAACGTTGCAAACGAATACATTCCACTGGCCAATGAACGTAAACTTCGATCAAATCGCCGATCTAGATAAGTAAACATTGTAGTAGCTTGAAGTTCATAAAACACGGGTAAATATAAAAATGCAATGCACAACATTACAATTACGCCTGATATTGATGCGGCCCAGTATTGTATACCGTAGCGATACATTTCCGATGGAACCCCCAGTATGGTGATTGCTGATATGTGGCTGAAATATAAAAAAATGTCATTTCTTAAACCAATTCAAAATTGTAAACACTGTATAGGAGTATGTGCCAAACCAAATACAAAGCATAAAGTGATCTCGTCTAATAAGGAAATGATCTATTTTGAATGAAAACGCAATATAGCTGAATAAGAATTCTGTATTAAATTATTCATTCATTCATAATTTTCATCTCGCAATATAAGATTAACGAGAAATACAAAATTCGATGTCAATGTTATGATCACTACACTTATATAGAGAAGTCAAAGGTCGAGATTTTTATTTTACGTACGTCGCCGTTAATGATACAGCAACCGGAAATATTTTCATGGATTTACTGCCCATTAAGTATTCTTCGGTATTGTCTTGTTTTCGTTTCGAAATAAATCCGAAATATATTCCGATTATAACGGAAACGGCAAGTAGCCCACCAAACCATACATAATCGATGGCAGAAAAATATAATCCACCTTCACGTAACGACCTCAATGGGGTGTCCATTATTGCACATGTACACTAAATATTTATGATAATCAAACGCGGCGCACTTAATTAAAATGATTTAGATGTTCCCCATCTGCGCGTTCGCGAAGCACTGTCGGACTATATTAAAATTTACAAGAAATACGAGTTTCATGTTTTTTGAGATTGTTCAGATAAGAAGTATTTTTTTTTTGATTATTTGTTTTTTGTTTTGGATTTAAAAACAATTTGTTAAGTTTAAACACAGTGCTTCAATGGATTTTTCATTACGTTTTATTTTGATAACCAAGGTTTAACACAAAAATATTAACAAAATGTAATTTAGAGAACGAGTATTTTAATGTGCTTTACATAATTAGAGAATAGTTCGGTTAACTGTTATTATACGAGTATAAACTACTACCAGTCGGTTAACCGCAAATTTGTGTAGTTTAATCTGGGTCATAAATTAGTGAACTACATCCACTCTGCTTACACTAAATGTCTCTGTATTTAGGTACTTAAATCTTGTCTTGAATAAATAATCATTTTATAATTAAAAAATAATATCGTCTTATAGAAGATAAAATTAATTTAAAGTATTTAAAAATTAATTTAAATAATAAGAGCTTGGTAAATAACGTCACGCGCTCGTAGATTAAAGCTTGCGTGATCTAAATATGTAATTAAATAAAGTTTCGATAGATGGAGTATGTGTAAAAAATTACAAATATTTGCGATATAAATAAAATTGTATTGCGAAACCTAATCTTATGTTTGTGCATAATTTGACCCTTAATCCGAATAGCAAACCAGTTTCTTCGGACTCGGAGCTATTATAATGATATAATATATCAAGGTCTGCACTTGAATCGAGATTATGAATTGAAAAGTGTAGTATTCTGGAATAAAGTAGTTTTAGGGCAATTCCTAAAGATTATAAATAAAACCTGTACTGTGATAATGGTTAAGTATACCAATGCTTATGGATTCAATGTATATGGTTGTTTGGATTTCCATACAAAATACTGATACTAAAGTGTAAGTTATTGCAACATTTCCACCTTAAGCTCGGAACATGGAATGTACCTAGCCTGAATCATACAGAGAACCTGTATCAGGAGCATTCAATGAAGAAGTGGACATTTTAGTAACATTAATTTTTTATATACTTTTGCACTTACATAGTGAGATTATGTTGTCATCTTAAATAATTTATATAAACTATAACGGATAGATCACATGTTTTTTCATTACCGTTAATTTGTTTAGAGTAGCAACAAGTAGGATTTTCAATTCACATTGCACCATTTTTTGCGAGGTCGCTGTCACTGTTGTTTATCAGGTAGAAACTAAATTTCTTTTCTCAGTTCAAGTGAGTGGTGAGAAGTATTAAACTACTTTGTAAAGTGTTTTATTGACGAGAAATTAATTAAAACGCAATAGTATAAGTTTATATGTCCCACACGTGTGACGCTTAATTCCGTTTTATAATAATAATTGTAAAATAAGTCAACTATACAAATTAATTTTAGTTGTTTACAGCTAACTTTTAGTGGTCTCAAAACTAACGAAAATTTTTTGTATGTAAACGCTTTACAAATACAGCCAAGCTACACACGATTTCAGCTTCTGGTTTCAAACTAATGCCTCAACCAGTCAGCCTTAAGTTCTTAAGTTAAACGCTGATTGCACCACTTCGGTTAGTGCTACAATCACCAAAATTGTATAGGATTCTCGTCACAAATAAACAACTGACCTCTAAAATTTTGGTGGTCGTAGCGCTCTCCTAAGTGGTTCAAAATGGAGCACAACTTAAGAACTTAAGGCCGACTGGTTGAGGCATAAGTCGTAATAGATTTTTTTTGTTAATTTAAGCCTTTATTCCACAATGAAACATATTTTTTCAGTAAAAAAATAGCGAGATAAAAATATAATTTCGCCACGTACCAAAACAAAACAAAAAAAAATTTCAGTAAAATTTACTGGGGAAATGTTGCCATAAAAAGTATGAAACTCAATACGTTTTATTGCAATATTTGTTTTCTTTGTCACTCTAACGTAATTTTAATATGTATACTCTCCTCTTTTCGGTTTCTCAATATTTTTTACTGAAAAAATATGTTTCATTGTGGAATAAAGGCTTTAAACCCTTATTTTATACTAAAACACCAAATTTTTTTTGAATTGTTTTATTTTGTTCTCTCGAAAATAAAATTTAAACAAAAATCTACATCTCAAAAATGGCCTTAATTTTTTTTATTTTCATTTCGGGTTCACCGAAAAATTTAATGTAGCAGTTAAAACGGATTTTCTAGGAAAAAGGGGAAATAAACGAAGGTGAAGCCGGTCTTATGAAACCGTGTGTAGCGTGGCTCAAGTGATAAAATAGTGTCTGTACGTGAGACGAGAAATATTTATTTATTTATCATGAATGCAATTAAGGTAGAAAGCTTTTATTTACAAAATAACACAAGACATTAACCCCTTAAGGGCCAAACCCGAGATATCTCGGGACATACTATATGGTCCAAAAAGACCAAACCCGAGATAGCTCGGGCGGTCACATGTTATACGTTCCATTATGTATTTGCTCGAAATAACTTGTGAATATAATCTTATAACAATATGTGGCATAGTACCATTTTCCGGTGTGAAAAAACGAACTAGATAAGTCACGAATCTGGGAAAATTCGTTTAGGCCCTTAATTTTGGAAAAACATTTTTCATATGAATGACGTCACAAATACTTGGAATACTCGTGCTAAAAATTTTCAAAACCACATTACAATTTAATTTGATTGTCGATAGTATATAGAATAATTTTTCGGTATGAATATGCAAAAAAGGTTTGGATCCCATCTTATATCAAAATTATTATCCGCAGATTCAAAATTGTTGGTCTCCGAAAGCTGGTCAAAATCGTGTATATATAAAAACCAATGTCATATTAAAATTAAAGTTTTATTATAAAAAACATGAAGACAAAATATTTCTTGCACTAAATTTGACATTTTGTTTTTCATCGGAAATTATTGTATCAAAAAACACAAAATTATCAGGTCGATTCAATATAGATCTTCTATTCTCAATATCTTATGTTCTTCTATACTTGTGTATGAAAATTATTTAATGCCGAAATAGAAGGAAAAAAAAAGAAGAATTGCTATTCCATATTAAAAATAAACAAATATTTGATTTTTTCGCCTAGAAGAATTTTTCTAAAAATAGAAGACATAAAAATGCGACTTTTATGATAAGAAGAAATAGATTTGTTCGACTTTTATCAAAAGCGGGTTGTGTTCTGATTAAATCAATTAATTTAAAAATGAATTTTTGTTTCATGCAAAGTGAAAGAATCCGCCAAAAGCGTATGGCTACGTAAGTAAAATTAATTAAATAAATTATTTTAGACAAACACTAAAAATGAGACTGAAGGATATAAGAATAAACGAGGATCCCTTTCAGCTTCCTGATAGTGTATTCCACAATTACTTTCTATTGCAAAAGGGTAATGTTGTGACACTGGTAACCGATTTAGCAGCAAAATCGCACTTCAACTCAATGCCATTAAAAAAACTACATTTTAAATTTTATTTAAAATAAAAATTTATCACAAATTACGTGTGGTCAGTTTTGGTTTTGGGTAATAATTCATTTTTGACATTACAGCAAGAGCAAATAGAAGAAAAAATCGATTTCGAACTTGCGATATTAAAAATAGAAGATTAGAATCCTACTGCTACACTGAATAGCATAATAGAAGTTTCTTCTATTTTTGATTTCTTCTGTTTGAGTGAATAAGATGTTTCAAGAAGAATAGAAGAATTCGACGTGAATAACTTTTGTGAAATAAAAATAAATAATGATTTGCAGTAATTGCAGTCTTTGCGAGATAGAAAACTTAAATTTAAAATAAAGAAAACTTTACAAATGCGTAATTTAGATAATTCGGAAGGTATGTGCAATGGAATATGCCTGATTGTTACCGAATTATGTAACAACGTAGTTAAAGCAAAAATAAAGCTGGACAAGAAGTACACATTCCTCGAGTTACGCTCGACGTAAAGGAAGGTCAACTTTTATGTACAATTCAACGACGTCAATTTCCGATTCGACCAGCGTTTGCGATGACCGTGCATAAATCTCAAGGGAAATCGTTCGAATTTGTTGGTGTCGGCCTTCGTACACCTGTCTTTAATCACGGTATATGTTGTACGTAGCATTTTCCCATGTTAAACGACAAAATAGCTTGAAAGTTCTGTTACCACCTGAAAATGAGCGTGGCACATATAATGTTGTGTGAAAAGAAGCATTGAACGTTATTGATGAAACTTCTATTGATTTTTTTGGTGCATTTATTTGAAAAAAAAAATCAGTTCTTAAGGGGTTAAAATATATACAAAATTTAGAATATAATACAAATATTTACAATATATACGGTGAAAATAATACAAAAATAATAATTTAAATTTAAAAATTTAATAATCATAATATTAAAAATAAAGCTATAATAGTTCAAGTGAAATAATATAATATGCTGTGTGCTATAAGAATTAGAAAACTTTATTTTATTATACAAATAAGAAGGTTTCTTAATAAACAAAAGTTTATGAATCGAAATAATTTTTAATATCACAACCAAGTATAGTAGCTGACTAACCATAGGAATATGGTCAAATTATCGAAGTGAGAAAACATTTCTTACGCATGCATTGAACAATGATTTTATTTTATCCATACAGTACCCATGCATACCGAACAATACAGCATCACAGTACAAGAAATGTGGTAAAATATGAACCATAAATAATTTATGTCCATCAATAGTCTCATCTGTTCGAAACTGATTGTTGTGATTCTTACACATTAGCTATCTATAAGTCAAAAATTCAATTTATCCGCGATCCAGCGTTAAAGGAAAGAAATGTATGGGGTGGTCGGAAAGTTGATTGTGTATAAGTAAGTAAGTGTCTATTATCATAATTGTTGTCACACAGATTGACGCTAAATGGAAGAATTTCCTACGATTGTGTATTTAATTCGAGAGTGCTGAAATAGACCAATATACGGAACAATCACAATAACACCGTAACAATTGAAAAACCAAAGTAAACATCTTTATTCTGAGCCTTGTGGAACTCCACAACTTAGCTCCATAATATCAGAAATTATTCCATTAATATCAACAAGCTATGATCTACTATTTAAATATGCATTAAAAATCTAAATGCTGATCCTGAGAAGCTAAAAACGACGATAATTTAACACAAAGTTTATAATGATTTATTGAATCAAACGTTTTAGAAAAATCCCAGAGTGCTAGTGCGATAAATATATTAGAACACAGTCAACTCTCCTATATCGCTGTATTTTTATAACGCGATTTCCATATAACGCGCATTGAAAACTGGAACTGTTCTCCTACAACGCGACGCGATCTCCTTATAACGCGTTTTTGGCGAGCGAATAAAAAATCGTGAATGACTCAAGAATTATTTAAGGATTGGTCTTATAATTGACTGAAGTGGAAAGCTTTAAGATTGAAAAAAATCTTAGTTTCAAAGTTTTGTTGATCGTTGATAACGCCAGCCAGTAGTCATAGTAAGGAGCACCCAAATGTGAAATTTTTTTATTTTCCTCCTAAAGTGCAGTTAGATGCATTAATACAGCCACCGGGCAAAGGGATCATCCGAATTTTCAAAATGTATTACATACGGAAATTTCTTGAAGCTATTTTCAACAGATTAGAAGATGAAGAAGGTAAAACTCTTCTTGAAGTTTGGAAAGAATTTTGTATTTTAAATTGCACCCGAATTGTGTCATTAGCTTGTACAGAAATTAAACAGTGAACACTTAATGCATGTTTGGAGGCCTTTGTTATCTCAAATGGTTCAAAAGAAAAATGATGTTTCAGATCCACTAACACAAATAGTAAAGATTGCTTCTACTTTTGGCTACAAAGGATAGAAGACCTACTTTAAGAAAATAGTTTAAATGAGGAAGAATTGGCAGAATTAATTGATGAGTCTACCTTTCATGCATTTGTGGAGGAAAACACTAATAACAATACTCGTTTAAAACTTCAGTTATTATTTAAAAAAGGACTAGATTTGGCTAGAGAATTAAATGCTAAATAATCTAAAATGACCCTTCAACCATACGCAGTGAAAAATTTAAAAAATAATTCCAAAATTGCTTGACTCCATATCATTTCGGGGGTTTTGGAAGAACTACAAATTAAAACTACATTTGAAAACCAAGAAGAAAATTTGTAGTGAGGAGAATTTTCGGTCAATTAGAAAAAAAAAAAATTAGACGGCTAGTATTTGACAGTGATGTTGAATAATACATAACGCAATATAGTATCATTTTAATTTTTTGTTGGAAATATTTTTTTCTAATTTAGTTATTAATTTTATGAATTATGAACTATGCAATGAATTTAGATTAAAATATCTAAATAAATTATATAATCTTTGTCATTTTATAAAATTCATTCATGAACCCTATTAATCTCAACCTGTATATATAAATATATATATATATATATATATATATATATATATATATATATATATATATAATATATATATATATATATTATATATATATATATATATATATATACACATATATATATATATATATATATATATATATATATATATATATATATATATATATACATATTATATATATATATATATATACTATATATATATATATATATATATATATATATATATATATATATATATATATATATATATATATATATATATATATATATATATATATATATATATATATATATATATATATATATATATATATATATATATATATATATATATATATATATATATATATATATATATATATATATATATATATATATATATATATATATATATATATATATATATATATATATATATATATATATATATATATATATATATATATATATATATATATATATATATATATATATATATATATATATATATATATATATATATATATATATATATATATATATATATATATATATATATATATATATATATATATATATATATATATATATATATATATATATATATATATATATATATATATATATATATATATATATATATATATATATATATATATATATATATATATATATATATATATATATATATATAAAATTCATTGTGCTTTTGTGCACATTTTCATGACCAACAAATAAATTGCCTTGGGTATTACCCTTGCCACTTGCAAAAAAAGAAAAACAATCCAAACTAATGCCTCAACCAGTCAGCCTTACCTTAAGTTCTTAAGTTGTGCTCTATTTTGGACCACTTAGGAGAGCGGTACGACCACCAAAATAGAGGTCAGTTGTTTATTTGTGACGAGAAGCCTATACAATTTTGGTGATTGTAGCACTAACCGAAGTGGTGCAATCGGCGTGTAACTTTAAGCTATTAAGTCTGACTGGTTGAGGCATAAAGCAACTGAAATACATTATTTAGCATATATGAACAAATACGTATCTTAAATGATTCTCTGTTTGGCGTCCACCTCACACTCTTCTTTAAATTTTGGTAAACTGCCACTCCGCTTGTCCCTCTCCATCGTTGCTGAATTTCGGTGCGGTAATCGTCATTTAGAAGAGAGGATCCCAAAACAGTTTTCGATAATTCGGCGAACGGACTGGAAGTTCGCGGTCACGTCACAGGAATCCTATAGTATAATTTAAAATAAATGAAAAAATCATCAGGATTATCTACTAATTTGTAAAAGTAAAAATTTTAAGTTATATATAGTAGAAAAAAGCAAAAAAGCAGGACAGACAAAAAATAGGCAATACAAATTAATTCATTTTCTTTGCCATTCCTTAGCAATATTATTACAACCAAATTAAAAATCATTATTTTATATAATCACTTTTTAGTTCGTTAAAGTGTTGCTGTTGTGCCGTCAATTTTGTGACTATCTGTACTCTGTATGTAGTTCAATCTTATTTAATTGCAGAATATTTACTTTATAATAGAATTTTTTATAATACAATACTTTCCATTTACTTTACAGGTGGTTTGAGATCTGAATGGCGTTACGAGCATAATTGGCAATATGTAATCTAGTATTCCCCTATCTGAAATTTTCTTATTTAAGTGAAATGATAAGAATTTTAATATTTTTTTTCTGTAAACTTTTATATCAGTAATCAATTTTGAAAATACAAAATGTACATAATATACATAATATATAAAACTAATAGTTTGAATTTATTTGTCTTTTAACTGGTTTATTTTACACAGTAAAGTTCCTCTGTGTGTCTGTTATTCCATGAAGACTAAATATTTTGATCTTTTCACGGCCCAAACGATTTGACTGACAAGGGTACAACTTCAGGCTTAAGATTTTCCATAAATTTGGCGGTCCCAGTGATTTTTAACCGAATTTGAATGTTATATGAATGAAATATCGTTAGCTATCTCGGTATTTCGCATAAAACAATCCGTGAGGTATAATATGGCGTGGCGTTAATTGTTTGTATAAGCCTCGAAAACAATATACTTTTGACTTTGGCATTGAACAATATCTGTAACGAATTTCAATGGCGATTTTAAAATTTTGTATAGTTCATTTTTAATTTTGAGTGCGTTTTCATCCAATTCTTCTAAAACAGACCAACTAGCAACCCGTTCTAGAGTTGATAAATCACTTGCCATCAAATTATTTCACACACTTTTAATTAAGTGTGGAGGGTTATAAAGCGCAAAGATATTTCGATCAAGAAACAAGAAAAATGGGTTGTCTACTGAAATCCCTAACATAGAATAAAGTCCCGGTTGTTAGAACCTTGGTCACAAACAACCGCAACTATTTTAAACCCACTCTTCTCGCCAAGATCGATATGCTCTAATAGTTTTTCTTTAACGTCTTCCCACTTATTGCTCTTAGAAGAATAATACGATAAAACGTATTTGTAGATTGAAAAGAGACCTCGAACCATAAAAAGCAAATAGATTTTGCAATTGTGTCCTATCTTTGACTACCTAAAGCTGCGTTTTTTGAAAACAATCGAGTAGAGTTCGCGATACCTATTTTCAATTTTTTTCCAATTTAAAATTTAAAATTTAATTTTTTTTAAATTAAATAATTTAGATTTTATAGAAATCTATGTATGTATAACCAAAAAAATCCATCATAAAAGTTGTATGGTTTTCTTGTGATATCGTTGTTCTGCATAGTTCTGAACTACTCCGGTATTATATAGAACTATACAGAAAAACGATATCACAAGAAAACCATACAATTTTTATGATGGATTTTTTTGGTTATACATAAATTTCTATAAAATCTAAATTATTTAATTTAAAAAAAATTAAATTTTCAATTTTAAATTGGAAAAAATTTGAAAATAGCTATCGCGAACTCTACTCGATTGTTTTCAAAAAACGCAGCTTATCAGCGAACCCGTCTATATGATCGTGATAAGAATTATAATCTTAACTACGTTTTATATCAATCTCATCAAAAACGAGGATCGCATGTTTCGAGTTAGTGTCCATTTGATAACACTTTTCCTTTAAATTTAAAAAAATATCGAGATTTATTCCGGGGTTTAGATATTTAACTGGCATCCAAGCTAGAATGGATGACACGCTGGCATTCTATATTTTTAAATGTCGGTATAATTTTGCTGATCGAAAAAATAAATTTTGTGCTTAAAAACCTTTGAGGTTGACTCCATTTAGAAGTTTTGGTTTTTCGAACTAAGAGAATTTTCCCTAGCTCTCTTGCGTGGTCCCCTATACATAATTTAATTTATTAACCCTATCTTTTAATTCAATTTTAAATTTGAATTTTAACGACGTTGATTTTTCGTAGATATTTTGTTTTTAATGTAAGAGGTCTAATTTTAATATTTTTTCGTTGAATTGCCGTTGTCATCTTAACTAACTCCTGCTTTATTTCATTGGCTTAGGTTGATAACAAATGCAATTTTTGAGATACAAAATCTTACAATAATTGCAGACATTTTCGTTTAGTAAAGCTGATTTTTAGGGGGATCATATCTTATTAATAGGGGGATCATATCTTTCGAACTCTTCTAATGTTACATCTCTACTAGTAGAGAATGATTGTGAACTAGGATAAACGTTTCGAATTTGGTTTGGAACATCAAAAAAATTTTCATCGCCTTGAAATAAATTTAAAGATGGAATCGTGTCCCGTTTAAGTCGATTTTGAAGTTTAGAATCATCAGTGAAGTGATTTCCACAGGGCACAGACTCTTAAACATTTATTTAAATTATTTACATTTAACTGTGTTTTTGAATCCAATCATTATATAAAGAAGAAGTAGGAGAAGGAAAACCAAAATACATTTTAGCTGGAAATGCACGCTTTGTTGCATGGCAATTTTTAACTGTACAAACCACTCCAGACGGAAGAATTTTTAAATTTGAATTATCGTTAGAAAATTCCATGATTTTGTGAAATTGTATACGGAAACTATACGGCATAAACAGTTATTTATAATTAAAATTGAAAAATGTGTGGCAAAAAAGCAAACGAATGTAAAATTGTCTATGAATAAAAATTAATAAAACAATAAAAAATGACAAAAATGTACTTAAATTATATCACTTTGCGTTTCGAATGGTTTTAATTATATGTTAATATTATGTCTTAGGCCCTGTCCCATACACCGACTTATTTGCTTATACCGTCTTATTCAAATATGGCCCTTTCCCAAACACCGACTTATTTCAAACTTTTTGACTTATTGTCTCCAGCCACAATAATAAATTTTCATCGTGTTTCTCAAGACACATTTTGATGTTTTTATTTATCAAATAATGAAAATAAAAAAATTTAAGGCCGTTTTTGAGATGTAGACTTTTGTTTAAATTTTATTTTTGAGAGAACTGAATAAAACAATATAAAAAAAAATTAGGTGTGCTTTAGACCACACTACTGAAATAAAACTTCTAATGTATATTTAATATTTATAATATAATATTTAAAAATTATAATATTGAAAAAAAAAATGGTCATCCTGTGCGTGCTCGAGAGTCACCTAGCCGTTTATGTCTGATGCCACAAGAGGTAACCTTGTAACTTGGTAACTTTTTCAAGGCCAACTAGTCGTAATAGATAATGTTTATGTATGTGAAACAAAATGGACAAAAAAGTCATTTTTAAAATCTCTTCGCATAGTAAAAATGGCCTTGAAATATTTTTTATTTCATTTATGTTTGTGTAATGTGGTTTCATCGAAAATTTGTTTAAGCCGCATTAAAACCTGTATCATAGGCAAACGGGGAATGAAACGAAGAAAGAATCGGTTTCTGTGATACCTTGTGTGAAATGGAGCTGTAATATAGTAAAAAATGCATATATAAAATATATCACACGGCGAATTTTTTTGGTCACCCAGTGCGTTCTGGAGTGAGTAAGTGAGTGAGTGACATAGATGTTATAATACTCACTCGTTCTAAAGTGAGTCAGTGTCAGTGACATAGAAGTCTATATTATGACTTTTAAATTTTTCAGTTTTTCAATTTTCCAATTTTCATATTATCCAACTTTCCAAATTTCCTATTTTCATATTTTTTTATTTTCCTATTTTCAAATTTTCCAATTTTTCAATTTTCCAATTTACCATTTTTCCAATTTACCAATTTTCCAAATTTCCAATTTTCATATTTTCATATTTTCATATTTTTCTATTTTCCAATTTTCCAGTTACCTATTTTCCAATTTTCTAATTTTCCAATTTCATAATTTTCCAATTTACAAATTTTCCAATTTTGCAAATTTCTAAATTTCCAATTTTTTCAATTACATATCCAATTTTCCATTTTCCAATTTTCCAATTTTCCTCTTTTCTTATTTTCCAATTTTTTTAACCAATTTTTAAAATAAAATGGTATCAACTAATGTTCCACCTAGAGATTTATGAATTGTCATGGCACATCCTGATACTAAAGGAAAATGATTTCGTTTTGCGTTTATTGTTGTGTTGTGTATTGTTATTGTTTCGTTCGCCTCGTTCGATTACATTTTTCGTAACGCATTTGCCAGCTTAGTCCCCAAGTCAAGCGTGCCTAAAGAAAATTTTTAAAAATTCTTTTCAATTTTCAAAAATTTGTTGTTTTAATATAAAATTAGGGTTTAAATTCACAATAAAAATCTATTGCGACTTAGTTTGAAACCAGAAGCGGAAAGCGGGTGTAGCTTGGTTCATACAAACATATTTTTTTTATTTAATTTATTTTATTTAGTATGACATAACGTTAAATTTCGTTTGTGAGATTGCAGGACCCATTTCGATTGTATAACCCATGAATTGATGTATGCAATTTTTAATTCTGCTTCGGTACTCTGGATATGTATTCTCTTTGCTTCGACCAAAGTTTTTCTGGTATCGTAAATTTGTGACTGATTGCTAGTCGAGTGCATTCATCCAAATTTATCAATGAATAATATCAGGATAGGTCAAAAATCTAGCATACTTCATTCTGCTCAACCGAAAACATGCGAGTATTAAGCCGTAATATTATAGTTCAGTTAAAATGAATGCAATATCGTAATATATCTCGCTATATATAAGTCATTCTTTGCTGTCTGAAAATGTGTTTATTTCACACAGCAAAGAATGACTTATAGTAACGAATTACATAAACCATTATCGTGTATACCATTTCAGTTTTCCATAACTAAGAGGTGTGTATGACACAGAAAAATTAGCTTCCACATGTCAACTATATGCAATAAAATCATAATAAAATGTTTGAGGTAATTGTAACATACAAAAGTTAATTTGCGCAGAGTGAACATAAATTTTTAGCTCATTCAAGAATACAAATTCGCGTACTTACTTCCCTTGTTAGCTACGACTACGTAATACATATACTATCGTACATACATTATCAAATATTTAATTCTTCTATTCAACTCACAGTAAGTCTCAATTGAACTGAACAAACCAAAACAAATCCAACGTCACGCCATTACTTATAATATAATGCGAGATTTCATATTTCATTCAATTTATCGAGATTTAGATTAGTTCTCATTCGGTTTTAAGACAGTAAGGTAATCGAGACAAACGCGCCTACTTGGAATACTTTCAAAAAATGGATATCTCTCACGATGACAAAAAATTATATTTTTCGGTTATCGATTATTCGGTATTTGGTGGAATGCTAGCAATTTCCGCTCTTATTGGATTATACTTTGGTTTCATATCGAAACGGAAGCAAGACAATACCGCGGAATATTTAATGGGAAGTAAATCGATGAAAGTGCTTCCAGTTGCGATTTCGTTAACAGCTACGTAAGTTAAGCAGGATAATAAATATGTGGTGCAACATTTTTGTTTAAAGTCTGAGTGGCGTTTTCTTAAAGTTTTAAAACAATAATTTTAGGCACGTTTCATCGGTTACAATATTGGGTGTACCATCTGAAGTCTATCGATACGGGACACAATATTGGGCCGCATCCTTATCGATTGTTATGGTCACCTTTATAATGAGCTATTTATATTTACCTGTATTCTATGAACAGCAAACATTAACTATTTTTGAATATTTGGAGAACCGATTTGATGCAAGAATGAGAAAATTTGGAAGTAGCCTTTATACATTTGCAACAGTGCTTTATATGCCATTAATGATATTTACCCCGGCGATTGCTTTTAGTCAGGTAACTGGAATTAATTTACATATCGTAACGCCAATTATGTGTGCTGTTTGTATTTTTTATACAATGTTTGGTGGAATAAGGGCTGTAATTTGGGCCGATACGCTACAATTTGTTTCAATGTTCGGGGCGCTATTGTTCATAATGTTTCTTGGCACGCATAAAGTTGGAGGATTTAAAAAATTATTTGAAATCACGGATGATGGTGGCAGATTAATATTATTTAAGTAATTGATAAATTAGTGCGCTATAGTGTTATGTGCATTAATCTAATAATGAAATTTTTATTTAAGCATGGATCCAGATCCTACAATACGTCAATCATTTTTGATGGTTTCAGTTGGATTGACGGTCATGTGGATGAGTGGTGCTGGTGTATCACCAGAATGTACACAGCGGTTTTTAACAATACCCTCGTACAAAAAAGCATTACTGACACTTTGGTTATTTTGTTTTGGGCATATTATGGTGCGCATGCTGGCCGTGTACTGTGGAATAGTGATTTTTGCCAGGTACCAAACATGTGATCCGATAACATTAGGCCTAGTGAGTAAACCGGATCAAATATTTCCCTATTATGTAATGGATATTGCAAAAAATTATCCCGGGTTACCTGGCATTTTCATTGCCGGGGTATTTTCAGCGGCCCTGTCATCGATGTCGTCGGGCTTAAATTGTTTGTCGGGAGCTATATTTACTGATATTGTTAAACCTTTGTAAGTGATGATTGATTTTATGTGTTTAATTATATGTTGTGAAATTTAAAAATCCGTTTTTATCTAAAAACAGTTTGCCCAACACCACAGAGAAACAAGCGAGTAATTTTATGAAAATCATAGTGTTTTTTATCGGCCTTCTTAGTATCGGACTTGTATTTGTTGTTGATAAACTGGGTACAATATTTAGTTTGGCAATTTCAATCGCAAGCGTGACACACGGTACATTACTTGGTATGTTTACATTGGGGATGGCCTTTCCAAAGGCTAATAATATTGTAAGTGACAGACGATTTTCAGCTTGAAACAGTAACGTAACTTTGCATATAATTTTTCAGGGCGCATTTTGGGGATCACTAGCATCAATAATCGCAATTGGTGTACTTATAGCGGGAGCACAAATTAATGTCGCCCAGGAAAAGTTACAATATGAGACACTTACATTCCGAACCGACGAATGTGAACGGTTTGGTTATTCAAATTGGGAGAACTCGGCCGGATTTATTGGGTAAATAATTTTTGAATTTCATTGTTAGAATTTATCTTGATAAACTTTATAAAAATTATAAACTATAATAAAATTAAATTAAGACCGTAGTTGTAGCCTTGTGTGTACATTATTACATACGCAAGGTGACGCAAATGTGCTTGTAAAGCAAAATAACTAAACAAAATTTATTTAAAGACGTTTGTTTTCAATTAAAATTCAACAATACAATAAATTACGTCGGTTTAGCTCATTATCATATTTATGCAATTACGCTCAATTACAGTTTCGGAAGTTCATAAATTTTACGTCTTACAGTTCTTAATATTGCTATCATTAATTATCGGGCTCCTCGATTGGTCTACATTAGATTTGATGATCGCCATAATTAGAAACGCCTTCATCTTTGCTGTTGGGAATATCCAGTACCTTTCGACTAGATCGAAGATTACTATCTAGTAGGCCATAATGTATACACTATGTCTGGTACTTTAATTTAATTATCAATAAGTCTGTTCTGGAGATAAATAGTTTTTAAATTAAGTATGTATTGTGATATGTAAATGAAACCAATTTCGATTGTGGGTGAATTGTTTAGAATAGCCAAGATAATGGCTATGGTTTATAAGCCAGGAACCGTCTTATATGCATGGAAGCAAGTTCTTTATTCAGGAAAATTTTAGGTTAGTTTTGCGTAGCTCAACTGAATCTCTAATCTATTATTAAGTGTTTGGGCGCTAAGATTAATTTTAGCATATATAACTTATGTGTTACTTTGTACATTACGTGTATTTTATGATGAGTATGGCTACTATATTTACAAAGCCGTCGTTTTGTAGACAGTGGCTATTGAACACCATAGAATCTGAACCAAGTTTAAGCAAACTTCTACAACTCTTATGTCTTAGGACTCGATGATCAAAAAGCACTTTTTCGAGAAAATATATTTTTTTTGCAATTTTATTTATTTATTGAATCATTCAACTCGAAAATAACAATAAGTTCTCAAATCTTAATTATGTAAATATGGGGGAGCGCAGAATTTACTTGTTTTCAATAAAAATCGATAAAAGAAGAAAAGGCTGTCGTTTTCTGCTTTAATCGTGAAGACATTCGTATATATTTTAGATTTCTCTGCATAGCTGATCCGCATCTTTTGTAATCCGTCTTTGACAGTTTGGATGCTAAGGACCTTAAGTATATTTTGTTTTTTACGAACCAGGGCGCTAATGTAATCATTTTGCGAATTTTTGTCTGTGGTCGGTGGACAATATCAATATTCGAGTTTGAAGTTGATTGCCGTAATTGACACCCATATGATCAAATTGGTTTAATCATTGTGTTATACAGGAGAAGCTTGTATTGTACTAGGCCAATGGTTGAATATGTCCCAACCAGGGCATTTTATCAACTTTTAATTTGATATGGCCTTGTTTCATTTCAATATGTTTTCGTCAAGTTGACAGTCGGTCTAGATCGACGCTTAGATATTTTGCTCCATTTGCTTTACGGATTTGTATTCCGTTCATTGTGGCAGGCGGACACGTACACACTTAGAAATTGTGCTGCAATTTAAGATGCAACCCTTGAATCGAGGCTTATACGATGCTATCGTGTATCACATTCTGATGCAAGCATTATAGTGTGTCGAAAGAAAGTTTCTATATAATCTTATCTGCAGCTCGATTCTGGTTTTTCCTATAGGAAAAGGAATAATATTTTCATAGTATTTTTGTCACAAAAATGTTTTTTTCTGGCTTACTATGGTAAACAGTTAGTGTAAATTTTTTCAAAAACAAAATTCAATTGGGAATATTTTTCCTATCCAATTTCGATACGGAAAAAATATTTCCTAAATTATAAAATTTTAGATCAAACATGATTTCTCAGTAGGCCAGAAATTGATATTTTTGACAAAAATACCATGAAAATATTTTTAGTAATTCCTTTTCCTATAGGAAAAACCAGAATCGAGCTACTGGGGTTAATTATTTTGTAGCGAATTTATAATAATTCGCTAAGGCATTGTGTATACTTTTAATATAAGCTTAAAATATTTTTCATATATTTTCTGTGTAATGCCTCAACCAGTCAGACTTAAGAGCTTAAGTTACACGCTGATTGCACCACTTTGGTTAGTGCTACGATCACCAAAATTGTATAGGCTTCTCGTCACAAATAAACAACTGACCTCTACTACTGACCCCATTTTGGTGGTCGTACCGCTCTCCTAAGTGGTCCAAAATGGAGCACAACTTAAGAACTTAAGGCTGACTGGTTGAGGCATAAAGTGGGATTAACTATAGATAGAATAAAAAAATAACGTAAGTACCTTTTAATGGAATTTTAAATTCTATCTCTCGTAAGAGAGCGAGAGATAGGATTTAAATGTATTCGACCATACTCAGAATAAAAAAAATAAAAAGAATAACAGAAGTTGCGTTTTATCTTGCTGACACTTAAAAAGAATAGCCGTGCGAAAATTTTCGTCCAGGAATAAAAAACTTAACAATTACAACAAAACTCAAACAAATTTTCGTGCGTTGCATGTAATATGCATGTTTATTAGTTTATTATCCCTTTTGTGTTTTACTAACACAATTGTGCAAGTAGGACAAAAGTACTATGCCAAAAATTTATTTTTTTAGTGTTTTGAACCAACTTACACATTTGTGTTTTCATTTCAAACTTATTTCGTCCGAAAAATAACACTACAACTAGATAGACACAATTGTGTTGGTTGTATTTGAATACAAGTTGAATTTTTATCAAAAACACCATTACATACTATGATTTTTGACTCACACATTTGTGTGGTTTGGACTTCAATTGAGCCCTTTTTTTGGTTGAAAAAGGGATATATGGGAATTTAGAATTATCCGTGTATTTTATCTTTTCTAATATAAAATCAAAAATGATTTTCACTACACTGTAGAATTGTATTTTTCTAAATCTAACCTAAAAACATAATTTATCAAATTGCGGTAATTTAAACCGCATACAAATAATTTTTCTAATTTTAAACACATATATTTGTTGATATATACGTTTATACTCAAAACTATTGTAGTTTGCTAGGCTTTCCAAATACTCGAGGATTTTCAATACTCGATTATCAAGTACTTTAAAATGTGATACTCGATAATAATCGAGTAATCGGTTATTTGAAAAAATGAAACAAATATTTTTTTTCAGCTTTAATTATAAAACGAAAATTCATGTACATGAAGAATATAAAGACCCCTATTATGATTGTCGTGTCGATGTCGATCGACAAACGACTTCATAGTACTGCCACATTAAAAATGCAAATTTATCAGGTTTTAAACAATTTTTTAAAATCTAGAGATAGTTTTATGGCCTCTAGTCGTAAAATAAAATGTCATCGACAAGGAAAAATAATGAATTTATAAAGTTTTATAGTAGAGTCGTTATCGACGCGACAACCATAATTGGGGTAAAATATACTATTAACAGTATAATATTCAAAATCATTTTAATTTATTATTATTAAACATGTATTTTAAGAATAAAAGTGAATTGAAGATTTCAAAGTTCAACCTGGTTCGCAATTTTGTTTTAACCATTCCAGCAGTCGAAAACACACGTTCAGTTGCAGTTGACGTCAGTCTAATAGCTAAAAGAGCATGATACAATATATCCAATAACGGTGTTCTTTTTTTTATATAAATCAAATTTGCGAAAATCGTTTTTTAATTGTTTTTGCATATTATTTTCAGCAACACTGTCTGATGCTGATGTTGTATTAGTTATTGAATTTATAGTATTTTTAAGCTCTTCATGAATATTTTGATCACCAGCTGCAGTTGGTTCTTGTGTAGAAGGGTTGGATTCTTCAGAAATTTCGTGTTCGTCTAGGTTTAATGAAACATTTAGGTTTAATGGTTTAATGAAATTGTTTCCATAATTTTTACTGCTAACAATATTGTTACATTCTTTGATGAGTATTTGAATTGTTCGGTTGACTTAGGAATATTTCCACTATCGAGGTATATTAGTAAGGTCATCAAGACTTCATCACGGCGTTCGTTCATTCTTTTCTTAACTGTAGCTAGTAAATTTGTACTAATGGTATTTTTGTTTTCCTCTAATTTATTAAATATGAATTTGTAAACGCATTCGGATGTTATTAGAGTTGCATCATTTTTACTTAATTCAGTAACTGCCATTTCTATAGGCGTTAAAACTTCCAAAAAAATTTCTAGCAAAGTAATCTCGTTACCGGTAAAAGTAGGCAAATGGATTTCTGTAAGTGACTCATTTACGCTATCAACTATATATAAAAATCGTTTCAACATTTTACACATTTTTTCAGGGCTATACAATTTTAATGTCACTTACGGCAAAAATTATGCTTCCAAATGGATATTTTAATTTATTTTTTTATGCAATATGCTGTAAAATTTTAATATAACTTATGATACATAATACAAGTATTGATGATACAAAATATTCCGTTCCGATACAAAATATTCCGTTAAAGTTTAATGCAAACTATACAATAAGAATGTTTTTCTCGCCCGATTTAGAGGTATTGTATTTGACGTAAACATCTACGATTTGACTAATATGACTTCATAAGTTAGGAAATTTCTGGCAATTTAAGATTAATTTTATGAAGCAGACCCTCGTGCCAATCTTTATCGAACGCTTGGGCAACATCCAAGAAGACGACAGAGCAGTAGTTTTTTTTCGTATGGTGACCTTATTTCTATAGCTACTCGGTGTACTTGTTCAATAGTTCCGTGCTCCTCTCTGAAACTAAAATGATGATTAGGGATGATATTTCGTAGTTCCGGTTTAATATGGTCCGGTTTGCCCCCCCCCCCCTCCCGTTTGCAAAGTGGTCAGCATGCTTGCTCCAGCGACCAGAGCTCCTGGGTTCGAGGGGCATACAATTGCCTTAATATTCTTAAAAACTTAAAACTTAATTGCCTTAATAAAACTTAATTGTATTGAAATTTTTTTATATCATCTTCGCCGGTTCATTATTGTCATAGTTGGTTCTTTGTCTATTTATAAAGTGGAGGAAGTCATGATCTCTTAGTTGTACACTAGAAACCTTTACTTTAATTGAATTCAGTGAAAGGTGAGATTCATCAATTTTCGGAAAAATCTCTAAAGCTAAAACTTTTAGGTTTAGGTTGAGAGAAACAATTAACAGAAAAATCAAGAACATGATGAGAGCCAATACCAAGAGACAATTGAATGAAAAAATAAATCGAATTTTCAGCAGAAGCGATAACGTGATCAATGAAAGAATAGGAACCACCACTTGCGTTTGAGTAAGTGGGCGCTTCAGTATTATAGGCTGAAAGATTAATGCTATTTAGGATATTTAAATAGCTCCGTAAAAAGGAAATACCAAAATTGAAATCACCCCAGATGAAAACCTCATAATAATTAAAAAGAACTCAATGTCTAAAAAGGATTTTTAAACCGAGTATACGACCTCTTGTTTGTTTTACGTGGATTATAAACTGCTTACTGAAAAGACATTTACAAAAAGAAACTAAAAGTCAGAAATGAGCCTTTGAGAAATTGAGAGGGTAACGATACAACATTGCATTTAGTATATGCTCGGTAATATATATGCTTATGCCACCATAAACTGAATGAATGGATTAGCCCTATTTTGCCCCCTTTGGCTGATGCCACACGAGATGTTTGGTTTTTTGATTATTTTTTCAAGGCCAACTAGTCGTAATAGATAATGTATATATGTATGTGTGTTTTATTTTGTTTTGTTCTGCTCTCTCGAAAATAAAATTTAAACTAAAATGAGTCAAAAATGTCCTTGAAATATTTTTTATTACATTTATGTTTGTGTTAGTGTGGTTGCACCAAAAATTTGTTTAAGTCGCAATTAAAACCAGTATCATAGGTAAACTGTGTGGCATCAGTGTTTTACCTTTGGGAATATTAGATGATAAAAACGTTTCCGAGAAACAGATGATATCAACTGGATCCCATTAAAGTATGACGAAGTTTTACGCAATATTTAAAAATAGACCCTGAACGTTTAAGGTAACTACTTTCGGTGGGCACGCGAGCCGTGGCGCAGTTCAACAACAATATTTACATGCAAAGTTTTTCTCCAAAACCAGGTTTACAGATCTGAAGCGTCACGCAACCCCAAACGTCAAAATCTGAACCGAAATAAATAAAAAAGCTAAAGAAACTATGTTAGAGGAATGATACTTATCTAATCACTATAAGAATTTTAAAGCATTGACCATAACGTGGAAGGAATGATTACATCGTATAATTAATTCCAAGAGCTTGCCATTTCTAATCAGTCTCAAAACTTTGACGTAGTTCAACCTACGTTGCAATTTTATGAAAATTCTATCTTTCTTATTAGGAAGCATAACGGTCTGAATGCTCATTGTAAATTCATTTAAGCTTGGAACTAATGTGTTTATTAAGGTTTATTAGTCCTTAAAATTTTCATTTATTTAGGAAGTTCGACATGTATAACCAATCGGTGTTCCAAATCATAAGGAAACTTCGATCTAAAACACAATTCGGGTTAATCTTATTATTTTTCAACATCATTATGGACAATTTCATGGAGTCAATGCTACATATAGTTTATTTGTTGAATTTATCATCTAGAAATGACGTTTCTTGCTACAGAGGTATCACATCTATGTTATATCTGCTATACCTAAATTATTTGAACTAGTAATATGCAACTCTTGCACTGCTTTGAGTGCTTCCGCGGTATATATCACACTATCATCATGGTAAAGATCAGTATCTCCAAATCTCATAGAATTTACTAGCTATTCTATTAGAGAAATTGTCAAGCACAAACAAGTTGGCGTAATATACACTGACGTTGCAAAAGCTTTCGACTCCGTCAGCCATTGCAAAACTTTGGAACACATTTTCAAGTTCGGATTTTCCAGCCAGTTCGTAGCCTGGCTCAAATCTTATTCGAGTAATCGAATCCAATATATTGAAATAGGAGGTAAAACATCGAATAGAATACAAGCAACCTCTGGTATATCACAAGGCTCTCAAGTTAGCCCATGGATTTTTACAAGCTTCATTAATGGAGTTACTGAAGAGATAAAGCATTCCAATATCTTAATGTTCGCAGATGACCTCAAAATCGCCTACAAAGCCATCGAGTCATTTAACGATGCCAATAAACTACAGGAAAATGTTGACAACCCTGCATTATGGTACAAGGTTAATTCTCTGAGTCTTAATATTGAAAAGTGTAAATCTCTATCATTTGACCGAAAAGCCAACCATGTTACACAAGGCTATAAGATAAATTATGTACTTCTTCAGGTAGTACTTGAAACTAAATGCCTAAGGGTTGCTTTCGTTGAAAACATGAGATTTACTAAGAACATTGAGCTCTGCGTCGCTAGAGCGATCTCCATGCTCGGTTTTGTCAAACGTTGGACGGGTGAAAATTTTGATGTGGAAACAATTAAGATCCTGTAAAGCACAATACTCGATCTATCACAGCTGGAATATGCAGTAAATGTGTGGTATTGAGAAAATTAAAATTAAGTTTATACGCTACTTGACCTGGAAAGACGGATGGGTTTATGACCATGATCTACCGGGTGCAATACATACAACTTGCTACAACATACGAATTGCTAAAAAGTACATTTATTGGTAATCCTTCTAGGCGTAATCGACGCACCGGATGTACTAAAGTCAATTAAAATAAAGGTTCCTGGTAGACAACTAAGAAATCATGACTTCCTTCATAGAACCAACTATGGCGATACTGAACCAAATTAACTATTTATTTGATTTTTGTTTAACTAAAGAAAATTTTAAAAGTAGATTAAGCCAATTATATGCGCCTCAGTGATTTTTACTTGTTACTTAGTTTTATATTTCAAATTTTCATAGCGGATTTATTTTATTTTGTATTCTTACATTAATATTTTTCAAGTCAAATTTGTAGACTTATTTCAATATAAATAAATAAATACGTATTATTAAAAGCTTCTTTAGAACTTAATTCTATCCACTGATTAGGAGTTTTTTGTAAAGGCGGATGTAGTGTTGCGTTCGTTCGTTCATTCATTCATTCAAAAAAAAATTTCGACCAATCATATTACTCAAAAATGACGTTCTGTATTTTCTCACAAGAGATGGTTTGGTCCGCCTTAAATATATTGACACATGCAACAAATGCTTGCTCTTGTAAAAAACTATTGAATTTAATAAAACATGGTGCCACCACATTTAACAGACGTCATAATTCAATTAAAGTACCCTATTTTAATGTATAACTTTTTACTTACCTTATTCTAAATTACATTATGCAATAAATTCCGTGAAAGATTCTAATCAATGCATCTTATTTTTAAAATTTCAGCACCCGTAATTCATCCATACACATTTACCACCAAAATTTCGATAATTCAGCAGTTCCGTTCATATTTCGATTAGGTTTCATGTACTATTCACTGATTGGAGCCCTAATCGTATTTTTAGTTGGCTATCCAATAAGCCTACTAACCGGTGGTTGCAACAATCTGAACGAGAAACTTCTATGGCCAGTAATACGACGCTGGTACGTATGCAATAGACAAATACAACAAAAAACAAATAATACCGAGATGAAGGGTTACGATAAGGCAACATATCAGCGATGAGTTTATAGATCTACTATCAAATCAATAACATAAAAATAAACAAGACAAAGTGTTACGGAAGAATTTCCAAAAATAAATTCCTTTTGTTTTATTTTTGAGATAAGATCGTTTTGTTTGCATGTAAAATATACTTGATATAGGTTTAGTATTGCTTTAGACATTAGTTAGAACGGTTGGAAATATAAAATGAGTGAAAATATTGCAAATTCGATGCAGGATGCGAATCTGTATTTCACCGTATTCGATTATTCGATTTTTGGTATCATGCTTGGATTATCTGGTCTAATTGGATTGTACTTTGGATTTATATCGAAACGTAAACAGGATAATACGGAAGAATATTTAATGGGAAGCCATATGATGAAAGCGATACCGGTTGCAATTTCGTTAACTGCAACGTCCGTTACACAATTCGAAATGATGTAAAACAATTTGCTTAATTAATGTAATTAATTCCAGGCAAGTGTCATCCGTATCTATATTGGGCATACCGGCTGAAGTTTATTTGTACGGCACTCAGTACTGGGCTATAGGATTAGCCATAATTATTGTGTGTCTAGCCCTTGGATTTTTCTTCCTTCCGGTGTTTTACGATTATCAAGAGTTAACAATTTATACCTATCTAGAGAAACGTTTTGATCGCAGACAACGTTCGTTTGCCAGTGCTATGTATATAATTAATAGTGCTCTTTATATACCTTTAATGGTTTATGCCCCAGCTTTGGCATTAAGTCAAGTGAGTGGAATCAATTTGCATGTAATTACACCGATAATTTGCCTGATTTGCATTTTTTATACAATGTTTGGTGGCATTCGGGCAGTTGTTTGGGCAGACACTCTTCAATTTGTCTCTATGATGGGTGCATTATTAATTTTAATGGTGCTTGGAACCTACATAGTTGGTGGATTAAGTAATTTGATTGAAAAGGTGGAAGACGGTGACCGATTAGTATTTTTCAAGTAGGTCAATAAATGTTTAATTAATAATAATCTTACAGGGATTTTAAATATTTCACAGCTTGGATCCTGATCCCACTTTACGTACTTCATTTTGGATGATTATATTGGGTATGCCAGTTTTATACTCGGGCATTTCACCTGAATATATTCAACGTTTCCAGTCCATTTCTACTTACAGAGAAGTTATTAAATGCTTAATAATGTTTTGTATCGGGCATGCTGCCGTCCGAATGCTGGCTGCATATTGTGGTGCAATAATATATGCGAAGTATCAAACATGTGATCCCTACACCCTGGGATATGTCAAAAAGATAGATCAGATTTTTCCGTATTATGTAATGGATGTAGCGAAGAATATTCCAGGGCTGCCTGGCATTTTTGTGGCTGGAGTATTTTCGGCTGGTCTTTCATCAATGTCAACGAACCTTAATAGTTTGGCGGGTTGTGTACATACAGATTTTCTTAAAAGATAGTGAGTTTAATCAAAATTATATAATATATTTGCTTTGTTTACAGCCGGGAATTAATTTACAGTTTTCCAAAAACTTCGAGCAAGACTGATAGTAATATTCTCAAGGTTCTTGTACTTCTAATTGGGCTTCTAAGCATCGGAATGGTATTGATTGTCGAAAAACTAGACAATTTATTTAGTCTAGGAGTTTCTCTCAATGGTATCTGCGGTGGTACTTTACTAGGGCTATTTATTTTAGGAATGACCTTTCCAAAGGCAAATCGACACGGTGCACTATGGGGTGCAATAGTATCCGTGACTGTGGTAACCGTACTAACAATGGGAGCTCAAATATATATTGGACAAGACAAATTTAAATATGTTTCGAAACCATTTCGAACCGATGGCTGTGATGCTTTGGGTTTTGTTGGCTGGCAAAACGCAACCAACTTTCGGGGAAATCCTAATTCAACGATTTACATTGAGAATGAGAACTTTGATAGTTCCGATGTGCCACGCATATTTAAACTGGGCTTTATGTATTTTGCCTTAATTGGTACAATTTTGGTATTAGTAGTTGGGTACCCCATAAGCATTTTGACCGGGGGTTGTGACAATCTTGATCCACGTTTGTTATCCCCAGTAGTGAGATCATGGTATATGACTATGAGCAAGAAGAAAATGGCGAAAGAGATTGAAGCCCAAAATATGAATAATTTAATTCCCCAACAACAGAATGATTATGATATAAAATTAACTGTGTAAATTATAATAAATTATTGTAAAATTACATTTATTAATTACCGTGTCTGATTCTATTTATGAGATAAATATTTTTGTTTGCCGCGCGAATTGCTCACGAGATAAGAAGATTTGTGACATACACTTTCTGCTTATTTGTTTATTATCTTAACAGATTCGTTAAATATTTATTTTACATGGTCTAATTCTTAAGTGTTTCTAATTCTTTGTGTCGCTCCTCCGTTTGGTCTGTAGTAAAATATTTTCTAATGATTGGCGAAAGAAGACGTTGATCCAAACCGGAATTGCCTCCAGTATATAAGCTGACTGGATACCCTTATATTAGTACAATTAGTACGATCAAAGCGCCAATTGGTGCATAATACATTGTGGTAAGTTGGAATGCAAATGGAACATCCGATTTGTCAAAGTTTTCATTTTGTACATATATTGATGAATTTTGTTCGGTAAAAGCGCGCCAGTCCAAATAACCTAGGTCATCACATCCGTCAGTACGCAGTGGTAATGATTGATGTTTTAATTTTCCTTGAATATTGTAATATTGCGACCCAATTGTTAATAGTGCTATGATGGATAATGATACAGATGCCCCACAAAAAGCACCCTAAAATTACATAAAACATTTATGACATAATATTATAGCTAAGTAAATATATTCTAAGATATATACATGGCGATTAGCATTCGGGAAGCCCATCCCTAGCACGAATAATCCAAATAGTGTCCCAGCCGTTACACTATTAAACGCAACGCCAAGACTGAACAAACTTCCAAGATTTTCCACCACAAAAACCATTCCAAAATTTATAATTCCGAGCAGCAGTACGATAACCTTGATAATAGTGCTGTCAGTTTTATCCGATGTACGTGGAAAGCTTTAAACAAAATATAAATAAATTCAATACAGGTCCAATCTGAAACACTTACTATTTTTTTAAGAAATCGGAATAAATTGATCCAGCCAAACAATTAAGAATAGTCGATAGTGATGAGAGACCGGCTGCAAAAACACCAGCTACAAAAATTCCAGGCAGCCCAGGTAAATCACGGGCCACGTCCATTACATAGTATGGAAATAGCTGATCAAATTTTTGCACCTTACCAATTGTAACTGGATCACAAGTGTAGTAACGACCATAAATCACTGCTCCACAATAGACAATCAACAGGCGAATAATAATGTGACACACACAAAACATAATTAAACATTTTATAACTTCTTTATAATTCGAGATAGATTGGAATCGCTGTACACATTCCGGCGTCACACCTGAGCATAGCACGGTCAAACCAATAAGATAAATCCAAAATGATTGCCGTAGTGTAGGATCTAGATTTACACTTAAATAGAATACGGTTAGCTACATAATTACAAAATATCATTAAAATATTTACTCAGCAACGATAAATCTTCCACCAGAATTAATGATTCGATATAATTCACCGACACCACCCACTAAATAAGTACCCACAACCGCAAATAACACCAGCACCAGTATCATTGAGATAAATTGTAGAGTATCAGCCCAGACGACTGCCCGTATACCACCAACTAGCGTATAGAATACGCATATCGCACAAATTCCTGACGTAATAATCGTGATACTTAATCCACTTACTTGGTTTAAAGTAAGCGCTGGTGCATACACCATAAGTGGCATGATTAAAATTGAGTTTAACGTGTACATTGCACACGCGAATGTTCGTAGTCGACGGTCAAACCGTTTCTCTAAATATGAGTAGATCGTTAATGCTTGAAGTTCGTAGAATACTGGTAAGAAGAATACGGCTAAAGAAACGGTTACGATCACAATCGAAATTGCAATAACCCAATATTGTGTTCCGTATGAATAAACATCGGCAGCCACCGCCAGGACAAGTAATGAAGAAACGTGTCTGCATAGGTGCAACATATATAGGTTAAATATTCAACATAGTGATTTTTGACTAGACGTGTACTTACGAGGCTGTTAATGACATCGCTACCGGAAATGGTTTCATCGTTTTGCTGCCCATAAGGTATTCGATCGTATTGTTTTGTTTCCGTTTCGCGAAAAATCCAAAGTAAATTCCAATTATTGCCGATAGAAACAGCATGCCAATAAATACCATATAATCTATGGCTTTAAAATGTAACTCACTATTATTAGCACTAGTCCCTGGCATTTTGAAAATATGTACTGGCTCAATGTCTTCCAATAAACAATAACTTTCGAAATATTAAAAGGTGCATGTGTTTATCATTCCACAAGTAGTGCATAGTTGAAAGATACCATAAACCAATAGTCTGCGGTGATATCTTATCGTTAACCTGAAGTATGAATTTCAGCCTGGTTGTAATACAGTAATTAAACCTTCAAAGCAGCGCTGCTTAAACTTTTTATATCTTTGAACCTATTGACGACTGTTAAAGTTGGGAATGTAACATCTAGCGCATTAAAAATAAGCTCATTGGGTCTTTTTCCATGAAATTTTAGCACGGCATACTTTATGAAAATAAAAATTAACACACAAAAATAGACCCAATAAGTTTAATTTTTTCCCCGTCAGATTCACTTGTAGTTGTCTATTGGGTGTATAACTTTGTTTTTATGGATTTTCTAAGAGATGGCGTAACTTTAGTATTAAATATTTTTTTACAATGACACCTACCGCGTTTTAAAGTGTTGACGTTCCGCATTTACATTTAGTTTGTCATTATTCGTGAAAGCGTAAACGACTTATTTTTTAATCTCGCTTAAACATGTCGAATTTCATACCAACAAAACGGCATTTGCGGGAACCATTACTTTTTTGCTTTAATCAAAAGTACAGTTTTGGTTTGCTTCAAGAAACGTATGCCATGGTGAACATGCACCAACTCCACAGACTTACGAAAACTGGGGCAGTATGTTGTACCATCACTTCGAATCGAAATTCACAAAAAGTCGAATGACGGTATGTTGTATCATTTTCAAAAAGCAAAAATGATACAACTTTCACTTTTTCGATTCGATTTTTTTCCATTCGAAGTGATGGTACAACATACCGCCCCTGATTTAAACGATTCAAAAGTGGTGGTTTTGATGTCCGTGACAAAGAATGTTCTGGCTACTCAACTCAAACAGAAAAAGAATTTGCAGAACAGTTAAATGTTACTCAAGCAAAAAGCAAAAGTTTACATGCCATAAAAATGATTCAAAAAGGAGGAAAATGAATACCACATGAACTGACTAAGCCAACATTGAAAATCGTTTAATGGTTTGCAGTTCTTTGCTTATAAGACACCGATGATGGCATTTTTTGTCTCAAATTGTGACTTGCGATGAAAAGTGGATTTACTACCATAACCCTAAGCGCAAAAAATAATGGGTTCATCTAGGCGAGCCATCCACATCAACAGCAAAACGAAACATTCATGGAAGTAAGGTTATGTTGTGCAATTGGTGAGATCAGAAAGGAGTGGTGTACTATGACTTGCTAAACCCGAACGTTACTGAGGAACCTTACCAACAACAATTGATAGATTTGAACCATGCATTGAACGGAAATAGTCCGATTCCAGCCAACAAACAGCGTAAAGTGATTTTTTTGCAAAACAAAGCATCAAAAGACAAACAATTTTTTTCGATAGAATTCATAAATTGCAAGAAAGATGGTCGAAAGTCATAGATAACGATGGGAAATATTTTGATGAAATGGGAAATTTACCATTTCTTATAAACAAACGTGTTTTTTCGGCAAAAAAAAAATCCAAAAAACTAGGTTTGGTTAGATTGAACTTCCAACAATTTTCCAACAATTATCCTTATGACGTTCTTGTCAGTGATTGATTGGAAGGAAACCTCACTGAAAGAGGGACATATTTGACAAGTACAACATTAGCCCATAAGTCAGTATTCAATAGAGGTATGTCATAATAGTTTTCACATTTTAGATGGTTGCCTTTTTTGTGCAGAGGATTACGGATTTGATGCAAGAGTAGTGTATTTTTGAAGGAAGTTTGCCATACTGAGAGAAGAGCAACTACGTTGATAGCTCTCCATTCTCGTCTTACTGGCTTTACTTCTTGGCTGGAAGACTTTAGTGAATATCCTGGCGTTAGTAAAACAATCTTTGGAGTTTTCATGTTCTGCTTGAAACCTGATCATCGAACCACGGGATCTAGGCTTTCTTTTACCGATAGTTTATAACAAACGCGCCAATTATAGCTGAATGTAAAGCCGGTGCCGGTTTAGATGGTCAATGAAAGGTTATTGGTAAATTTGAAGTGTTTTTTAAAGCATCCAGCGGATGGTTTATTGTGCTTTCCTATTGAATGTAGAAGGACGGCACTTATATTTGAGGAAGATAAGCATATGTGATCGGTTTGCTATTTTATGATTACTTTTATGTGGAAAGAATGTACTTCTCAGGTTGTGTGCCAAACTTCAGGTAAAAGTCAATTTTAAGTAAATTTTTCGGTAAGTTCAATTATTTTTCGAAAACTCTATTGCAAACTGATCGAAAATTCTGTCCTAAAACCGGTTTTTACCGTAGTACATGATTTACCGTTTGGCACACAGCAATATAAGTAAATTGCCCATTACTGCCAGCGGAAACAAATTTGCCTTTGTTGTATATTTTCTGCATTTCCGCCAATTTTTTGCATTAAAATCACCCACGGCGATTTTAATGTCATGGTGCGGCATTAAGGAAATCTTCTAACTCAATAAAGAAATGCAGAATTCCGAACGTACATATCCGTATATTGATAGAGCAGAAGTCGATGATATGCTGCCTCATTCGCTGATGGATGAGAAAGCCAAATTCAAATTCTCCTTCGCTCTGATGGACGCTGTAATGTTATAAGTAGAAGTATAGACATTGTTGGTGTCATGGATTTGTAAATCCATATATTGTTTACATGTGACGCCCCCGCTCTTTAATGATCCCGATTTCTCAAAGCACATGTATTATACAATTACGCAGCACGATTGTGTTCGACTCGATATTTCATACACGACTGTGGTCGTGTTGAGACAAATAATCCATAACTTCATGATTCGTTAGATCCAGCGGATTCACATTGTTGAGATTGCTGTGTTAGACAGATCTGTGAGTATTCTGGGGTAATTTATTCGATTCTCTGCTGAAGAATCCTGGGATGACTTTGGAAATAACACTAGGCAATAATGATGTACAGATTGTATAGAAGATTGGGTAACTCCTAATTTACCCAATCTTCTATTATTATCTTAAATTATTAGAATTGTGGAAATAAAACGTAAAATTGTTAGTTGTACTCACAATCCAATGAGTGGTGGGATGTGAATATTAGATGAAGGGGCTAAAAGATTTTACGGACAATGGCCGCAACACTTTCAGTGAATAATACAAGCGTTGGACCGGAAATATAGAAGTGAGATAGAATATACAAAATATACATATATTGTGTAGAAATGGAGGGATGTTACTAGAAGTTTACACTCTCTTCAAGAGTACACTTCAGAGATCGAGCGGCTAGCACACTTAGAGTATTTAAATAAGTTCGCCGATTATATGGAGAGTCAAAATGGATCAGTTCATGCCTTAATTATGAGACTTCATCATCAACCCGTTAATTAAGATACATACGTCGGTTTGGGATAAACACCGGAAGTAACATCGAGTGAACAGCCAAATTCCGTGGAAAAATGATTGTAGCAAATGTGACAATGTGGATCACAACTCGCAGGACGCTTATAGATAAACAGGCGAAAGCTGGTAGTTTACAATTTCCAAAGCAGCAAAAGCATGGGAAGATAAAGAATGAGGACAAAATATAGGGTCGTTAAACTAAAACGAGTCAGCGTAACTGGGTCCCTACAACTGATTTCCCTATAACCTTTTCCCTATTTTCAGGTTAGTATGAAGTGGCAACAGCATATAACAATAAAAGGTAATGTTGATGGGAAAAGTTGTATTATTACTAAAGACAGAGGACTAACTTAAACGATTATTCGAAAGAAAGATCTCATCAGTGGAAACTGGAAATATATAACTAGATACAAGATTGAAGTTGCAAACAACAAGTGGATACAGTACAGTTATCCTAGATAAGCAGGTCATGAAACAGAAGAATTTGATATAATAGGTCGATGGCTGAATGATCAGCGGTACATCATAGCACGATTTTTTGAAGTTACTTGGGATTACCTACAATCTCAACTTCGGGGCTATTCTTTCATCAGCGTTGAATGGTCAAGATTACGCCGATAGAATGAGACAGGAGCTTAATCTGTAGGAGAGAAAATTCTATTAAAAAACAATCGATTGCAGGCTAGATATAATATACTTGCAGACAATAAATTTTCGAAGAAGCACACTGGGGCTAATTATGAACCTTTCTCCACAATCCGCAATGAAGAAAACGGTTATAATCGAAGGTCTGGTAGGATTCTATTAAAGACGAACAGGCTTAGATGAGTAATGTTACGATTTCGCCTATTGGGAAATACGATCGTCGTTGACCACTTCAACTGGATGTCATTTGAACAACCATTCGCTTAAGCAGTTATAAATGTATGTTATTGATCTTTCTCGATTTTGCTTAAGTTGGTTTAGCTTTAAATTTGTTGTCCTCTTTTAAAATTGGAGTAAATTGTCGCGGTGTGCTCCATGTGGCTTACAATTCACAGGATATGGTGGCAGAACCCAAATTTGCGACTCTATAAAAGTACTATTTACTTATTGAAATTCGCATCCGAAGTCCGTTGAAATAGTTTAACAGTTCGATTATTAGTTACACAATGAATATATCGTTACTAAGTGAAATGTTTGACATCGGAATTACCGTGTTTGTTGAACGGCCAATTAAATTAAAACACATATGTATTTATATAAACTAACATTTAAAATTGTTTATATTTTGTAATTTTTTATAATGTGTTGTTTAATTACAATTTTTAAGGTAGGTAGGGGAATGATATTCTTATAATAAAACCGTATTCAATTAGTTCGCAACTGGTAATCACCGTTCTGTGTTATATATCGTACCCATGGCAGCGCTTGATAACCACTCTTTTCGATAATTTTTAAGTAACGCACTTGTATTCCAGACGTCGTAAAATAGGGGATTTCAAATTTTACCTGGATCGGTGGTTTGCCCTCACTATCTTCACACTCGACACTTGGTAAGCCGAAATGAGCGCGCATCAAATATTCTTTACCACCCTAAAATTTATAGAATTATCAAATAAAATGTACATCAACACACACTAATAAAACTTACAGGAAATGATTTAATTGTCCAAGTAATCGCATTCTGCTCAGGTGCATATTTAACACTGCCCACCGTAGTTTTAAATTTGGGCGAGTCGGCATCCTGGGGTACCGGAATTATTATTTCCACATTATTTGCAGTCGAACGCCGCTTAAATTGTGATTTAGCTTTAATCATGTACTCGACGCGGCTATGAGCGTGCCGCTCAATTACCGATTCGATCCATATCAATGGTTTAACATGTGTATTCAAACGATACGACATAAGCTCAAATTCACCATCGGGCGGAATAAATGAAATGGTACGATCGTTTTCGAAACGTGACAAACGAACACATTGGTGGAATTTCACATCCTCTAGCTCGACGGATTTAGATTTACCGCGTCCAGTCGACTCAAATAATACTTTATCGTTGAGACCAAGTCGTAATTCAGGCATACCCGAGAGATAGACTCGCATCTTAATTGCGCCAACTATTTCGCTACGCAAGACATTACCATTTGCGTTGGCCAACAAATTAACACTTTCAATAACATCGAGAAATACTTCATTTTTGCGATACTTTATACCTTCGGAACGCCATGATACGGCGTTCGTTACAGCCAACGGGATACGTGGCTGAATTTCTAATTTATGACCTTCCTGAGTGATATATTCTTGTAGAATTTTACTATCAGTTGTTTGAGGATACCCGAAATCGGTTAATTCATCCAACAGCTCATAAATTACAACAAAATTATCACGAATACTTTCCTCTTCCAGCTCTTTAAAATACTCGACAAATACTTGTACAATTTTATGTAAGAATACAAAGCATAGCGCTATATTAGCATTCTTACGTGTTACCAATACAATGTATAGATTATTCGTTTTAATATACGCAAAAGTACATTCTGGAGTTTGGAGTATCGGTGTTACGAGGCCTTCTTCTTCTTTCTCCATGAGCAGCGGCATAAACTTATCAATAACACCCATATCGATATCACCACGATAATTACGTGATATTAATACCTAAAATGGTAAAATTTGTTAGATAATAGTTAATTGGGGCTCAAAAATTACAACAAATATTGACACACCTTGCCTTTGACATCCAAAATGTAAATTGCGGACGATGACATTTTTACTTCTCTTGCGGTTCACTTAATAACTATAGTTTTAATAATTTAATAAATCCAATGAATTAAGACAGTTCTTTACAATAATATAACATACATATTACAGCTTTTAAATAAATAACAAGTCTTTAATAAAATACGATTAATCGTATAAAAAATAAAAGTTTTGTGGTTTCTTGCTGTTTGGTCGTCGCAAATGACACGATGGATGACATATGTCAATTTAGTGGCATCGAGCGGTGGAGATTGGTACTATCATTTATATATGTACAGTGCACGAGATGAGCATGTATGTAAATTATTTGAATGCTAGTACTTTTTTTATTGATTATTTCGGAGTTGATTTGAATTGAAAAATTCATGCAACAAAATTTTATTTCCCAATGTGATTAAGAATTGCAATAGGGATTCGAAATTTTTTTTCAATAAAATTGGTTAAACAAAAAAATGTAATATAAATGGTAAGTGAACTTAAATTTAAAATTACAGAAAAAATATACAAACAATTTTTCGAACAATCTTATTGCTACAAAATGACATTCTGCATTTTTTCACAAGAGATGGTTGGTCGAAAAAATTGTATGAATGAATGATGGAGCTAGTCTCACCGTGAGATTAGCTCTTTGGAACAAATATTTATAGGATACTACAAAAATGACACCTAAATGGAACTCTCAAACTCGCGGCATCCCAAGCGTAATAATAAACACAATTGTAGGACATCAGCGTCTCATTCGAATCATAGAACATGCCATTAAATTAGTAAAAGATTTTTAAGTGCTTCATCATACAATACGCAGACGAAAAGGATCTTGATACTTTTGAGTACCAAAAGAATCTTTAAATTCCTGACAGATACTGGATCAAACTCAGATATGTATCTGAGTTCTACCCTGTATTCCAAACGCTAACCGTTTTGTAGCAAACTCCGTAACATGCAGCATCAAAGTGAAACATCAGGCCTTGATAAAAAATTTCGGTCCAAAGAGAAAATTAAAAATGATTATTCGTCAACAACGTCGACTACTTGTAGACAACGTCAACTAATCGTAGACAAGTCGAGTAAATAGTTGCTTGTAATCCACGTCAGTAGAGATTGAATGATCGACATACATACTTTGAACTTGTTTCCGGAGATTTTAGGTAATGTAAGTTATTATTACTATAAAATATACAGTAACACCTGCCTTAGTTCAGCACCAAAAAAAGTTTGTAGGTCATCTTTCGGAAGTTGTCAACTGCAGTGTACCGGTTTTCGATAGTTCTTTATAAAGTTCTTTGTAGCGAGACATACAAGAATTTAAATCCGATTTAAGTTCGGTGGATCTTTCAGTCATTGGATCATACAGCATGAAATGATTTCCTAATTTATTTATCAACTGGAAACCTTGAAGAATTAAACTGGCAGATAAAGTTATTGGTTCATCCTTGCCGCTGCTGTCGTTTACGTTGATAGTTTTTTTGTACATTTCTAGTAACTCAGGATTGAATTTTTTTCCACACATAAACAACAGTTAGCGATTCATCTTCATCCATTTTATTTAAATATATCTAAATCATTGTATTACATAATATACTTTCAAAGTTGCCATTATTCCCTGGTCGAGTGGCCGCAGAAGAGAAGTTGTATTAGGTGGCAAGAATATGAATTTTACATTAGGATGTTCCGAAAAGAGCCTGTGGTTTGGGGCGGTGTCGATCAACACCAGAACTTTAATAGGCATGCCCTTATCCTTCAAATACTGTTTGACCTCCGGAATAAAACATTTTTCGAACCACTCATTGAATGCTGGCGTCGTAATTCAGGCTCTTATTTCATATCCAATGAACTGCATCCGCTGATGCTGCTTCACATTTAATTTAAATATCAACAATGCCATGTCTTCGTAAAAGCCTTGCAACCATCCGTTACTTGCAATATTTTTTTTGGTTTAGTTGGGATGTTCCAGTTATTTCAGTTTCTCATAAATGCTTAGGCCTTCTCCTTAATAGTAATACCGTCGAGAGGTATTCGTTTTTGGCTATGATCTTCAATAAATGTAAACAATCCCTTTTTCATCTTTTCAATGGCTGCATCTCTAGTATATATAGTAGTATAGTATATGAGCACGAATTAGCACTATATTTGGTACCAACTGACCCATAAATTATGAATAGCCTTCTTTTTTTTTAATTCTTCGAATTGTACCTTCGTTCAACTTACAGCTTTTATCGACCGACGTGTACCTTCACCTTGTCGGTCTAATATATCTATTTTCGTTTCTAACCAAATAACATTTCTCTTTATTTTCTATCGGTCAACTCTAAGAATTTATTAAAAATTTTTAACTGTTTATGGCTTGCGTTATGAAAATCTTGACTTACCCAATTATACACACAAAATTTAATTTTTAAAATTAATTAAACGAGCAACAGTGCTTGATAAATCGTTTAAACTAATTACATATTAAAATTAAATTCTATTAAATTAAAATTAAGTTTGAAACAATTGTTTGTATTATGTTATATTTGCAATCATATTATGCATCAACAACTGAATCACAGAATAGATAATATCCAGAAGCGCCATTGAGTAGACCAAGAAAAAATTACCTATCGACTATTTTCCTACCTTTGTTTACGACTCAGAACTGTAATTATTTTAATATTTATTAATATTTATATTAATATATTTAAATTGTAATAATTTATTTATTATTTAATTATTATTAATATATATTTCAAATTTAAAACTCTTTCGTTCTATTGGGTACCTTGCAAACAATACTTCCTACCTTTTCGCGAAGCAAGGTCAAAAAAATAAGTCAATATTTTTACATTCAGCCATGCTACACACGGTGTCATAAGACCGGCTTCACCTTCCTTTCTTTCCCCTTCTATCTACAAAATCCGTTTTAACTGCGACATTAAATTTTTCAAAAAAATAGAAATGAAAATAAAAAAATTTAAGGCCATTTTTGAGATGTAGATTTTTGTTTAAATTTTATTTTCGAGAGAACAAAATAAAACAATACAAACAAATTTGGTGTTTTAATATAAAATAAGGGTTTAAATTAATAATAAAAATCTATTACGCCGTAGTTTGATACCAAAATCTGAAACCGTGTGTAGCATGGTTGAACAGCACATGTGAATCCCCTAATTATGTATTAGAGAGAGAGAGATAAAATATAACTCGAAAATGATTTATTTTTTTATTTTTCTATGTATTGCTTCGTGTAAAAACAGGAATATTCTATTTTTGTTGGCCGTATTAGCAAAAAAAAAAACACCGTGGAGGAACAGGTTTGGGTGTATGTGTAAATATTTTGATTTATGAACCTATTTTTGTATAAATTATTTTCGACAAATTGTATTGGGTGAACTATGCGAGGACATCATTTTTGATTATTGATGAATCATGGACTCATGAGACTTGTTTGTGGACGCGAATGGTATTTTGAGACGAGAAACTGTATGTATTGTAACTGTTTAATATGCACATACATTGATAGGTGTTATTATTATTTATTATTAACTACTTTTAATGTTTATTTTAATAGTTTACAATTTATTTAGTTAAATTAATTTTTTCTCTAATTATTAATAACGCACGGTGAAAATATGGACTTAATTTATATAAGTCATATTTTTATTATATTATACATATTTTATATTTTTTATATTTTCGTTTGTAACAACAAGTAAATCTTTGATGTGATATCCTTTTAATGTTGAATATTTTTTAGATTGCTTGCTGCTGGCGCTATTTGCTATGAAATTATTTATCTAGCTTCAACATTATTTCTCAAAACAGGTTCTGCAATAGCGAATGTCAGACACGAATATCAATTGATTTGTTCTAAATCCTATTCAAGTACTTGCTCATGGACCAATTATATAAGAAGCCTTCCGCGTGGTCCTATGTTCCGTTCGTGCCGTCACCTCACGTAAACCTTGTTTTTTTATTGATTGAGCTGTGCGGAATACTCACAATCTGCTCTAGACAGTATGCTGCGGAAGGTGCATAAAATAATTTTTGAGTATGAATTGGAGTTATAACAAATTTTAGTTTTGTGGAACCTGAATTTGACTGAGTCATCTCTTGGGTGGGGTGGTTTAAGGCCAAATTTGGTTCAGCTATGGTGAATGGAGGAAAATCCATAACTTCATCCAGGATTCATGTTGGAATCTCGATTCAGCTCAAAATACCAGATTCGAACATAATTAGTTAAGAATATGCCCTGCACTGCCGATTTTCAGCTCTAAAATGCATTTTTAAATCCCCACCCAAATCGAATTGTAGAACTTCATCAAAATGACACGTTAAAATCCCAATACGAGTTGACATTTTTTTATTAGTATCCTGGCCCAGCTCTAGAAACTTAGTTGGAAAGTTATCGGTTGGGAAACGGCCTGGTTCCATTCATTATAGCCGAATTCCAAAATTTCGTCAAATTCGGCTTTGCATACCGAATTTGACCGTCATTTGTTGAGAGATGGCCTAGTTCCATTGAGCATTATCTATACTATATTTGACAGTAATTTGAGTAATTGGTTGAGGAGTGATAAGGGTTCATTGAGCATGGTATAATATTTCCTGTGCAGTATAATTATACATTGTAATTAAACGAATATTCTTTGATGATCAAAATTAATAAAACATTTGAATTTTTTGCGAAATAAGCTAAATTTATTTGATATATCCGATCCGGTAGTTAGTCTGGCATTGAATAACATTGATACATTTCCGGGAACCATTGTCTTTGGGATGCGTCACATATTTTTCGTTAAATACTAATGGATTTTAGAGTCATGTTTAATATAATTTAAATAACTATGGTTTCAGAAAATTCTATTGTAAGTTGTGGAATTGCAGGAGGATTAAATTGAGAATTAAATTTCAGGAAATCTACAGATGTACTTGAAATAATAATATTTTTTTCTCAGGTTACTGATTTATAGAAGTAAGTGTTGAAGACCAATACCATCGTTATCTATTAAACCTATGAAGCCGTTATCCTTCCTCTATAGTAGATTAGAAGTAGATTAGAATTGTGTTGCGCCAGCCGTACGATCGCTAGGTGTCTGAAAATCGTTCCGTCCCAAAAAAAACCTTTCCTACCTTATGTGTAAACAGGCTGTGGGAATAGGCCCGGTGATATCCGGGACACTTGTCTAGTATTTGGCCTTACAGTCCAGTCAATCAATTATTCACTGATGGCGTTATCGTGCGTTATGTGTATTTTATAAATTGTTTGGTGGTATTCGAGCTTTGGTTTGTAGGTGCTTACATACGAGTAGTGTTTTTTTTTTGTAATTTAATATATACATTAATTCTGAGCATAACGAGATTCATATTTCGGTAGTATTAAATCAACAATCCGAGAATCATCATGGATGACCTTAGAATTCTAATAATTGGCCTTATAAGATTTGCAATGGTGCTTGTGGGTGAGAGCCTAGAACATTTCTTGGTTAACCGTAACTCAATCAATATTTGTTGTATGCCGAATACAATTTCGATATAATTAGTGTACCTGCGATATGCGTGGTTGTAGGTGGTAGTTGATGGTTGCATACTTGGGTGGTTTTGTCAACTTATAACGCAATTAATTCAGAAGCGGTAGTCGACCGAGACGTATACATTTTGATTTTGAGGGAAAACGACTACAAATTTTAACAAATGATGACGTACAAGACGTATTAAACGACTATATTTTGCTTTTCTGCCAATCAAGTTCTTTTAAGGGGTGACCTCGCTATACATACATGTTTTAAATCGTTTTCACTGATAAGACAATGTACGCTGCGCGCTATCTCGTTAGTTGTGTTTTAATTGTCGTTCGCGTAGTATTAAAATGAATGTTCAACCGTCGACATCGATATTGAATACAAACTTACATTTCACGTCACTCGATTATGTCGTGTTCTGTGTACTGCTTATCATTACTGGCGGTATTGGTATATACTTTGGATTTATATCAAAACACAAACAGAATAATACGGCAGAATATTTAATGGGAAGTCGTTCGATGAGTATTATACCGGTTGCCTTATCGTTAGTGGCATCGTAAGTATATTTTGATTATTTTTACAGTTTACCTTGTGTAATGTTTTGTTGTTATTACAGAAGTGTATCGTCAGTTTCGCTATTAGCCCTTCCAGCTGAAGTTTATCTATATGGGACTCAGTATTTTGTGAATGTTATTAACATAACATTAGCTGGTGTGGTGATGGGCTTTATATTTCTTCCAGTATTTTACGAACTTCAAGATCTCACCATATATTCGTACCTTGAGAGACGTTTTGATTCCAAAATGAGACAATTAGCTAGTATTATGTACACACTTAACTCGATGGTTTATATGCCACTAATGATTTATGCACCAGCTTTGGCGTTTAGCCAATCCAGTGGAATACCAACTCATGTGATAACCACGTTTACCTGTCTGTTGTGCGTATTTTATACTATGATTGGAGGGATTCGAGCCGTTATCTGGACTGACACATTCCAATTTACCTCGATGATCGGTGCATTAATATTTTTGGCCATATTTGGTACTCAAATTGTTGGTGGTGTTCATAATTTGTATGATGTGTTAGATAAAAGTGGCCGAATAGTATTTTTTAAGTATGTGAACACAATTACGCTATATGGAACGGAAGCAAAATATGAATTAAATTTGTTTGCAGTATGGATCCTGATCCAACATTACGCCAATCATTTTGGCTTATGGTAATCGGTATATTTGTATCTGGTCATGGTGTTTGTCCCGAAATTGTTCAAAGGTTCCAGTCGCTTAAGACGTACAGAGATGTAATTAGATGCCTAATACTATTCACTATTGGGCATTTTGTTGTTCGTTTGTTGGCGGCCTATTGTGGTGCTGTAATATTTGCCAATTATGCAACTTGTGACCCGTATATATTGGGACTTGTAGAAAAAGTGGACCAAATGTTTCCTTATTTTGTTATGGACATCGCACGAGATTTACCTGGACTTCCTGGTGTTTTTGTAGCTGGTTTATTTTCGGCCGGATTATCATCAATCTCGACAACGCTAAACTGTCTGGCAGGTTATTTGTATACAGATTTCCTGAAAAAATTGTAAGTCGTGAAAATGTATACCAATTATTATTTAATTAGCTGTTTACCCTTATACCTATGCAGCTTTCCAGATGCCACAGATAAAACTGATAGTAATATTATGAAACTATTGGTGTTTGTAATCGGAGTAGTCAGTCTTGGTTTGGTATTTATTGTGGAGCATTTGGGAAATTTATTTAATGTGGCTGTATCTTTCTTGGGAATAACAAGCGGGACGCTTTTTGGATTGTTCATACTGGGAATGACGATTCCGAGCGCCAATAAGCAAGTAAATATTGGTGTTACAATATAATTTTTTTAAACTATGAAGATTATTTTTAGGGGGCATTCTGGGGTGCGTCCTTATCATTTGTTTCGATCGCGTTTATCTCTTTTGGGGCACAAATCTATATATCTCAGGGTAAATTAAAATACGAAAGTAAGCCATTATACAGTGGTGGGTGTGATACATTAGGATTCAGCGGATGGCAGAATAATTCTGGATTTTTAGGGTTTGCATAAAGAAACCACACACTGTACGATACATTAATTAACTATTTTTTAGAAGTCCGAATGCAACGGTTCACAAATTGAACGATAATTTCGATAGTTCTGGCGTTCCATTCATATTTCGGCTGGGATTTCTGTACTATGCTCCTCTTGGCACCTGCATTGTGATTATAATTGGTTACATTATAAGCAAATTAACAGGAGGTTGCGATAATGTTGATGTGCGGTTACTGTGCCCGCCGGTAAGAAAAATGGTGGAACAAAAACTGATAGCAAAACGCGAGTACGAATTGTCGATGCTAGATAATTTAGTTAAAACGGTATCAAAATAAAGTGTTGTGTTTGTCAACAATGCACATTATTAAAATAAATATGTAAATTGTACTAGAAATAATTATCTTATTTTAAAGATCTTAATTTATTTGTATTTTAAATTCTAATGCTTATAACCTTATCTAAGTCAAGTACTTGTATATTAAACTATAAATGGCACAACAAAAGTTTAGTTTGTCTTGTGTAATCTTTATGAAAGTACATAGTAATATATATATATGAAGAATCCTTTTCATCTCTAATGGTTTACAACAGCGTTGGCTGTGTACGCATTTGTGCTGGTACAGTCGAAGAAGTTTTGCTTAACCAAGCCTTCGACACAGAATAATTTATTTTCCTATTATTGACTAGATATCGAAGCCTCACATTCTCGAGTATCACTGCCTTTTGATGAGATCACTTAAATAGAAACTTGTATTGGTGTGGTTTGTGCTTTCCCCGCCATTCAAAAAAGAGCTCTCTACATTTTTGCCAACTTTCAAGAAGATGGTAAAAACTTTTTTTTTAATATAAAATTAAATTTGAATCATTAATTAATTACTTAAATTAAATAAAAATAATCTAACGAGAGTGGATGAAAGTCCTTCCTCGTTCGGTTTCCGTGTTAGTAATCTCAAACTTCGTTACAAAGAGGTCAAGAAAGTTAAAATCTAGTATTTTATGTATGGCAACATGTTTTTTTATCGCCAAAGTGAAATAAATTTACAGTTGTTTTCGCGAGTTGCATTAAATGGCTGTTTCCCGTTAGTGGTTGTAAGTCTAGATCCACAATTTTGGTCCAAGTGATAGCGAAAATCGACTGCAGTCTTCGGTTTTAACTGATGACGTATGGGACGGTACATATAGAAGAAATATTGAAATCTCTATTTTTATTTTTTCTTATCAATTATGGTAAATTCACATCTCGATTTTCTTCTTTGGTGAATGGCATGGTGGCATTCATATGATTTTCCGATGCAAGCGGTATATTTATATTTCTCTATGTTTAGGAATCTATCTAGTGCTGGAACATTCTGTGGAACTGAATTATTTAATCTTCCTAACTATTTCTAGTAATGTGTTTAAAATAACCCCATTCTTTAAAATTACTTCAAAGATCCTGTCCTTGAGAGAATCATATAAAGATTTTAAGTAGTCCATTGTTTGCACCCTTCATAAACTATGAGAGTGAGCTATCGCGAAACGCTTTCGATGATATTTAAAACAGGGGAATGAGGTGGCCATGATAATAACTCAACGTTTTGACTCGTAATGCACGACTTTACAGAACAGGCATTATGTATGGGCCTATTATCCTGCAAATATACTAAAGCGGCCCAAATAGCTCTTGAATTTCTGGAAAACCTGATTTCAGCTTATCCTTACATGAATTTCGAGTCATTTTGTTGAAAGCAAAATTCAATTTAATAGCGCCCCAATATGAAATTGCACCCTATACCATTACTCCTTTTCTGAAAAATAAATAATAATAATAGCCATCTGGTCCATCTAAGTTAATTTCCTTTCGTCCGTAAAAATCTATTTTTTTCCAATTATTATTCATTGTTGGCGGATGTACATCCCAAGTCATGTGTTGTTTGGCGAATTGCAATCTTTGTTGCTTGCGTACAGGGTTTAGTGGTGTTTTTTTAACTTTAAAAATGAAGCAATTAAAATGATCTATGAACTGTTGATTTGCTGACATTAAGTCAAGCTGCCATTCTGATTTTGTTTTTTGAAAGAGCTGAACTGGACGCTAGCCTATGAATTTTTATTGTATCTTGCAGCGTTGTTCCTGAGTAGTTCCCTCCATATAATGGCACTGACTTTTAAATAATTTCGCACAGCATGCTCACTACGCTCAATTTTCCTAGCTAGCGTGGTTGAAAAATCCCCCCAAGCGGTAGGCAACGATTTTTGCCCTTTCTGTCGTATTTAAATTTAAAATATTTTTCCTACACATTTTAATTCTTGATCAATACTTGTTCTGAAAATCTTGAAAAATTTTTTAGCAACTTACAAACTAGAACTACATTCCAAAAGAAACAAAGAAAATTGCAGTTAGATTGCTATGTTTAATTTGTATTCATTACTGAGTACTAATTTTTCTCTCTTCTTAATAAAAATACATATATTGTTAATAATGTAGTTTTACTTTTAAATGTAAAATTTACATTTAAAAGTACAATTACAAATGCGTCTAATCAAGTGAACCGCAGTGTACTTAGGAGCGTTTACCTCTCGAGGGAACCACAGAAATCGCTTCTGAATTGATTCTATACGGCTAGAGGAATTGTTATAAAGGGGTTTCCAATAAGAGGTTTCATTTTGATATTAAAAAAAACGAGTATTTTTAAGAGAAATCAATGAATGTTTATTTCATTGTAACCAAGGAAGGTATGCCATTAACATTTGAAAAGATATCAGTCAAATGGCGTCACGGCTACGCTTGCACCACCATATCCTTTTCATGAAATTTTCCATGACCAATTCTCACATTTGCGGCTGTATGTCCTCGATAACTTCTCGAATTCCATCTTTAAGGTATTGAACCGTTTGTGGAGCATTGGCATAGACCTTACCTTTCACGTGGCCCCAAAGAAAAAACTCTAAAGGTGTTAAATCACAAGATCTCGGTGGCCAATTGTGATTACCTGTTCGAGAAATAACACGGTCAGAAAACTTTTCTTGCAAAATGCGATTGTTTCGTTACTTGTGTGGCACGCAGCGCCGTCTTGCTGAAAATGAACGCCGTCCACATCAATATCTTCAAATTCCGGCCATAAAAAATCATTATAATCATAGCTCGGTAGCGCAATCCATTCACCGTAACAGTTGTACCAGCCTTATTTTCGAATGAATATGAATTGAGGTCCAATCACACCACCAGCCCAAAAACTGCACCAAACAGTGACACGTTGAGGATGGAGAGGTTTTTCAACAAACATTCATGAGTTTTCTGAGCCCCAAATGCGACAATTCTGCTTGTTAACGTAGCCTCCGAGGTGAAAATGGACCTCATCACTGAAGATGATTTTTCGATGAAAATCCGGAGCATTTTGATGCATTTGAAGGACACAATTAGCGAAGATACGACGTTTATGGTGATCGACCGGCTTGAGTTCTTGTGTTAACTGAACTTTAAAAACCTTAAGACCTAAGTCTTTATGCAAAATACGGTGTAATGTCGTTTGTGGAATGTCTCCAAAGATCGACGGGGAATCGAAAAACCTGGGTTTTCGTTAACAATACGAGCTACAGCAGCAATATTCTCAGTTGTTCTTGAGCGACGCACACGGTTTCGATTCTTCACATCACTAACTTGTCCCAACAGCTCAAATTTTTGCACCAGTTTCACTATTGCCGGCCGAGAAGGTGCCTCACGACACCCATAAGTGCGCAAAACTAAAACTGTTACTGACAAATTGACACCATTTTTGTAGTGAATTTTAACAATTTCAATGCATTGTTGAAGCATGTATCGTACCATTTATAGTAATGGCGTAGTTTTTACTTGTCAAATGTCAAAAGATGACAGCTGCCCAAATAGCAGGCTATTCAAAAACTTCTTATTGGAAAACCCAGGAGTACGGAATCCAGACAATTGCGGCATATTCCAAATGCGAACGAACAAATGAAACGAAGAGGAGTTTTAGAGTACATGTGTTACGAAAATCTTTGGAGAAACGGATTAAAAACTCTAACATGGAACTAGCGTTGTTGATACATATGGTCTTTACACGATATATTTAGAGAAAAAAGACATCTACTTCTAGAAAAGAATGAACTCGATTGATCATATCCCCATTTAAAAATAAGCTATGATCAAAACGCTAGATAAAATCATATTAAAAAAAAACTTTTTGAGTTGGATTCGTAAAATATGACAAAGTGCACTTTAAAGGAAGACCATCACACTTGAGCTGATCCAGTTTCTTTCCAAGTAAGACATGATCAGTTTAGTCCTTGAACACCGATTCAAATAGTTTATAAATAACCGATAAGATAGAAATACCACGCTAGTTTTCAATTTCCATTCTCCGTCCTACTTCAGTCGCCAAACTCACTGACGAGGTACGTCAGCGGTTGAAACAAGACACAAGCACACTCTTTTGACAGAAGACGGGAATTTTGTTCGGGCCACAACTCTTACTCACATTTACATTTTCTCGCCATTCTCTTTCGCAGAGGGGTCAAACACATTTTCAAAAAATGCTGCAAACATGTCTGTGATTCTTTGCGAATAATTAACAGTCAAAGAATTGAAAGACATTTGTGAGGGTGTAACGGTTTTTCTTAAAGGCGGCCGCATGAAATTTGAGCCGAGTTAACAAAGTAAAAAATGTGTGATATATAATGCAAATTGTTGTTGTAATGCAATTATTGTTGTACAGCCGTTTTGAGATGACAAATTTTAACTTTGTTGGCTCGGCTCGATAGTCAAGCAAATTTCATGCGGCCGCCTTAAGATTTGATTTCCCAACAAAATACGTTCCAGACTCTCTTGTTCGTAGCTCCAGAGCAGCATATCTCATCAGGCTAGCAACAATGATTGAGGGGTGGTTCTTCCTGGACCCCAGGAGAGCTTGAATTGCCGCATATTGTAGGTTAGATCACGCCATTGAATTAAAATGCGCCACATTGTATCTCTAGTGAAACCAAGCAAAACGTTTACTTAAGCCTGCTGCACGACTGTGAGATTTTACCCGCACTCACAATCTGAAGTTAGTAACTAATATGTTTTCCCTTGGGAAAATAGTATTACTAACTTCAGATTGTGAGTGCGGGTAAAATCTCACAGTCGTGCAGCAGGCTTTACTCATAATTTTTTCTTATGACACGAAGAAAATCTAAATAAAAAGAAATGATGTAGAAATCCACACACAAAAAAAAAATAAAAAAAAAAATCAACACAAAAATTATGAAAAAATATTAAATTACAATATTTATTTGCATGGAAATCATGAAACCGTAATTCGTTGCGATTGTTTATAAAATAATTGTTTCCAGTTCCTTCTCCACCATCGTAATCCTAGTGTTAGTGTGTTACCTTAATTTAAAAATAGAAAGAAAAGAGAAATGATTTAATTTATAGAAATCTTACACAAATTATATAAAAAAGTAATAAAAAAAATTTGCCCCGTTGCGAATTCGTTTCAGCCAATGTTGATTTACCACGTTGACGGTCTACATGGTGTCTCGACTTAATAATTTATTATATATTTATTTTAATTGTGGACTTTTAATTATTTTTAACCTTTTTGTTTTATCAAACTACATATGTATTTTATTATAGAATACCATTTATGTTCATTCTTAATATTCTTGTTTTTTTAAATCATAGAACAACACCAGCACTTTTCGATACATACTTTATTTCTTGAGTATGCGTGCTCAGTTTTTCGAGCACTCTTGAAAAAATCTTAAATTCTATTTGTTTCAGTTTTTAATGTCTTTATTATTTCACATTATTTATATTAAGTACACTATTTTATTATTATTTTTAGCATTAATTAACACTCAAATCAGTATTAAAAACATAATTCTTATTGTTATTAAATGTTTTATGTGTCTTTTATATTTTTTTTTTTGCTAGAACTTCTTCATTCATACCAAAAATGTTTCTTAGTAGAACTGCTCGCAATCGCGATTCAAAAGCTAAAAATCGTCCAACACCATCCTCAACTACAATTCGCTCGAACCAACTTGTTGTCATTCGCGAAGTTGAAGTCGCTACCCCGTTACCCCGTTAAATATTTTACGGCTCCCTGAATTAAAAAAAGCTGACTTAAAAATTGTGTTTTTTCGCATTTAAAACCAGCGTTTTTATTTCATTTTAAAATTGACTTGTAATGAAAATGTAATAAAAAAAGCTGACTTTATTAATGCATATCATAAGTCATTTTGAAAATGATTTAAGAAGTGTGTTTAAAAATGACATAAAATGTGTATTTTTAAATTATTTTGAAAATGAAATAAAATGTGTATTTAAGATCAAAATAAAACGTAAAATGTATAACAGTAAAAGCCCGATTATCCGGCATCCAATTAATCGGAACACTCAGTTAACCAGAATTTTAATTTTAAGGAATGTTTTTTGCTTTTTTCTCTTTTATATGCATTTTTTAATACATTTGAAATTTTCAATTGTTTTTTGCATATTTTCATTAATGACAACATTAGTTTCTTTTTTTTTCTAAAGAAAGTATTAATTATCCAATGGATTTAATGTCCTTTTAAGGTCAATTAATACCCCCCTTTTCATTTACGCACACACCCACCCATTCACCTACTCACACAACTACAGTATACCACCTGCACATTGCAAGCTCCATGTCAACCTGTACATTGACATGGACGGTGGGTCGGCGCTGAGTTCTGTACTCCAACAGAGGGTCTAAGTTGTGTTTGTTAACTTTACCGATCGTAATCGATGATGAAAATTCGCTTTTGCATCCTGCCTCTGCTGGGATTCGAACCCAGTACCTCCCGCTCCAAGTGCCGAAGCTTTAACCACTGCACCACTTGTCCGGTAAGTTGAAAATTTGGAAGGGCTTTAATTTTCTTTTTATAGTAAGAGCCCGATTATCCGGCATCCAACTAACCGGAACACTCAGTTAACCGGAATTTTAATTTTTACAATGTTTTTTTGCTTTTTTCTCTTTCATATTATGGATTTTTTAATTCGTTTTGAAATTTGCAATTAATCATTAATGAAAGCATCATTTGAAAATTTGGAAGGGCTTTAATTTTCATATTATAGTAAAACCCCGTATCCGGCAACCAATTAACCGGAACACTCAGTTAACCGGAAATTTAATTTTTAGGATATTTTTAGTTTTTTCTCGTATTTTTTCTCTTTTATATGCATTTTTTAATTCATTTTGAAGTTTGCAATTGTGTTTTGCATATTTTCATTAATGAAAGCATTAATGAAAGCATGATTTTTGCACAGTTTAAATAATGAAAGCATGAGTTGAACATTTTGAATGGCTTTAATTTTCATATTAAGCTGGGTATAAATAAATTTTAACGCGGTCTCCACAAGTCTCCACTAAATTGCAGATAAATTGTAAGCTAAAAAGCTTGTGTAGAGATAAATTTTGACGTCTGTTTTATTTCTCCTACAACAAACAAAAATATAGTTCAATCGACTATTTAAAAAGTATTTTTATAAACATTTAAAATTAAAAGTTGAAATTACCGTTTTGGCTTCCTTTTTCCACTTTCTAAATTTTCTGTATCCACTTCTTCGTAGTAATCGTAGTCAATCAAGTATTCTTATATAGAATATCAATTCGAAACTTTTATAATCTATAAAATTATTTAGATCATCCATTTAAAAAAAAATTAGTTTTCACGTTGTGCTGTCAAAATTTATCTCAATTTTATCGTTGTAGGCAGATAAATTGCTGCGAAAACGTTTGTAGAGTTTTCACTAGCGCAGTCTATATGTGAATGAGATAACTACAAAGTTTTCGCTTCAGCTGCTTACCGCATCTGCGGAATCGCGAGCTATATATTTTTTTGTTATTTTGCTAGCTAAATTTTACGTCAAATTTGCAAGTAAAATTTATCTTAGCGCGAGCTGGATATCGAGCTTTACAGTAAAAGCCCAATTATTGGCATCCAATTAAACGGAACACTCAGTTAACCTGAATTTTAATTTTTAGGTTTTTTTTTGTTTGTAATTAGAAAATTAAAGCCATTCCAAATTTTTAACTAATGCTTTCATTAATGAAAATGTGCAAAACACAATTGCAGATTTCAATATGAATTACAAAATGCATATAAAAGAGAAAAAAGCAGAAAAAAAAATTATAAATATTAAGTTTCCGGTTGACTGAGTGTCCTGGTTAATTGGATGCCGGATAATCGGGCTTTTACTGTAATAAGAAAATTAAAGCTATTCCAAATTTTCAACTAATGCTTTCATTAATGAAAATGAGCAAAAAACAATTGCAAATTTCAAATGAATTAAAAAATGCATATGAAAGAGAAAAGAAAGAGAAAAAAGCAAAAAACAAAATCTAAAAATTAACATTCCGGTTAACTGAGTGTTCCGCTTAATTGGATGCCGGATAAACGGGCTTTTACTATAATATGAAAATTAAAGCAATTAAAAATGTTCAACTAATGCATTTATTAATGAAAATGTGCAAAAAACAAATGCAAATTTCAAAATAAATTAAAAAATGCATATTTTAATTGATAATTAATACACAAATAATAATTCACAAATGAAATGCATGTTTTTAATCTTTCTCTACAATACAACAAAAAACTGTAACAAGAAAAACATTTATATGTGTTTTAAAAACAAATGTAAATTTTATGTATACAATGTGAAATAAAATATGCCTTTTTTAAGTCATTTTGAAAATGAATTAAAAAATATATTTGTAAAATGACATAAAATATTCCTTTCTTGTGTCATTTTAAAATTTAATTTATTTTTGTAAAACACCTTTGTTAAGTCAGAAAATTTGTTAAAAGTATGACTTAAAAAAGGTCCCATTTTTTCATGTAAAAACACCATTTTTAAGTCCACCTTTTTTATTTCATCTTTTTTTAATTCAGGGAGCTATATTTTACTATATATGTATATAGATACTAATAATAAAAAGTACATTGCTAGAAATAAATATATAGGTGAACAAAAAAAAAATGGAAAAAACTATATTTCATTCTACAGCAAAAACAAAAACTGTTAAACCATTCGTTCATTTTCCCATTTTTTTCTTTTTGTTTTTGATTTGTTGTTGGGATTATGAACAGCGTTACCATTCCGAAAAATTAAAATGTATCCAATTATTCAAAAAAGATGTATCCATATGTTTTGATTTTTTTTTAATAAAACATGGTAATTCCTTTGTTTCTTACTAAGGCAATATACGTATATATTTAAATTCATGGCATTTAAATTGATGAAACTTTTTCAATTGATAAACAGTACCATCACATTTGTTTACATTATTAACTAAAATCACATTCGGTGCTTTCAGGTGTCATGATTAGTGAAATCATCGTGAAATAGAAACAATTTCCATAGTTCTAGCCATTTTCATAACGTCGGTTTCGATTTTCCACAACTTGTTCCCAACTGTTGGGTGCTGTGAAAGCGCCCAATTCTTTCATAAGAGTAAATTATAAATCACATTAAACAAAAAAAAAAAATAAATATAAAATTTCATTGTTGTAAAAGAAGATAATTAAATAAAATAATTTAATATATAGAGATAAGATAATATAGATTTAATAATTAAATTAAATAGTCTGATTCTGGAGCACAGTCGGTGACTGAGGGATGGTCTTGGTGGGACTTTCTGGCTTTATTTTGAGTTTGGCCTTAGTTTTGAGACTTTTCGTATTCTGCGCGTTGTCTGTGACCGGTGGGACCACGAAATGTGTATGTCTCACGTAAGACTTTTTGACTTTGTTTTAGGTTTTGACTTAATTATAACTCTTTTAGTATTCTACGCATAGTCTTAGTTGGCGTTGGTCTTAGAAAAAGGTCTTTCATAAGACATATATATTTCGTGGTCTTGTTCATATATATATATGAACATATATAGACATATATGTTTCGTGGTCATAATTGGGACTGAACCCGTCTCTACGGGGGTCTTGCCTGGGACCATTTTTCAGTCACTGACTGTGCTCCAGAATCGGGGTGTAAAATAACTAAACAACAACAGAAAACAAATTAAATTCGTAATTCATTTAATCGACAATGAACTCAGTCATGTTTCGGTGTGTAACAAATGCAACATTCAACCCTAAGAGCATGCAATTCAAAATTCGATTTAAATTTCAACACGACGTGCAATTTAAAATAAAATGTATCTAGTGGTTTCAATCAAATGTATAGTTTTCAAAAAAATGTATCCACTGTGTATAAAATGTATTCATTTCAGCTGTTTTCTGTTTTTTATGTATCCAGTATCCATTTATTAAATTTTTAAAATAATGTATCCTTGTGCCTTAATTAGCGTCATGCGATATTTTTTGTCAAATTTTATACGCGTAATTTATAATTTGTTACAAAGGTATATCTCTAGGCTCTACAGTTCCATTTCGAATCAACATAGCTCCAGAAATATTTAAGATTGTTTCTAATGTTCGAATCAACCCCAACAATATATGAATTAAACAAGAAACGATTTAAAACTTTAAATTGAGATCTGAGAGTACTAAATATTTTATAATTTGCGACGAGTGGATTAAACTTATAGTTTTTATATGAGCTTTAGATTTCCGATTTTTTAGACCAAACAGCGATAAACCAGGCTAGCGTACCAACAAAACCAATTGTTGAAAAGAATATCTGGGGAAATTGTTGGATCTGGTGCTTAGTTTCTCTAGACAATATGGTACAACACTATAGTGAGATCGTTAAAGTGTTTTGCACTAGAATTTCGTGTTATCATATATAAAATATGCACAGTTAAGTTTCTGCAATAAAATTAAACGGCATGCAAGTTGCAGAATTCCATTGAAGTTATTTATATTTTTTTTTATCTAAAATATTTACGGAAACAAACACGAATTCATACTTTATAGACGCGCACGGACTCCATTCAAAAGTTGAGCATTAACTGTAGCACTTTCATAGAAAACGGGAAGTTTAGTGCCAATTAAATTGTTACAGGTATAAGTGTTTTGAATATTTGCGTATATTTGTTGTAAATCCTCTGTTTTGCTTTTAATTTTTATGCAGTAATCTTAAAATACTTTCTATTAAGACAATGAAAATAGGCGATTTACATTGAATCAACGTCGTTATTTTTAACATTTTATGATTTAATTTTACTCGTTCAATGGTAATTTCTAATAAATTTTGGCTAATCTTATTTCTAATTTTTGCTATTTGTTCCGTACCAACCAAATCGAGGATGTGTGGCTATAGGTCCGTTTTTGCGAGCTCTTTGTTCAATTCCAGACTGCTGTTTGTATATATATATATATATATATATATATATATATATATATATATATATATATATATATATATATATATATATATATATATATATATATATATATATATATATATATATATATACAACGAACTAAGGTAGTTAAGCCCTGCCTACGTATCAACCATTGATTTTGAACTCACTTATCAGGTCAAACACTTCTGCATTAACCGCAAAATTGTAGTGAATACTAATTGTATACCGATTTGTATTTAAGGTCAGCTTGCCAATAACAAGATTTGATTATAAAAATGTATAGTGTTATTTATTCTTAGGGAGCACGATACCGGTAGAATCTGTTCAGCGTTAATCGCTTGGAATATGATACTAAACAATCAATTGTAAGGAGGGCAACAACGAGGAAGTCGAGGTTCGAATATGTGTAAAGTGTTTATATATTTTTTATAAGATAATTCACGATTGAGCTGTTTTTGGTTTGATTCGATCACATTATTTTCATATTATATTACGCCTTCTTAAGCTTAGCATAAATTAAATTTAATTATTTGTGAGTGGTAAATTAAATAGTGAATTGAAATTACGTATATGAAGTGATTCCGCGATTCTATCACAGAAAGGACCCATTTGTTCTTGTGTGAAGTTAGTCCAGCCAGGAATTTATTAGAAATCACATTAAATGCAAAAGTTAAATTCGTTCCTTTTAAATTTTGTGAATTATAGCCATGCAGCCGTTATTTCTAAAGAATTCGCATTTAAACGAACTAAAATTACATTTGACACGTTCAAGGTACTTGGCATAAACTTATAGGATTATGTGACAACTTTGCGAGATTCTATTTTGGCCCAGATGTATCCATACAATTCGAATTTGAAAAAAAAATTACTAAAATTACATTTAATTAATTTTCTAATTTTATGGAAAGTAGTGACCCATGAGTGTGACCATTTCAAAAACCACATAGCCTTAGGGCCAACCATAAAAAAATTATGAAATTAAAAAAAATTAAAAATATTGACGACACTAATTATAGTCGTAACGAATATGTCGTTTGTTGTTTTTTTAGATATCTTTAGAAAGCTTCGTTAAATTTTTTAATTTAAATTAATTTTTCTATGGGCAAAAAAGCACAGAATTGGCATTTATCGCAAACATAATTTTTTTAAAGTTACGTTTATAATTTTTTTTTAATTTTTGTATGGTTACCCCTTTAATCCGACAAATTTCGGCAAGGGTCCGACTAGTCCAATTATCAATGACTCTGCCGCTTAGAACCTGTTACAACTTGAGGAAACCCCACAAGAAAAAGTGTAACGGGGTCAAATCGAGCGATCTTAATGGCAAAGTCACGTCATCTCTGAGAGAGATAACCCTCCCCGCCGGCCTAAAATCCGCACCAAACAGTAACTTGTTGTGGACCATCTTGTATATGGTAATTTTGCTTGTTAACATAGCCATTCATCCAAGAATGCGACTTGCCGCTAACGATGATTTTGCGACCAAAATTTGGGTCCTCTTCCAAACGCTCTGAAACCGAGTCAGTGAAAAAACTTCATTGTCTTTGGTCATTAACTTAGAGTTCGTGGGTCAATTGGATCTTGGCTCAAGTGCAGACGCAAAATTCGCCTAGTTGAAGTCTGTGAAAGGCCGAGTTCTGGTGCACGGCGCGGAATTGACTGCCTCGGGTTTTCCTGTACACTTTCATGGATCGCGGCAATGTTCTCGGCCGATCTTGCGTTGTGTCGAATTTGGCTACCAAAAATTGCAATCGCGTAACTTGTCGTAGTGATTTGGCATCAGTGACTAAAAAAAAACACCAGATTAGTCAGACGCCAGCAATATAACATGGCCGCCACACTCTGGTAATATCGACCCGCTCAAATTAAAAAACCCTCTATTTCTATCGTGTCAAATTTAAATGTAATTTTAGTGCAAGTACGAGCTGTATGGATATATCTGGGCCAGGGGCCGTATTCTTGAAACCAATGGAAATTTCCACAATCGGAGTACAATTTGCTTGTTATAAATTAAGAAACATAATTCCCCACCCCCCCCCCCCCCTACTAGGGGAAAAATTCTGACTGAGTAAACCGATTCGAAATTATTCCCTTAGTAGGGAGTAAACTTGAAAACAAATTTGAAAAAATGATACTTTAATCATCAGGTGCCGGCGAAAAATTCGACTAATATAGAGAATTTCAAAGATATTCCGATTTGGGAAATTTCCACGGATTTCATGAATTCGGCCACAGGGCTCAATATCACAAAGTTACTACGGATCGATTTTTTATAAAAGTAAGACATGCACATGCGTGTGACGATCTCAAAACCAGCCTTAATTCGACACATTTATACTTTTAACGTTTTAAATTTAAATGAAATTTTAGTTCAAATACGAGTTGTACGGATATCTAACCCAGGAATTAATTTCGCAAAGTTGTCACGGTGATTTTTTTTCTAATTTACCTAAAAGTAAGACAAGAGTATGACCATTTTAAAACGGTCTTAATCCCATAAGTTTATACCTTTAACGTACCAATTACCTTTAACGTGTCAATTGTAATTTTAGCGATTTCTTTTAGACATAACGGTTGCGTGGCTAAAATTGGCAAAATTTAACAGGAACGAATTTAGTTTCTGAATTCCGGGCTGCGCTAACTTCACACGAAAACGAAAAGGTTAATTTTCAGGGATGTGTATCGTCAACAAACGTCGACGTCGAAAATTATGAGTCAACAATAACTAGTGTTGTCGACGTGAATTGTTGCCGCGTCAACAAAAAAATAATATTTTTGTTTGTTTCTTTTAATTTTATAATTTCTTACATTAGAATATAATGTAATGATCATTGATCATTAAATCACAGAACGATTCACATAAAAATATTTAAATATTAATTCAGTTAGTTAAAAATAAATTTTAATAAAATAAAATAAGTAATACTAAATTACCATTATTAAATTTAATAAATAATTGCTTAATCAGAAAACTCATTACCAAATTTCCAAAATTTTACTGGTAAAATATCAATTAGAAGTTTTTTCGAATTTATTCCGAAGGTCATTATGTATATAGGCCCAGTTAGAAAAAATTCTTTCAATTTGACTGGAACTGGATGGAATTCTTAAAAGTTTTCTGGCCAAACTAGAAATCTCAGGAGGTTTCATGTGAGCCGTATTCCAAAAAACATTTGAGTTTATAATATTTTTATTCTCTCTAAAATCATTCAACTCAATCAATTCAGCAGTATTAGGTTGTGACAAAGGAAAATGAGTCATTGGCTTAGTTTGGTCCTTTGTTAAATTCTTGTTGAATTTTAGATTCAGTACCACTATTTTAGCGGAAGTTGAGAGACGAAACCACAAATTTGTGTGTACGTATACGACGTAAAATACACAATTTGTGTGCTGTCATTGCACTGCTTCCGAAATATTGCAATCGGGGTTTGGCGATGCGTTAATTGGCTAGCTGGATCCAGTATTTTTAGTGACTGTTCTGGATCAGTGGCCAGTTTTTTCATAACTATAAAAAAAAATTAAATGGTCAAGGCTGTCTATGCGAAGACTATCTTTTATCGACTGGTGATTTCATGCGATTGCCTCCATTATTTACAATAGCTCTTTCATAACTGGAAGTCTGAATTATATTATAGTTTTATTAGGCTTTGCTATACATAATTTAATTTTTTCGTCTGATGTAGTCTTTCGGTACGCCAAAAGGAAATACCAAAAAAAAAGAACCAAACACAGTAAAAATTTATCCAAATAATTGGACGTTACGTCATTGTCGCCTTAAAAAAGACGTCGACGTAATGTTGACGCATTATTGACGCATCGATGTCGACAATAATAGTTGACGCGTCAACACACATCCCTGGTTTTTTTACTGATTAGTGTTGCCTGATTAACTTTTTTTTATTTTCTGGGAATAGAATGGTGGGATAACTTCATATTCATATTAGAATTAATCCGATTTGTTTTTCAGCCCCTATTGTAAACAATTGTAAACAATATATTTTGGATTGCTGGGCCAAGTAAATAAATACATTTTTTAGCTTATTTTACATTTACGAAGTAAGTAAAGTATTGTATCTTGAGAACATTTGAGGTTGTTGATGAACTTGAACTTTTTGGCTAGTTTTTACATTTTTCGATATATATCTCAATAATTATTATAGCTTTGAGAACGAAATTTTGAAGTTAAGTACTATAGAGACAGAATAGAAAAGGGGACGATTCAGTCGTATTCAAACCGTCTACGGTGTTCTGGGTTTCATTCTGTGTGGTTGTCTTAAAAACTTTAACTAAAATGTTCTTAAGGCTATGTGGTACACCGTAATCTTAACTGGTTTGATTTTTTAATAAATTTAAAATCGCGAATTTTCCATAATTTACCCACTATGCTTTACTTATATTGTTTGTATGCGTGTAAAATCCATTAATTAATTTCATAATTTTCATTATTCCTGTTGTTAAACATTGAATACACTATGAAATGAATATGATCATGCACGCTGATTTTCGAGAAAAAATTCCAAACTATAAGGATTATAGAAATTATTTTGCAAATTATCAAATTCAAAAATACAAAATAGAAATCCACGTTATCCCATAAATGTTCTTTGGCCTCAGGTCAGGCGATTGGGGTAGCGAATGTAACTGGTTTGGGACGTTATTCAGAATCCATTATTTCACAACGTGTGCTTAAGATTGTTGTTTTGCTGGAGCATGTAACAACACAAGCACTCCGTTAGAGTACCTATGCCGCTATAGAACTTCACAAATTCACATAATCAACCAATCGCGGTATTTTGCAAGCTGCACAGCCTGCGGGGTGGGTGTTAAATGTTGATTCGTGAGACGATGATATTGAACCGCATAGAAAACAAAGTAACGGAATAAGGAAAGGAACCGGGAGGTGCAACCAACTTACCTATTATACGGCACTTACGTCCACTTTAAGTTCCCATTCGGAAGTGATCTAATTATAACATATCAAAATCTCTCAACTTGCGAAAATAAATGCAAAAATGTCCATTTTTTTCCAAATAATTATTAACGACAGTATAAATGTAACTCTCAATTCTTATAAAAAAAATTTACAGAAATGTTTAATAAATAAATATATATATTGTGCACAAAAAAATCTAGCTGACGCATGCGTAGGAAAATAAATTATATGAATAGAAAGGGAAAATATACATCTGAATTATTTAGTTAAATAAATAACAATATAACAAAAAATAATAATTTAATTAGTATGGATTAATAATAATCGTATAAATAATATGCAATTTAGAAAAATAGTTAAAATTTTATGTAATTAGGTTTTACAATTGTTTTTATGAATATTTTCACACAACATGGTTAAATTGTAACTTCCTGACGGCCGTCATGTTGAACATCATTTTCGTCAATGGATTAAGCTCGAACATAAATGGATTTGTTTTATTTTTGTCGTAGGAATTTTTATGTTGTTGGATATTTATGTTATTTTATAATTTTATATCTTTTCGCGATCGGAAATAGTATTAAATTATCTTTATTATATGTAGATGTAATTAATTTTATACGATTTATTATAGGACTGGATTTAATTACGATGCACATTCATTATAGTTTGTTTATACTCGTCCACATTATTCAATCACCACAAAGTTCGGTTAAATTATCAAAGTGTAAAAATATTTTGGACAGTTAATTTGCAAGAATTTAAGTTTTTTTACAACACATTTGTTCACAATTTGCCAGTTTCATAAATTTTAGTTTTTCGTATAACACACGGCTAGAAATTAAATTACACAATAAACACTTTGTATTTGTTTGTTTTTTGTCTTATTAGACAAGAGAAACACCATGTCCTAGCCATGGACAAATTTAATACAACAACAAAAAATTACAGCACTTAACTTCAGTTAAAAGTTAACAATTTAAGAGTTATTCATCTAACACTCCGGATTACATCACCAGTATAAGCACGATCAACATTTTTTCTCTAATTTATAATGTCCGAAAATTAAAATTATATTACGCGGGTTTTACATCAAACGAACATGCATTAAATATACATATTTGATAAACTTTTTATGATTCTTACGACATCTAGTAGGCACAGTGAATACTCTAAATCTGTCAGTATTTTGAATTGAAAATAAAATCATTAAAGCATTGCAATAAAGTTATGTATATTAAAAGTTCTATTATCGTCGTTCGTCGTTATCTACAAAACATTTTACCATCGCTGACACACACACACACACACACGCCAATATCTCATCCAGTTAGTCTTCTTTTTACTAGTAACTAGATCTCGATCCATTACAATTAAACTGGGCGAAAATTATTGTACTAATTTCCAGTAATAGAGTTTGTTACCATGTTGTATGCCATTGCCATTGTTCTATAGAGAGGGCTTACAAAGACCCACGATGGCCCGAGCCCTAATTGTTCCACGGATGGTTTCAAATTGACTGTAAGGATACCTAGGTATTTCCAGCGATCTAAATTTTTATTTATAAAAACAAGCTTATCTACACCACTCGCCGACATTGAACCCCATACCATAACTGAAACTTAATCATATTTGATAGTTGGGATGTGTGTTTCGGCTCCAGCGCTGTTGCAGGTTTTCTCCATACTTTACCTCTCCCATCGGCTCCAAAAATGTTGAATTTACTTTCATCCGTAAAAACAACCGTCTTCTAGAAGTTAAAGTCTTTTGTTTTTAATTTTTCTGCAAATGCAATTTTTTTTGAATTAACATCCGAAATTAGTGGCTTCTGGCGTGGCACACGGCCATGATATCCATGTTTCCACAAAACCCTTCTAATATTTTGTGTATGCATAGCTTTATTAAGTATCTTCTCCATTTCTGAAGCTAGTTTTGGAGCGCTTGTTTTAGGATTTTCTCCCACCAAACCCAAAAACTTTCGCTCGTCCCTATTGGAAAATGAAGCTTTTCGCCCTGTTTGCTCAGCCCGTTTTCAACCGATTGCGTGACGTTGAATCTGGATATTATTTGGGCCACAGTAGAATGCCTTCGGCTAACTAATTTTCCAATTTCGCGCACAGATTTTCCAGAACGTTTCATATTAATTATTATTTGGCGTTTTTCTTTGGTAGTTTCTTTTCTAACACTGGCCGGACGTCTCGCAATCGATACATTTTAGTTTGTATACGCCTGTATTCAATATGAAAGAGGTTATAAATATAAAGAAGGACCTACTCGATATTAAAATAATTATGAAATATAATTTATGTAAATGATTTAAAAAAAAATCTGGGATGATACTATAAGTGTATGATCATTTTCGTTGCAATTCTTATTTTTTTTTTTAATTATAAACGGTAAATGAATTTCAATTTTCTATTTTTGGTAAAATCAGTTAATCTAATAAAAAACTGCAAAATAACTTCTCCCTATCCCTATAATCTATTCCTATATTTTGTAAATTTTTCTCAAAAATCAGTGTGTATGATCATTTACGTTACATATAGGCGTTGCATATAGGCACTATTGGCACGCACCAATAGTCGGGTAAATCGGGTAAAGTTTACTATGGTAAAAGTCGATTTTAGTATTTTAGTACAGATTTTTCGATCAGTTTACCATAGAGTTTTTCAAAAATTTACCTAAAAATTTCCTTAACCCGTTGCCGCAATGATGGTAATAGTCGTCGAAGTTTTGGTGATATGTAGGCAAATGACGGCTATAGCCGTCCTGCATATTTTAATTAATAAAAAAAGGAACATCATTCGTATGAAGTGTATTAATGCATTTATTTGTTAATTATTCAGTAATACATCGAAGATAAAAAGGGTTTAACATTCCAGATAACATATCAATTAGTTTTTGTTGTTTTGATTTTTCATATTTAACAATTCAATATATTTCCGCCTACATAGACATAGACTATGACGGCTATGACCGTCGAGAGTTTTCATGAAAAAACTGTGGGCAAATGTGATAATTTTCACTTTCAATCATATAAATAACGCTCAATTTCATATTTAAGTTTTAATGGCAGTCATAAACAATTGAAAACAAAAAAGTGTGTTTCTGAGCACGATCGTCAATTTAAAAGTGTGTGGCAACGGGTTAAAATTGACTTTTACCAAAGAGTATGTAATTTTATAAAGAGTAACGAAACGAAGGAAAAATTTTCACCAAAAAAAAAATGAGTGGGTTATGCAATTTAAATGGTTTATACAATACACTTACACAACAGTTTTTTATTTTATTTGTATGGAATATTTTCATACTCGTGGCTTGATAGAAAATGATAAAAATTACGGTAAATAAAGATGTGTAAGTGTATTGTATATCTCATTTGCATTGCATAACCCACGCATTTTTTGAAGAAATTTTTTCCTTTGATTCGTTTCTCTTTATAAAATTAAATACTGTTTGCTTTTACCCAACTATTTGTACGCAGCCATAGTGTATAATATTAGATTATTGACCACTAACCTTAGGCACATTTATTTTTAATTGGTTTGCCATCTAGCGACAGTAAAAGAAATTCAAATTATATCATCATTGCGCCATAAAAACAAAAAATTATCATTTGACGTAATTTTCCAATCAATCTATTTTTTATTTTCTAAGTTATTTCAATACCAATCTTGATAATCGGGTATTAATATCTTGATTTTATGTTACTTAATATCTCTTGGTTTGTACGTTTAAAAAAAAAACGATCAACTATGAAAACTAAGCAAAGACAAACTAAACATTTTATTTCGATAATCATGTATTAATACTTCAATTATAAATTTAATTTAGCCCTAACGAACAAATTTGGCCAATTCGTGACTTGACAAGTTGACTACCATACAGCTTTAAAGGATAAGGGAGTATTCATATGTTTTATATAAACATTTTTAAATATATTTCTCGTGATGTCTTTGTTATTTCTATTCGAAATGACTTCAAATTTCACATTAACATCCTCAATGATCGTCTTATAAGATGTCTAAAATTCCATGAAAACCAAATATGGAATTAAGGAGTTATGTCAGAATTACTTTTTTGATACTAAAAATTTTTTAGTTTTTAGTTGTCGCGGTGATAGTTGTAACAGAAGACGAAAAGCCTGTATATTTGGATTCGGGAATTATTGTGTCCTAATCTGACATGAATTAAAAAAAGAACTACACCCATATAAGTTTGACAACAATTTCATTGAAAAGAGAAATTTAATTGCACCTTCTACCTGGTGATTGTTTTAAGCTGAAATTAACTTTCAAATATCTCATGAAAATAAGCACTCTCTACGAAAAAGATATCCATTATCAAAATTTAACCATTCCGGGGAGGATACGATGGCGCTGTAATAACGATATTAAATTTGTTTCGATTTTTCCTACTGAGATCATATGCATATATACGATTCTGCAATACCTTTGAATTAAAATTAACACATTTTAAATGTAAATACCCGAAATTAGTCTTAAACAAATTGTATTTATTAAATTTTTAATTACTGAAAAATGGCTTGTCTAAAAACTACAATTATCATAACCCAGGAACATGCGATTAAATCTGCTTTCAATTAAATGATTTTTTTTGTATTTTGTTTCAAAAATATCTGAAGAACTATAAGTGGGATATTGCTACGCTGGCTGGAAAATAAACTACTTTCAGCGTAACCCAGGAATAAGGACGTGGACGTAGTTGTTTCCTGTTCCCTTCGTAGTGTTTGATTGACGTGATTCCCCTCGCCTCTCATGTACCATGGTGTTTGATTTACATGGCCCCCCCCCCCCCGCGAAGTGATCTGGTAGGCCAATTTATCGGACCAGCTCTACCGATCCAGCGACCATTGAAATCACGATCAAGTACTTCACGTGCTACCGACGAATAGTGTGCTGGACAATCATCATGTTGAAACCACATGTTGTGTCGCAGTTCTAAGCTCAAGTCTTCAAATAATGTTGGCAGTTCGTTATACAAAATGTCTCGGCACATTTGACCATTCAAGTTGTTTTCAATAATGTGGGAGCCGATAAGTTTGTTGCCAATTATATTATTCGACACATGATAGACACATGATACGGATGATACTTATGACGATTTAAAATTTTCCAAATATAGGTTTGGGACAATCCGGAATTCCTAGCTATTTCTCGTGTACTAATATGAGAATTATGAGTTACTGCAGCTAATACAGCAATTTCATTACTTTCCTCAGTGACTGTTGCTCGCCGAGTCCTTTTTTCGGTTGAACACCTGCATCAGTAGTAAATTGTTTAACAGTCCGGTAAAATGAAGCACGTGACCGAATCGTGACCGGAGAGCGCGAAGTGTAGAGTGTGACACTTGATAATGACTACGGCCAGCTTCTCCATAAACCAGGACTATTCCAATTTTTTCTTGTACAGTTAATTTTGTATTGTATAAATAGCCTAACGCAAACCTATCTTTTTGTTTTCTAAATAGATAATCTTCGAACTAAATCGATATTTTTAAATCAAAATACGTAGAAAATCATTTATTTGAAAGCAGATTTAAACGCATGTTCCTGGATTACGATAATAAAGGGTGTCAAAATAACCGGTTCAGATTTGACATATCGGTTATTTTGGCTCTGGCAACACTAATGCCATTCTTTCTTTGACAGAAACTTAGTATTTTATTTCTAGTTGACGAAATGAGTCGCTTAACGCTTCAACAAAAGTGGGAATTGTTGGAAATTTAGTTCCACATCACAATTGGTTTCTAAATCGCAAGAAAATGACCTACAAAATTTGGTCAAAATACGGGACTCATACCTTATAGGGTATCCAGAAGTTTGTACATAAAGTACGTGATACGGGCTAACTAGTCGACAATCCAACGCGTACCTGTTCTCGTCGTATTCGTTCAGCCGAAAATATCACCGCGGTGGCCCAAAATGTGCGCCAACGGCTGAGAACATCAACAGCCAGTCTTCCATGCAACGCGTAAAGATGTTGGCTTGTGGCCCTATATAGTTCAATTGGTCCAGCAATTGAAGCCCCGTGACCATTCGCTTCGATATCGATCCGCTGTGTGGGCCTGCGACAAACTCAAAATTGATGAGGATTTTGCTCAAAAAGTCTTGTTTTCGGACGATGCGAATTTCCATCTCGGTGATATGTACATCCACAAGGGTATGTGGAGAAGCCAATTCAACGATTGCGTGTTACTGTTTGGTGCGGCTTGTGGCATTTCGGCTCTTATGATGAAAATTGTTTAGTGTCGAGGAAGACGTTTAGTGCTGATCTTGAATGACCTTCAAACACAGTTTTGGAAATATCGATGAAAGCTATTTCAGAACCTGTACTTTTGATTGCACATTTTGCTTAAGGTACTGTTAAAGTTAGCCATAACGTAAGTTGCCAGAAAACTTTAAAAAGTTTTAATAATTTTTGAAATGTGTATGTGTATTTCACGCCACCTAATTAACCCGAACGTCCAACATGAAACTTTATTTTGCAGCGATAAACATCGATGAACCGATTCAAATAAGACCATTTTCAGCAATTAATAAATTATGTAATATCGGTTTTAATTTTACTTGTTGTTTGTTATGAACATAAACATGTTTTCGGCTGCTTTAGTAGATTAGTTAGCCCCGGCTGGGCTATTTCAATTTATGTACTATATAATTTGCACACTATCTGCATTATCAATTTTTTTCACTTTCGGCCATCTTCAACACGCTTGCATTGCTTTACTGAAACACACCAACTTGCTAGACTAGTTATAATCGTTTATTTAACGTTTTGTTAGTAGAAAAAATTTAAAACACAACACGATCCTTTCAGCACACACAAAAAGACTACTTACGGATCTTGTAATGCAAATAACTATTATTTGTGCAAATAAAAAGTCGAATAATATTTTTATTAATTACAGGCTTCTATCTCTGCTGTGTTTTAAGCTATCACAAAATATACAATAAAACTCTAAATCAAATAATCAAAAATGCGTCTTTGAAAGATTACGTGATTCAATGATAGACAGTTTTAGTATAAAGTTTGACTGCTAACGTTCAAGTTGTGCGTACGCATTTCCCTTGTAAAAGCACAAGAAATATGGAAGCAGAAACGATAAGATTCACGGCGACCGATTATTCGGTGTTCGTGCTCATGTTGGCTCTATCGGGTATGATAGGCATCTATTTTGGATTTTTGTCAAAACGGAAACAGGATAATACCGCCGAATATTTAATGGGAAGTAAGTCGATGAAACCATTTCCAGTAGCTGTTTCTCTCGTCGCAACTCAAATATCATCAGTGACCATAATTGCGATGTCAGCAGAAGTGTATCAATATGGTTTGCAACTGTTGGGATTCGTGTTTTCAATGGTGATAATGAGCACGACATTTTTGATATTTTTTCTACCCGTGTTCTATGAGCTTCAGGGCATGACCATATTTGAGTATTTGGAACGGCGATTTGATCGACGGCAACGAATGTTTGCTAGTGGCATATATGCATTACAGGCGATATTATTTACCCCCCTCATGGTGTACGGACCAGCGTTGGCATTAAGTCAAGTGAGTGGTATAAATATTCATTTTGCAACACCAATCATTTGTTTGGTGTGTGTATTTTACACAACCTTCGGTGGAATACGTGCGGTGGTGTGGGCCGACACACTACAATTTGTCACAATGATTGGAGCGCTTGCATTTATTGCAATTGTTGGAATTTATCAAGTTGGTGGGATAGGTGCTTTAGTCGAGCGTCTCGATCATGGTGGACGAGCAGTATTACTAGAGTAGTGTACACTATATATATTACTTATATTCTGTTATAGTTCTAATTCCGTGATTTAATATTTTAGTGCTACTCCAGATCCAAAGGCTAGAATTTCAATATGGATGTTATGTCTAGGCGTGCCAATAACTTTTAATTTAGTGAATCCCGAGTGCGTGCAACGTTTCCAATCGATAGGAAATTATAGCGATGTGAAAAAATGTCTGGTTATGACTGCCGTGGGCAATGTTGCCTTTCGATATATAATCATATTGTGCGGTGCTGTAATGTACGCCAATTATTGGACTTGTGATCCATACACATTGGGATTGATTAAAAAAATTGATCAGCTATTTCCGTATTATGTAATGGATATTTCACGCAATTTACCAGGATTACCGGGTATATTCATCGCAGGGGTTTTTGCCGCTGGTTTGTCGTCGATGTCCACCACCTTAAATTGTTTATCGGGATGTATCTATTCGGATTTTTTGAAAAAATTGTAAGTTTTAACAAATACGAGTAACCAATAGTTTTAGTATAATGTTATGAAGTAATTTTGGTTTTTAGCATTCCGAACACATCCGAGAAAACGGCGAGTACAATTATGAAAATTATAGTAGTTGTGGTTGGAGTTCTAAACATTGCCTTAGTTTTTGCAATTGAGCATTTGGGTAATATTCTAACAATTTCATTTTCGATCACAGGATTTACTTGTGGACCAATATTTGGCTCGTTTGTGTTGGGAATTGGTTTTCCGAAAGCTAACCGACATGTAAGTTACCCCTTAGTTCCTTCAATCCGTACAATATAAACAATTGTTTATTTATTTTCTATTAGGGTGTGTTCTGGGGTACTTTAGCTTCAATAGGTACTTCTATGTTAATAACGATCGGAGCTCAATACTATACGCTAATGGGTAAATTAAAATATGAAACTCTTTCATTTAGCACAGAGCAATGTGAAGAATATGGTTTTACAAATTACACAAGCTACACAGGATTCGTCGGAAATCCCAACTCAACGACGCATATTTACAACATAAACGATGACACAGACAATGTGCCTGAAATATTTCGTTTGGGTTTCTTGTATTACGGATTATTAGGAACTATAGTTGCGGTAATCGTTGGATACATAGTAAGCATTATGACTGGTGGTTGTGACCATTTAGATGCAAGATTATTGACACCAATGGTACGGAAACGTTATGTGGCACAGGTGAGAAAAGCAAAGGAGCGGGAGGCAAATGTTTTGAATAATTTGGTAACGCCAATGATGAATGGTTTGAAGCAATGACATAAAGTTGATTTGTTATAAAATTATGGTTGTTTAATTTGAAGTTATACGAGGTGCTCAAATAGAGTGATAACAAAAACTCTTCAAATAACGATGATATATATAAATATCATAAAAGCATCTTAAAATATTCATTTTATAGATGGAGATAGTGCGGTTGTAAATTTTTATCCGCCCCGGTGTATTACGTACATAATAATATTTCGAGCTGCTTAACAATACCAAAGTTGCCTTGATAATGCGAGGGTGGCTGCGACCAGAATAATCTAGAAATTTAAACGGTATGTTATTAATGTATAAGTTTTGGGGAAATCATTATTTTATAACTTATTCGGATATGGGCGAGCTTCAGCTGCTCAACTGATTGTCATGAAATTTTTAGAATGTGTGATTTGTATGCCGACGACAAATTTACGCGATTTGTATCATACTTATTGTCCATGTGAGTTTAATAATACTACCGATACTTATATGGATATAATTAACATAAAATATCGAAAGCTCTCGCAAGTACCTTCCAAAAGGTTTCGTCCAGATATTGTATGCGGTTAATTTTACTTGTCGCACTACAAAAGTCCTTTCTAAAATAATTCAAACAATGAAACTATTTATTAATTAATTAAATTATAATATTGCTATTTTAATTGATAGCCGGTCAATATGCCATGACGAGATCCAAACATCAACGCAGTATGATAATCAATGTTCGGAGAATAATCGATGATGAGAGAAACCGATTCACAAACAAAACATCTCCCTTTTGATGAAGTCCTCAATTATGATGAGGGATCAAATTTTACCACAGATCGACGAATTCTGGCTGAACGACGTGGTAGCTCATGGTAAGCTTTAGAGACCCTAAATGGCTACCGAAGAATTAACCGTGGACGGCTAGCTGTAGCAATCTCGCCCGATAATTGATGTTGATTTTGGCTATTCAAAATTCTAGCGACAACAAACGGATCATGATCGCAGGTATTCGTGCTCGTGTTTGGTTTTGATGATGTCGCACTAAACCATTCTTTGTAACTACAATATATCTCTCCCTCCCCTGATTCTTAGTGACTTTTTGTCAGCTTTGAATTCGATTGGTTGAGAAACACCAAGTGAAACCAGTCTGTCAATCTCTCTTTTAATTTCGTCCGACTGTTTAACGGTAATGGACGTACCTTGAATTTCGGTGATGAATAGGGTTTCAAGTTTAAGTGGACTTTGAATTGAGTACAGTGGTCTACACCGCACGAAATACAAAACAAATAATCTCCGTTTCACTCTGCTTCAGTTCACTTGCTCCGTCGGGTGCTGTCACAAGTATTTTTTTTTTACAACTGATTTACAAATCATCTAGTAATTTATCTTTCAAAATTTATATTCTTGTTTGGAGGGTTGTAGCTTAATTTTAGTCGATCCTGATTGGATGTAGTAGATCAAGTGGTTTCTTCTTTCGCAGCCGTCTTCCTGGATTTGACTCATCTAACATACGACGTATCTCAGCATTTTGTTGTTGACTAATACGTTGCATGGGGTTTCTCGCGTGTTTGCTTATTTCGCTGACGAAATTCATCTTCAAATCTCTATGGAGGTTGTCATTTCAAGTGTACCTCGCTCGGTGCATTAACTATTCCACATAGGACTTTGCTTTGAAATGATTGGATGACATTGAGAATGGTTTTCTTTGTACAGCCTCAGAACTGTATATCGTAAGTCCACAAAAGTTTCAGAATTTGCCGGTATAGTAGCAATTTATTATGCACAGTTGTTACGGATGGCTCTCAGCCAACCCGTAGTTTTCAACTGAGCACGAAGAAGCCTCTCTCAAGGTGATGTTTCGCCGGCTAGATCTCAGGTTAATGGCATGGGAATTAGAACTTTGAGTGCTCCTGGCCTACACAACAAAACCAAAAACAAATAATAACAAGAACGTAAATTAAATTTAAGTCGACCAGAAAATGTATAATAACCGGGTGTGTCCATCCGGCGGTGATCGGATCTCTCCGAATGACAAGTACCCAATCTGATGAAGAAACCCCCCCCCCCCTAATGACCCATCGACCCCGAAAGGCCGATGCCCAGCCACAGGAAGCAGCATAATAGGGTAGGGACGTCTCTTTAACAAACCAGACCTCTCTTCACCCGGAGAGACCTCCAGCTAATCCCCCACAATTCACACTACGTCAGCATGATACCGCCGAAGTGCTACGGGGAGACCGTGTGGATTTAACGGTCGTCCCCGAATTGACGACACATACGCTGGACTAACCAATTCGACCCTGTGGATATCCTGCCCAGGAGAGGAAGGCGAGTGGCAAGCCCAACCTGTACATATGGAACCGACACATAATGGAGTCTCCTCTCCCAACATACCGAACCGAAAGATTTGTTAATTCATTTTATAAAGAAAACAATTGAGGCCGACTAAAGAAGAAAAAGAAAAAAAAATAAATAAATCCGAGTGCCGGGAATCGCCGTAATTATTATTTTTTTTTATTTAGCAAACGGAAAGATAATCAAAAGACCAGAGGCGGGACGCGAACGGGAACAATTCGGAACGAAACCCAAAGTACACCAAGGACGTGCCAAGCAACCGCTCCTTGGCACTTGATTACACAGTTTAAATTGAATAATAAAAAAAATTGAAAAAAATAAATAAAAAGAAATTTGGCAATTTGACAAAAAGTATGAATTTAAATATTTAAATAAATTGAGAAATAAAAAAAAATTTATATAAAAAAATGGTATCTTAACCTTCATCAAGGTCACCCTGTAGGGCGGTGGCGTCCTTCTTCGTCTATTCGTTGCGGTGCCTCTCACCGATAACCAAATAATACCACTGGCCGGGAGGACACCAGTAAAAAGCGTTGGGCGTTGGCTCGAATTAACTGTAAATTGTCGGGCGTTGTCCCACCGGACAAATTATCCCACCACTCGTACCAGCAAATAAAATCGTATATCGCCAACAAATAAAATCGTGTGCTACTTCGATGCCGCCAGGCCACTAATTTCTGTACCTCGTGTAGCGAATAGTTTACGCCGCGATAGATTTATTCTCCAGTTTCGTTTCACACGTCAACCAGTTTTTCTTTCCGCCTTTCAAATTTCACCACCCAAAATGGTGGCTTGAACAATTTCGTAAGCCGAAAAAAATTCCCTTTTCACAATTAATCGCAAAAAGTAAAAAAAAAAAATTAAACACATACAAAATCTACAATTTTATTTTTTTTTGTTTATCACAAAATAACACAAGTGTTAATTTTTATTTTGGTCTTTTTTTTTTTATACACATGAAAATTGTTTATAAGAAAATTATACAAAAAATTTTTTTTTTCAAATCAAAATCGAACTCGAATATTTAATACGACATTCCAAAACTAGACTCTCTTTCATCAAATCACAAACAAAACTCTATGATTCAAAATTACAAAACAGACTGACCGAATTAAAAAAAACTAAACATTCCAGAAGAATTGTCTTTTTTCTCTGTTTTTCGTTTACATGAATTCTCATTGATGTAAACGAGAGGCATATAAGAAAAACATTCTTATGGAATGTTTTGCTTTACACACACTCGATGCGCATTTGGTCTCTTTTTTTTTTTTTTTTTTTTCGTTTTTTTATCCATGCCATCTGTTTTGGGGCCGAACCACTCCCTGCTCTTTCGCGGTTTATTTTTCCGTCTTACTTTACGCATCACCTGCCGAAGACGTACGGCTATAGGGCCGATTTAAAACCATCTGCACATTGCAAGCTCCATGCCAGCCTATACTGACATGGAAGATGGGTCGGCCCATGAGTTTTGCACTCCGACAGGGGGTCATAGATGTGTTACATTTCAACCCCGATCGTAATCGGTTATGAAATTTCACTTTTGCATCCTGCCCCTATCGGGATTCGAACCCGGTACCTCCCGATCCAAATGCCAAAGCTTTAACCACTGTGCCATTTGGTCGGTGCATTTGGTCTCGCTCCATCCCATTTTCATTTCTCGTAGCAATCGCACCAACAAAACAAAAAAAACACACAGGAATCCATCCACCATTGAGCGCGTATAGACGTCAAATCTATACCCGGACGCAAACCAACCGAGCGAGGGGAATAAAAACACAAAAATTGTAGTTGCGACCGTACCGTCGTAACACAGTGACTCACACCGCAGGTGTGGTAATAAACCATCTGGAGGCTGTTCGAAAACTACATTGTTAACATTGTTAGAACTGTCATTATTAGTATGACGTATGTGCTTAACAATGATTTTGTTACAAACGTCAATGATTTAACAGATGATAGACGATGACAAGAAAAACCCTTTAATAATACAGAAAACTAATCTCTATTCTAATCAATATGAAAATATTATTAAACCAGATATCCGTAAACTAATACCCTAGACAGACATAAAAATTATCGCGATTTCTTCCAATTGTGATTGCATGTCAAACAAATAAAATCGCGATTTTATAATTATGGTGACAGATAGATACAAACCCGAATACAAACTGCAAACGTTCCAATTCATATTTAATTAATGAAATAAAACAATTTCAATGCGTATTTACCGATTTTGAATTACATCGAATCAGTTACAATAAGTTAATATAAACTAAATGTATAAATAATTTCTGTGAGAGCTAAAAACTTTAAAATTTAATTTACAATCTAATAATTTTTCTGTCTACATTCAATGAAAATGACTTATATATTCCTCAGCCCCATACAATCCTACTGATTTTTTCTTATATTTCAAATTTATCTTCTTCCTACAACTACAACCCGACTGTAATAATCTTGTTCTATAAACGCAGTAATCCTGTTTTGCCAAAATCGTGTGCTGACAGACTGAAAAAATAACTACGTAATCTCAAATTCGCGATTAGCTAGTTTGTGTCTATCTAGGGTATAAGAGTATTCAAATTATGACTTTTATATAATACTCAATTATACGCATAGTCCTTTTATCAAACACATTGACCACATAAAAAAGTTTATTAAACAATTATTTTGTTTAGATATTGATGTGAAAGAATATTTTTTTCGTTTGATTGTAGCATATTTAGTACTTTGACAGCTGGAAAGGCAGTCTCGAGTAGAGTTGAGCATGACATTTGTAACAATGTGAAAACGAGTTTACGAACGACAAAAAGCACGTGGTCGTTGTTACAATGATAGTTTCAGAACGATTTAGAGCTGTCATTGTTAACAATATCGTAACAATGTAAAGTTTACGAACAGCCTCCTGGTGTAATAAAATTTGTTATTTTTCCATTTTGTATTTATTCGTCATTTCGCTACTTTCGCTCATTGTGTAAAAATCCAGTGATCTAGTCCGCTTTTGGTGTTTTGATTTGTTAAATTTAGTGATATTATCGCAATATGCCGAAACAAAAAGAGTTAAGTTTAGAACAACGTGTGCAGATACAGCTTCTGCATGAACCAAAACTGAAGTAAGTTGACAATTCTATGCCCCAATAATATTAAATAATATGATTCTAATCTAAAATAAAATTCTTCGATACAAATATTTTAGTTTTCCGAAGTCTCTACATTTTCTTTATTTCAGGTTTTGGTACACTTGGTGTGCCTTTTGTGCGTCGCCGGGTAGGCGAAGCATTTAGTCCAGAGTGTGTGGTACCAAGACCAACCGTAAAACACGGCGGGGGCAGCATAATGGTCTGAGGCTGCATGACTAATTCTGGAGTTGGCGAAATGTTCGTGTTTGAGGGCCAGATGAACTCTTCAAAATACATAAACGTAGTAGAATCTGGGTTGCTGCGCTTATTTTTAACAGTTTTTTGTAATACAAACATGGATATCGTTAAATTCCAGCGGCATGGTTTCGAGAAAATGGCATTGGGCTTCTGGAGTGGCCTGCCCAGTCCCCGGACCTGAACCCCATAGAACATTTATGGAGTTTATTAAAACGCAGAATCAGGCGTTACACAATAAATAACAAAGAAGACCTAAAACGTTGTCCGCACCAATAATGGAGCGCCATACGTCCTGCAGAATGTAAAAAACTTGTAAGTTCTCTACCCAAAAGAATTTCTGCCGTAATTAAGGCAAAGGGTGGATCCACAAAATATTAATTTTATATAAATAAATAGTAATGTGAACCTATAAAAATAGTTTCAATTTATTTCAAATTGATACTCCTAAAAAATTGTAAGATATCATGGGTGCTCAATACTTTTGGCCAAGACTGTATATCTATTTGTTTTCTCGCTTTGTGTGTAAAATTTTCATTCTATTTCAATCTGATATCAACGTAAGTCTTAAAACATCACTAAATAAATACAAATAGTATCATTCTGTTGAACATTAATGTTGTACATTAGACAGAATGATATTATTTGTATTTATTTAGTGATGTTTGGCTCTTCTAATTTGACTTGTTATTTACTTTCTTGTGCCCAAATTAAATAAACATCTCGTACTACGAAATAATTTTTCGAGTAATTGCTATTTCTGTTGGAAAAAACTTGAAGAGAAAGTTGCATACCAACGAATTATGTTGAAAATATCGTTCAACATGATTCGTTGGTGCACAACTTTCACTTCAAGTCTTTTCCAACTGGTATTCCAAACCTACTACCCAAATAAACAATCAATCAAATATAAATTTTAAAACTATGTTTCATAAGGCGTACATAAGAAAATGGCCTACAACCACTCGTAAACGAATTCAAGCCTTTATAATTATTATTTGGGTGCGGGTTTTTTTTTGGAGAAAGAGCTTAGGTTTTAATCAGTTAAATTGATACAAAAGGATTAAAACTTTTTAATATAGAGATATAGTACGTTTGTGAATTATGGAACTAATGGTTAACATTCAAACATTTAAGTTCAGCGATATTTTCAAATAATTTGGATTTCCGCAACGCGTTGACCTTAATATGAGTTTCGTTTAATCATATTTATTACTGCTCCCACCGATGAACCATATTTAAATCAATATTTACTTTCTGATTATTGATACGAATATGTTTACGAGTACAAATTATTATATACAAAATAAGTTGTTTCCGTTTCACTGTGAAGTTCAATTAAAATTTATTCGGTAACCGAAGATAGTAGAATCGGATGAGGAAGGCAATAATATGCACAGCGCACAAACGCATTCAGTAAATAAATTTTAAGGCGATTCTATTGAAATCGAAAATTTCTTTTTACACAAAGTATATTTAGTGCAGTTCTCTTTCGACGACCGTACAATTAAGCTGAGACCTGAGAAATAAAAATAAATTAAAATTTCAAGACGAATGAACATTAGAGTTGTATACATTGTGGACCATAATTCAGTTATCTTTACAATGTATCTAAGTCTCTGTTAAGCCTCACTAAAAATTGTATAAATTTAAAACATCATAGAAATGTAAACGAATTGCGTCTAGTTAAAGTCTGATTCCCATCTTGATAAGGCGGACTAAAGATTTTGAATTTAATTTTGTTTTCGAACCGAATCACATAAGGCGTGGCAAAATGGAAGCAGAATCGTTGCGGTTTGGTATTCTGGATTATATAGTTTTTGGCGCCATGCTAGGATTATCAGGCTTAATTGGGTTGTATTTTGGCTTTATATCAAAACGAAAGCAGGATAATCCCGCCGAATATCTAATGGGAAGTAAATCGATGAAACCATTTCCAGTTGCAGTCTCATTGGCGGCTACGCATATTTCATCCGTTTCCATAGTGGGATTAGCAGCTGAGGCATATCAATACGGGATACAATTTTGGGCTTTTGCTTTTACCACAATTCTAGTCAGTGTGATATTCTATATTTTCTTTCTCCCAGTGTTTTTCGAGCTAACGGGTTTAACGATTTACGAATATCTGGAGAAACGATTCGACCGCCGTCAACGAATGATTACTAGCGGTTTATATACGGTGCAAGCATTACTATTTATGCCACTAATGGTGTATGCGCCAGCGTTAGCGTTAAGTCAAGTGAGCGGTATTAATGTCCATTATGCAACACCGGTCATTTGTCTCGTTTGCATTTTTTATACATCGTTTGGTGGCGTGCGGGCAGTAGTATGGGCAGATACGTTACAATTCGTAACAATGATCGGAGCACTTGCATTTATCGCAGTTTACGGCACATACATTCTTGATGGATTTCAAAGTTTTGTTAACTTGCTCGATCGCAGCGGTCGTCTAATCCTATACGAGTACAAAGTTAAACATATTATGTTTAAGATTTTATTAAGGTTATAATTTTTAAAAATTCTAGTACAAATCCTGATCCAACATTACGCCAATCGATATGGATGATTGTATTTGGTATGATAGCCACGATTAATCTAGTGAATCCCGAAAGTATCCAGAGATTTCAATCGCTTCCAACTTATAGCGACGTTCGAAAAAGTTTAATGTGGGCAACAATGGGAATGTTTGGTATACGCTGGATAATTTTGTATTGTGGTACATTGATTTATGCAAAATATGCGACTTGTGATCCGTACACCTTAGGTTTTATAAAAAAATTTGACCAATTGTTTCCGTACTACGTAATGGATATTGCTCGCAATTTACCTGGACTGTCAGGTATTTTTATCGCAGGCGTATTTGCAGCTGGCTTATCATCAATGTCGACTACATTGAATTGTTTGGCTGGCGTTGTTTACTCTGATTTCATAAAACAATGGTGAGTAGCCAAAAAATGCGTAGAATATTGAAAAGCAAAGTTGAAAATATATATCTTATCATTCTCAGCGTGCCGAAGGCATCCGAAAAGACCGCCAGTAATATTATGAAATTGATTGTATTTGTAATTGGCGTAATGAATATTGCGCTAGTGTTTATTGTTGAGAAACTGGGCAGTCTAATAACATTGGCATTTTCATTGAGTGGTTTAACGATTGGACCAATATTTGGTTCATTTGTTTTAGGTATTTTCTTTCCGAGGGCTAATCGACATGGTGTATTTTGGGGAACTCTTTGTTCGATGGCTACTCTGTTCATAATCACGGCCGGAGCACAGTGGTACACAATACAAGGCAAAATAAAATTTGAAACTCAACCATTTTACACAGATGGATGTGAGGAATTAGGATTCCATAATTACACGACGTATAAAGGATTCATTGGGTAAATTTTTTCATAAATTGTAAAATTTTCATTTTACTCAATCTGTTCATTTGTAGGAATCCAAATTCAACAGTTCACGTATACTACACCAACCCTGAGGCTGATACGGTTCCATATATTTTCCGGCTAGGATTTATGTATTACGGCTCTCTCGGTACTCTGATCGTAGTAGTTGTTGGGTACATTGTAAGTGTGTGTACCGGTGGGTGTCAGAATTTGGACGAACGATTATTAACACCAATGATGAGAGATCACTACAAAGATCAATTGAGGAAACAAAAAGAGAACGAAGCTAATAAATTACACGAATTAGTCTCACCAGTTTTGTACACAAGTGATTGAATCATAAAAAATACATTTTTAGTTTAATACGTACAAAAATTATTTATTAAAATTCTAATCATCACCTAACATCGGCCGTATTTGAAGCATAAGGCCTATTTACGGTGTACTCGTTTAAATTTTGTAACCTTTCTTGCCGCAATGTTTTTGCAATTGTTAATACAACATCTTCAGCATTCTCCAAGTCTTCTTTCAAAGTTCGATTGTACGTCTCGTGTAGCCATTGAACCGCTTTTGTTGTATTACTTTGATAAGTTTCAAACACCTGTTTTGTGTGACGATATCGTGCACCATTTGCCATATCGGTTAACATATAGATGTTGGCGTGTCGAACAGCCGATGCTTGTCTAGGTGTTATGTACGGTATTTCAACCTGGGGTAAAGCATTTTGTGCTCCTTCGAATGCTAACAATGAACTGAGTAAAGCATTACGGCAGTCGAGTGCTAGGGATACCCGTTCTGCAGGTTTTTTAGATGGGCCAACCAACTGCCAAAATTCAACGGCCTGCAAAGCTGCTTTTGCTGAGGTCCTTAAAAGAGTTCCAGATGTTCTCCACTGTTCTGATACACTTCCCAATTTATCACGAACTTGTCGTGCTGTTTCTAACTCCATATCTAGCTTCTCCTCCAATTTGGATAAATACACTCCTCCACTCGTCGAAGCTAATCAAACAACAGAAATAAGTTATTTATTCAAATATATATATATATATATAAGATGGCTAACTTACTGATCAGATTATCCTGCTCCGTATACAAATATCGCAACCGGTTGTAAGATTCCATTAACATCGCCGCTCGTTTTTTTGAATGCTCGATCATTTCAGCTTTTAGCTGAGTCGCTAAGATATACATAATATTTCGACTTACCTTGGCGAGAAATTCTTCGTGCAGCATCGCCTTGTCTTTATCAAATGCGACACCAAGCTGAATTGTGAGCTGAAAGTTAAAATGAATAATTTTTTTGAACATTTGTTAGGAATACATTTTAAAATTTCTAAATTACGACATACATGACGAACCTTGATGATGTCATCATTTTCTTTGTCATATCCTGAATCATTGTCGATGATTATTTGATCAATGTCGTCTAGACCATCTGGAAGTTTATTCGACGAATTGTTCATTTGAGCTATACTGTTACTTAGATTATTTTGAGTGTCAATTAATTTCTTCTCGGGGAGAACGCTAGTTGTCATGAGCTCATCGGTTTTCATCGTTGCACTGTCCATTGATTCTAGATGATCGATCCATGCTTCAATAGTGGCTAGACGTGGTCCGGGGCATAATTTTTCTAGTTGGCATATTTCTTCATCCATTCGCTGGTATGCTTGTAATATGGTCTCATTTGGTTGCTGCGTGGTTAAATAAAATATTCGTTTGATTATGTTTGAAAGATGTTTTGTGATATCTTGGGCGTTGTATGAGTCAATACATTATCGAAATTATTTTAATATATGTTTTAATTAGTACAGTTTTTAAATTTTAGCAATGAAGACGATGGAATTGATATAGTTACAAGTTAATGCCAAGAATGGAGCCAAACAGCAGCCTCTCATCTTTAAAGCCCGGTTTCATCTATTAGGTTTATGATATCACTGAATAGGTATCGAGAGCAACATAAGCGGAATTGGATTGATCGAGTATTAATCGGATATTTAGTAGACAGGCTAGGTGGAGTGTTAGGGTAATAAATGAATGAATTCGGCCGTATGCATTAGGTGTTTTTAAAATTTAAAGTTCACATACTTAAAACTGTTCTGGATTTTTGCACAAACGATGAAAAACGAACTACTATTTCTGTTGTTTACGCAAGCACATTTTACCTCACGCGACACATGCAAATTCTTTGTGTTAAAGACTGTGTCAAATATTTCATGTACAAGCAAGCAAATAAAAATCAGTCCACCGGAAGTGATACTCGCCCGCTTCCGTTAGAGCTTTTTCGTTTTCTGCAAACATTTTAAACAGTAAATCATTTACACGAAAAATGATTATGGACTACAAAATTCTAAATTAAATTTTACAATATCGGTCCAGATCAGATCTCCATCAGTTTCCAAAATTTAAGTGGATATGATAATTTTTTACAAAAAAAAATGTTTTTCAACTTAAATCCGGCCTTTCTACAGTCTAGACGGATTGAATGATCGGGAGAAAACTTCATACTTATGCTTTTTAAACAAATTGATAGTTTCCAGTCTTGTTTGGCCAAAATTAGTTCATCGGAAGTGCTAGCTTAGGAGGAGGATTTTCTGGTTTGGCAAATATTATGAAAAGTCGATGACATTTACGAAACAAAAACTATTAAAACAGAAATACTATAAATTAATTTTTAAACAAAATTTGTTCTCATGAGAGTTTGTATACGTTTACAATACAAATTCTCATGAGAATAGTGTACAAAATCCAAGGCCAGAACATTTTTTAAATTTTATTGGAAATGATGAGTTTTGATAAAAATCTTTATTTCACGAAAATTCGGCAACTCTGCTCACTCCGATGTAATAAAAACACAACATGACACGTTGTTTCGTGTTTTTTATCCGAGTATGTTGTTGAGCAATCTATCGATATCTAAAAAAATTTAATAATATTTGGAATTTGAACCCATATCGGGCGCGTCCTTAGGGCGTGGGTAGGCAACAAGCGAACATGCAATGAGCTCAACTAAAGGAAGATAATTCACAGGTGGTAGTACTTCAATGAGCACATTGGACAATCCACCTTTAATGGAGGTTGGCCTTACGGATTCTTGTTAGCACATGTCATTGCACCAAAAAGAAATCAAACTCTAAACCCATTTCAAAGCTACTGAAAATGAACAAGTCTCCTGAGAGAACTAGGGATCCCTTCTATTGTGTTAGTATTTATGTAATTTAATTTGTATAACACTTTTATATTCATCTTTTAGTTGTAAGACATTTAGTTTTAGTTGTAAGACATATTGCGTTGTTCTCGTTTATATTAAAATTGAACTAATAAAAATAATAATTCAAATCTGTATAGTTTTAATTTAATATTGAACGCTTTATTCGAAACATCGATAATTAACATATTGGACCTCAAGATCGCACAAGGACGCAATGACAGAGTCGCAACAAAAAGTATATCATCTTCACCAAAAGGTAACAACACACCCGCTTAAGAGGGTTGGAATGATACTGAAAAAGAATAGAGACCATACAATGAATGACAGAAACACAAAGCCATCAACGAGAACCACTAACAACGTGCTATTATTCTCAATTTACAAAAAATCGCCATCACAACTTAAGGCGGTGATTCATGTATAAATTTTATCTGGCAGACATAAATAATAACCCTCTAAACATTGCGATTCGAAAACGATATGTAAACGATGAAACTTCTTCATACAAAACATCGTTTTCGATTCGTTTTTGCGATTCAAAACCGATACAATTACGAATCCACCGTACTATGATAATTAGACTTTTGACGATGCATTTTTTATGTGTTAGTGTGTATCGTAAATATTACGTATTTTGTGATATATTATCGTATCATATTTGTCTAAACGAAAACATTTCGAAATTAACGATGCAATTGCGTAAAGAAATTGTAGTATCGTTTGTAATGTATTTACTGTGGAAAATTATTAAAGGAAGGTAATAAATTAAAAAAATTGATAGTTGTTTTTAAATGTGTTTTTAATATTTTGCATAAGTATATAAACGTAAATAACGTTAAAATGAATTAATAAAAATGCCTTAGAAACTAGTTTGAAATAGAAAAGTTTTCTTAAAGTCTATAAAAATTTCAATGCACATTAATGTTATTTTTTATCACGTTTAATTCATTTTGGCAAAGTTACTTTGTTTACACTATACTTATTATTTACACTATATTTATTATTTATAAAATTTATTAAAAATTTATAAACAAAAAAATTAAAAATGGCGTATGACTTCAGTATCTATACTCAAACGATTAACACGAAATATGGTTTATAATCTGTTTTGTATTCATTTTTTGTGTTCCTATAGGAAAATGGTTTTAAATGTGTGTTATAGTAAAAATATATTATATCGTTTATGTATCGAAAATTTATCGGGTTTTACGAATCGCATTTTTTGTTTAGAGGGAATCGCTCTGATTGGTTAATATTTTTTTGTCTTATACGATAAAAACGAAATTCAGAAGAGATACATGTATAAAATTTTGTCGTATGGATATTTTTTGACATTTTATAAAGCAAGCAATGAAGCAACCTAAAAAGTGATTTTTTTTGTAGTTCTTTTCGAATTGTCGACAAAATTGAGCAATGTTCAATTTTTATTTTTGTCGTACGATAAAAAAATATGGCCGACATTCAACCAATCAAAGCGATTAGTATTTATATCTGTCAGACAAAATTCATACATGAATCACCGCCTTTATTGTTGTCGACGGTATCAAAAAATATCATGATTTCTATGGTAAAAACAAGCAGAGCATTTCAGCAGAATTATTTACTACAAAATTAAAGAATGGCGACAAAATTAAGATAAACGTATAAAGCGGAGATGTCATGAGAAGCTTGGTGGAAACTTTGGGTCGAGACTCTTTCTCTTTCACACATATGAAAATAAACAAGAAAAAAATTTCATAATCATAGCCCGAAAGCTGCACCATTCTTGTAATACAGAAAGAATTAAGTATCAGTTATTATTAAAGAACCTTAACAAATTTGGGACCAACTTTTTATCTACTTAGTACCCACTTTTTTTAAGGTTCTGGAGTAGGCTCCCACTTGTAATAGGTTTTTAATTTTTAATTAATACGTTTAATAGCTTTTTTTGAGGTTTTATTGTTGATTCCCAATTAGGACTATGGGCACATAAGACAAAAGAAAAAAATGAAAAATCGAACAGCTTCGAGAAAACTTCATTATATTTTATTGAACCAATATACAAAATAAAAATCTACAATAAATTTACATTTAATTCGTCATATAAAGCAAAATAAGTAACATAATATTCAATATTTATGTATAGGTATCCACTATGGAATTCCTCAAAATGAATTCCTACGTCACAGAGACAGGATTGCTTCCTAGCATTTTTTTTACACAAGGCATATTTATGTTGTTTTCCTTCAGGTGTTCGTTCTATAATATGACCTGGACCACTTTTGTTTGATTTAATACTCTTCTTGTGAAATCATAGAATTTCGTTTGAGATAATTCATTGCAATCTCTCTTTTAAAATTTAAAAATGGTATCTTGCTTTGAGACACTGAATACAAAATATAGGCATTATAAATAGCTGTATTTATTGTACCGGCTTATCAAATAAGTTTGCGGTATATCCACATATCCCTTTCGTGTTCAGCTGTAACGTTTCACCGTTCCGACAGGTTCATTTTGTTGATGATTCGATAACAGTTTTACAAAATTATTGTCTTTCCAAACAAGTGCCAAGATTTTTGCAGATTTTCTTTGACAGATTTGTAATCATAAAACCCACGTACTTCCTTTTTCAAGCTATGATCATTTTTTAGGGAATTTTTTGACAGCGAAGTGACCAGCTTATGACAGCTGAAGAAATTGTCTATGTATAATTCGTGCTTGGTTGGCTCAGTGAATATGACTAGACCATATCAATAACTACTCTCTCACCAAGTCTAGTAAGAGATTGACATTTTTCAAACCGGAGCGGGCGTATTTTAAAAAGGTTGTTGCGGCAGTGAGGATCTATATCGGCGTTGTTATTGAAATGAAGATGGCGCTTTATTTCGAAATATATATTTCTTGCCATATACATTTTTGTAATTTCTCTATCGAGATCCTCATCCTCTGACCAATACAACTTTTCTTCAGGGATAGTGTTTTACCCCGTATACATTGGAATTCCCATAAACTTGATTGAGGCTGATTGGGTATTAACACGTTTTCATCATGATTTACAGAAAGGTGTGGCCCAACTTCTCTAGCAAATCAGCACGAGTATCTTCTTCAATTTCATTTTTGCCAAATCGAAGGCTTTCGATTACTTTATCCACTGCACTTGGTGGTAACTGTACAATATCAACAACACCATCCAATTCGTCAACTTCATCATCAGACATTGCTTCTAGCATTGCCGCAGCTTCGGCTATAGTGACAACCTTTTTGGTGGTCATAATTTTGATGAAAGACTTCATAAAAAAATAAAAAAAGATCTGTATATCTATTTTGTCTCGTGAGTTACTCATTTAAAATGAGTGAAGCAAAAAAAATCGAATACGTACACAGTGTATAATACACAATTATGTCTTTGTATTTGTATTTTTCTTTCAAAATAACACGATCCAGGCGAATCGATTTAATTGTTATAGTGATTATTTCCTTTTCTCAGCACATTACGTCTGCTCTCTAGCTGTGGAGTGTCATTATTTAACATGCTAATATATTTTATATATATTTTTTTGTCATGAATTAATCAAGCTGCAAAACAGATTTTTTTTTTTTTTTTTTTTTTTTTTTTTTTACTTATTGACGACGGAGGATCACGGATTCCACTTAGTGGATTTTCAATAAAATTCAATAACTGCTACTTTAGTTTGGTTTAATTTTATTTAAAGGTTTAAATTAAAAAAGGTAAAAGTTATATTTAATTATAGTGATAAGGTGACATATATAATGAAAAACATTAACTTGAATTAATCTATAAATATCCCTGATTTTGTCGGCATATCAATGACATGTCATTTTTTGTAGTTGAGTTAGTTGCAACCTGACCGGACAAGTGGTGCTGTGGTTAAAGCTTCGGCACTTGGACCGGGAGGTACTGGGTTCGAATTCCATCAGAGGCTAGATGCAAATCGAATTTTCATCATCGATTACAATCGGTGATGTTAATAAACACAACTAAGTCCCTCTGATGGAGTGCAGAATTCAGCGCCGACCCACCGTCCATGTCAATGTACAGGTTGACATGGAGCTTGCAATGTGCAGGTGGTATACTGTAGTTGTGTGAGTAGGTGAATGGGTTAATGATGTAGCATGAATGCGTGGTATCACAATGGGCCAAAAATGGCCTAAGTGTAAACCACTGAAACCTAACGTAGTTGCAACCTGCATAGGAACCATGCGCAGATTTTAGCGAAAAAAAAACTAGATATAATTTTTTTGATTAAATAAAAATAATTGATTGCAACCAAACTGCTATACAAATTTTGAGCATGCAACCAACAGAAAAACTCAATAAATTTAGACAAAATTTTATCAGTACATATAAAAAAATTCGTTGTTTTGAAGTAAAATTTTTTTTATCTAAAATAAATAAAAGTTTTTTAACAGAAAATTAGCCTAAGAAAATTGCTTGTACTCGTATATATATATGTAATAATGTAATATTATTGAATCAATTTATTTGAGAATTTTAATATTCGAAACTAGTTAACAATTTCAAAACGTTTTAAAATATTAAAAAGGTACAACAAAAGAGTTTAAACTATCTCGCATCCTCCATTAAGCCCTTATATGATTACGCATTTCGTAATACAAAACACCAATTGGCACAGCAACACTCATTTTGGGTCTATTTTTTAATTAAACCCGAGCAAGCAGGCTTACTCTGGGTATTGTACACCGAACACAGGTTGTGCAGTGCCCAATGAACTAGTGTGCATAGAGTAATAACTTGTTTTTTACTTTGTATGCTCTTCGTACACTGGCATTCATTTCAGAGTAAAATTTAAAGAACCGAGTATGCAATAAAAACAAAGTGTACAGAGTAAAATTACTCAGGTTGAATAAAAAAAAACACAGAGTATTTTGTGACAGCGCACTGCTTGCTCGGGTTTAATTAAAAAATAGGCCCTTTGTTGACCTTATCTAAATATTTATATGTATAATATATGATGGTAGATGTATAAATCCAAAATATAATTGTTTAGCTAAAATGAAGTTAACATTTATTCTTTAAGAGTTGAACTAAAACACAAAACAAAATTGAATTGTAATCTCGCTGAAGTGTCAAGTTATTTGTAAACATAAGAAAATGAATTCCCTCTAAACAAAAAATCGAATTCGCAAAATACGGTACTTATACGAACTATTTATGAACCATTTTTTTGGTTTCTTCCCTTTTATAGGGATACATTTACATACAACGATTCGCTAAGCTAAATCATTAATGTTCGTGGCTCGAGCGAAGACGCCATATATTGTGTTTTATGTTATTAACTTTTCAGTTAAGTATTTTATACATTTTTTTAGTATTTTATATTTATGGAATTTAATTTATATTTCTATTGTTCAAGATAAAAGCATCAATACAAGATGAAAATATTATAAATTAGAAAATTTATTAAAGTATGTGCCGAAAATAAACTATAATCCAGGCCGAATAGTCAAGAAAGGAATATCGAAACATCACCAGATTTGTTATGAGAACGACATATCACAATGATTTGTAATGTATTATAAAATAAGTATGAAAAATAGTAATTATGAAAATAAAATAATATAAATTATAAATTTAATTTTGCGTTTCTATTTCCAACATTCTTTTAAATTTCGATAAAATTATTGGAAATCATATGCAAAAGTGTTGCGTTGGTGATTCGCAAAAGTGTTACGTTTGCGTATCAGTAAAAGTGAACATTATGCAAACGAATACTTCGTAAAAAAGTCTAATTATCTTAGGATAGGAACACCGTAAACGGTTCGTTTTTGAGCTGCAAAATTGATTCGTTTACGTACTACTGTATGAAGTGTAGTCTTCGTTTATGGTTCGTAAACGGTTCACCTTGTTTAGCGGGTTGAGCACGTGCGTTTGCTTCAATAAAAAAATATTGAAAATTACATTTTCGTTTTTCTAGCAACTACAAGAAATTATATCGATTTTTTTTTCGCTAAAATCTGCGCAGGATTCCTATACTGATCCACCAGCGGTGCTTTTCTAACTTTTACAATCGTCAATTCCACTACAAAAAAACCGTTAATTTATCTATTCGTCACTCGGTTAATATATAAACCTATCGTTCTAGTAAAAAAAGTCGGTAAATTTTAGGAAAAATGTGCATTATTTAAAAAAAGTACGAAAATTCTATTTTGGGATCATGATTAGAAATGGGTCAAATAAACCATTTAATTAACAAAATAATTAAAAGATGTTACTAACTGAGGAGGTTTCCCTAGCTTGGGACTGTTTCAGCCATTTACCATATTGGTACGTATTTCAACCCGAATACACATATTTATGACTAATTTTACTTGGAACTTTCTTGAAAGTTTCTTTATTACTTACCCGGTTATTAGATTGAAACCTGGTACTGTATTCGATTTGATATTGTTTTTGATTTCGTTTAATATTTCAGTTGAGGATGTATGTAGTTGTTGCTTGAAGATAGCTCCTGTATTATGTATTCATCAAAAAAAATTTCAGTTTAATGTTCATGTGGTTAAAATTGTATTTTCAAGGTGCTCAGCAAATCTTTCGGCTTTTTCTTTGTTATTCCTTACCCAAGTCTCATCAACTTTACTGACGCAATGAAGCTACAGTGTTGGTATTTTTAACTATTTAGTTGCTTTCCAATAGTAGCATTTCTATCAACTTACTCAAGTAGGAGTTAGTTATCTCATTTATTAATTCCTGAATTTCGCTTGACTTGTTGAGTTAGGTTATTTAATCTTTTTCTATATTGTGGAGCATTTTTGATACAACTATTTTCTCGACTTTCTTTTGCCCTTCAAGAGATCCCTATTTCTTGTGGATACAGTTATTTTCTTTTAAATTCTTTTTTATTTTTGGAACACTTTCTCGAGCCGATTATTGTATGTCTATTACAAACATTCAAGTTCCATGTCCAGTTCATCATTATTTAATAATAGTACTGCCAGGTTTATTTTTCATTCGTGGTATATTTTGAAACTTTTCCAATTGGTAAATTTGTTAACTAGTACTGGATTATTCTCTTGGATTATTATTTTATTCGCTTATCGTTAGGATTATTGGAAACTGATCTGAACTCAAGACCTGGCTATCCTCGGCTTTTATAAAATTGTTAGAAATATTTTTGATTACAAATAAATCTATTAGATCAGGTAATTTTCCTCGCACAGTACATTGTTTTCCCTGTTGAAAGTGGTTCACAGTTGTTGGTTTACAATTTTATATTTAAACTTATTTAAATAATTTTTTGTAATTTTTTATTAATACAAACTGTGTCTATCTCAACTTCCAAGGGACCGAAAAAAAAAATCGAGAAGATATTTTAGTATCAGGAAAATTTGAGATAGGATGAATACCAAAGAAATTTGAGGAGGAACCATTTTGAGGTAACCGTGTCTATCTCGAATGTTCAAAAAAGTCCAGATAGAAAGAGGATATTTCAAAAATTCATTCAAAAATTTCGAAGAGGAAGAGTTTTGACATAGAAAGGGAGATATTTCACAAAATGTAAATAAAAAATGTGCAAATTGTTGTAATTCAGTGATATAATTTATGAAAAAAACTTTAAATGTTTAAATGTTAAGTACATAATTTTTAAGTTTATGCAGCATGTTAAAAACATCTTCGGGAGTATCAATTAAAAGTTAAAAAATTCTTGTTTAAAACTGTCAATGCATTTGTTACTTCCCGATGCGAAGGCGGACTGATTAGTTCTGAAAAAGTTATTCCATCGGTTTCAATATCTATATCGTTTTCATAATCCGGTGCTGCTGTTGCTAAAACAATTTCATTATCTGTAAGCATATGGTCTTGTGCCAAATCACTGTTAAACACCACAAAACTCTCAAAACTACCAATATTCTCCAAAACCCATACAGTTGTAAATTTTTCCCACGTATCCTCTACATTTTCCAAACCACACTCATAATTGTTTTTGTTGAGCAAATTTGCAAGTGTAATATAATCTTCACTATCCCATGGATCTACAATGTTTACATGTCGAAAGCAGTTCAAGGAGTAATCATCATCAAACTTTTTGAAAGAAATTCAATGGCATCTAACAACGTAAAATTGGACGAACGATTGTTTTCCATATCATCAATTCGTTTCACCACTATTTACTGCTGGTAAAATGTTTTTAAATTTTTTATTACACCTGTGTCCATTGGCTGAAAATGTATAGTTCAAAATTGGTGGAAAGAATATGAGCTTGATGGGTTTTAATTTTTCTGCAGTTGATTTGGCATGTGCCTTACAATTATCAATAAAAAACAAAATACCTTTCGGTTTTCTGCAGTAGATTCTCTATCAAGTTCGATTAAATATTTTTCAAAAATATCAGACGTCATCCATGATTTAGCGTTAGCAACACATTTCGCAGGGAGGCTTTTCACGTTTTTGAAATATCGTGGTTGTTTTGATTTTACAATAACCAACAAGGGTAATTTTTTCGATCCTGTGCCATTAGCTCCCACTATAATACAGTTATTCGCTTTTTAAAGTCCATGGTTTTATCGGGAAAACATCTGTAAATAGGTGCAGTTTCACCCATATTGTAAATATTGTTGGATGTCGTAATGATGCAATAAGTTTAGTAAATTATTCATCCACACTTCAACATTTTCCAAATTGACATCAGCATTTTCTCCGGGCAATTTTTTAAAAATAATATTGTATTTCTTTTTGAATTCAGATAGCCAGCCATCGCTGGCTTTAAAGTTGTATATCCATTTTTTCTGCAAATTGCAAAGCCTGTTGTTTGATGATAGCCCTAGAAAATGGTATATTTTACCGTCGGCATTGGTCTTCAAAACACGCAACTGCGTCTTCTACATTTAAATTTTCAGAAGCATTCGCTTTTGGAGTAATTTTTTCCGATTTTTTTAGTACACTGGATAAGGTACTTAAGGGCATTTCATATTTTTCCCCACCACTGTTAAATTTTTCAATAATTCTAATTTTTGCTTTTATAGTCAATAATCTTAATTTTCTTTTTTCTGCAGATTTTTTCTTACCAAATTATTATTTTTTTAAAAAACGTATTCACAAGTTTTTGCACTATAAAAATAATCTATGTTTTCACTAGTGTGCAAACTCACACATTTATTTCTTAGAGACTCAGAAATCGTAATTTAAACAAAACAAAAAAGCGAATTAAAAAAACGATTCGCCAATTTAAGTAAAATTATTACAAACAAAAAAGGGAACTAAAAAGAGGGATTCTTAAGAAAGGGAATTAAAAAAAATGATTCCCGTATAGGAACCATGCGCAAATTTTAGCAAAAAAAAAATTCGATATAATTTCTTGTAGTTGCTACAATAACGTACGTTCAATTTTGAATATTTCATTTTTTAAAGCAGACGTGTGTGCAACGTTTGTTCATGTTGTTTATGTTTACATAATTCAATTTGACATTTCGCATTGGCGATTAAATTTTTTGTTGTGTTTTAAATTTAATATGACGTGTTAAATAAATAATTTTGTTAAAAATCAAACATTTTTATAATAAAAGTTATAAGATAATTTTATTATACATGAACTCGTTTAAGTGTATGTGCATCCACAATAAGGTCATTGTGTTTTTACGAAAAATAAATAAAATTAAATATAAAAAAAATTGTGTATTTTAAAATAAAATTTATTTTACTTAACATATCGAGTTTTTATATTTTTATATGTACCCTCATATGTACTGATAAAATTTTGTCTAATTTTATTGAGTTTTTATGTTGGTTGCATACACAAAATTTGTGTAGCAGTTTGGGTGCACCATTTATTTTTATTTAAACGAAAAATAATTATATCTAGTTTTTTTTCGCTAAATTCTGCGCATGGTTGCTATACCGATTTAAGTAAAATTATTGCAAACAAAAAAAGGAAATAGCTCCCATTGAATCTGCTACTTTTGGTACCCAGATTTGCACCAAATTTCTCAAGGATCTATCTCCCAATTTATGAAAAAAGTTTAAGTATGAAGTTTTATTCCGAATAGTGAATCTGCCTGTATCTGTAAAGATGCCGAATTTTGGTGGAATAATATTTTTTTATCAAAACTAGCCATTTCTAGTAAAATTCAAAAAACGATCGAATTTAGTTTAAAATTTAATTACCAATCTTTTTATTTTTATTTGTTTTTTCGTAAAAGTTATTTATACTTTTCGAAATATGTAATTGCAAAATCGAAAAGCAATTGTGGAAGCTGCCACTTCGGGTGGGCCGAAAATCATTAGGATCTCCCAATTTATGGAAAAAGCTTATTTATGAAGTTATTTGAGGATTTTTTAGTTTGTAGTCCTACTACCTACTATAGGAGCTGCCACTTCCGGTGGACCGATGTCGGCCAAAAATCACGGGGATCTCCCAGTTTATGGAAAAGCTTACTTATGAATTTTCACTCCGATCAGTCAATCCATCTGCGCTGTAGATAACCAACAACATTTTGTCTTCACATACGCACACACACAGGCACACTTAGGCACGGACAACTGAAATGTTCTATTAGGGCTATTTTTGTTTTCCAAAAAATTTCCATCTAAATATAAAATCGAAATTCATGCAATGGCTGCTTATTACTGGCTTTCAAACAATGAATATTGTCACAGGCAAGTAGTAAAGATGGTTTTGGCTACACAGAGCTGTAGAAATAAGCTTCTTTTGAAAACCCAATTTCCATGGTGTACTCCGATTTAAATGGTTTGAATTTTATTTTGTGCTATTGCGATTTTACATATTAGTATATTTGATATTAGTCAGCAAGTGACACATTTAAACAGCAGTTATATTGTACTGACGGTTAAAACTACAATTAATGGAAGCCTACTAAAAACCGGTAAATAATTTAATTCAAATTGAAGATATCACTCAAAATTATTTGTAAAAACGGCGATTTTCAAAAGTAAATAAAAATACATTCTGATTAGTAAAACAAATGTTTTTCTATTCCTACATCCTCAGTCGGATCTTAATTTTTATAATTCTTTAATAATTTGCAAGTTTTCTTAGGATAGTTTCCAATATCTTAAAATGTTAATTCCATTCGCGAATTGAGTGATTTTTGATATGGAATTTTACCTAATTTGCTTAAAATAACTACATAACAGAGTATGTTTTGAGACAAAATAATAAAAAGTTGATTTATTGGGAATCGTTTGATTCGAATATCTTAGAAATGAGTGAATTTTGAGTTGTGACACTGTTGCATCAAATGAGCGATATAATCAGTTATGCTGGTGAAATTCTTTTCGAGATGATCTCCACGCCTTGTGGAATTTCTTATACATATTGAAAGACCATACTTGACACGACAAGATCATACATTATAGCCAGTTTCTTTGGCCGTCGTTGTTACTCAGCTGATGCAGGCTGTACGGGCCAATATGTGATGTTATATCCGCATCCGAAAGAATAAACCTTTGACATCATCTGATTTGTCTTCGATGGGTGCATGAGCGTTGACAATCGTGATATTGAATAGCTTTGTGCGGAGTCTTACTGTGCACATCCGCATGTTGATCGGAGTTCTTGTTGCCACCTGGTTCGAAAGATTCTGAAGACCTCCACGTCATTAAATGAGCACGTTCCATGTTCCCATTTTATAGTGTTATCTGTGTACATTTTCCGATATCTTTGTTATCATGAATTCGTTAAATTAATTCGAGGCCTTTATGTATCAATTTTATAAATAATTACTATAATCCACTTATTACGTGTGCAAGTTACGTATTTGTGATAGGCAACCTGTCTGACAAGAAACACGTTTATTTAACGAACTACAAGACAGACGCCCACTTAGCCTTGAAGAATAAGTAGTATTTAAAAAAAAATGTCTGGCTTTGAAGCATAATACCTCTCAAATATGTGGAGATACGAGATAACCACTTAGATTTAAGCAAAACCTAAGCACCACCAGTGCAACAAGTAAAAGTTGGGTGCTCCAAATTGAATTGGTTTTTAAGTTTGAGACGTCTCGATTGGTTATAGTACCAGTTATATTTAGATTTTCGGGGGCCGTTCCTCTTTTTCCCTTCCACTAATGGAATTTAAAAAAAAGTCATATTTGCTGATTTTGGTAATGTATACATGCCGGAAATGAGATTTTCGGGAAAAGGAGGAATGACGATGAAAGATAAAATTTTAGAAAAAAGGTTTGGCTGTCAATACAGACGGACAAACGGTGGGAAGGTGATCAACTAAGCTAAAAAAACGATAAATTCAACAAGCAGTTGAATGTTGTTGTTTTTTTTTTGGGAGATAAAGATTGGATGTTGGATTTTTTGTGTAAAAGTCCAAGGGCCCTGAAATTGGACAGACCGAATTGAAACTGACCCGCCCAGATTAAAAAGGCGGTAATATAATTAGAGATATTGGGCCGGGCCGAGTTATTTTAAAATGTTAGCCGCAGGTTGAATTTGCAAGTTCGAACAATACTGACTAACACGGTAGTAATTTCAATTTCTACGTTCCGAAGACTACTGTCAAAACCATCGGACTAGAATCAGGCGAATTAAACAGGTTAAGACATGATCGAATAAAGCTGTTTGCGGGTGGTTTACAGCCATTGAGAAACCAATAAAACCACGAACCTTTATAATGCCTACAATTATGTATTTTATTTTGTGTGTAAATAAATTGAAACTTAATTATAACGTTTGGGGAAAACATGTTTCAATTATTTTTATTTTATTTAATTTTTATTTTATTTTGAGCACGCTACAATGTTAAATGTTTTTGGAAGTTATTATTTATTAATTGCGTGTTTGAATTATCAGGAAAAAATTGTTTCAATACCTTGTAACTTATACTTTCTGGATTGGACAAAAATTGGCCTATTTACAATATTTTTCTCAGAATGAATCAACCCGTATCACACCCATTTCGTTTTAGTGGGTTGTAAATATAGCAATGTGCTTCATTGTTTACAATAACAAATCTCGTATTTTATACCGCTTCCGGAATATTCCGATCGGAATTTCCGATATGGAAATAATGTCTAATAGCGAATTCTTTTACGTTTTTGATGTAAATCACATTTCCGACAGTAAAAAAATTAGAAAAAAAAATTGATGTGTTTTTATCGTAGTGTGCATAAATGCGAACGGGATGCCGAAAACAATAACAAAGCGTATCCCAAGTATTTTTACTTTCAATTTTCTTGGCGATATTCGTACTTAAGTACTAAACTTAGTCTAGTATTTTTCTAAGTTTGAGTTGCAATTTATTAAAATAAAACGTATGAAACGTGTCGCGATTATTCGAAACTGAACGAAACTCAATAAAGGAGAATTGTATACATGTATGTGTGAACAGAAAAGACAAAAAAACAAAATGGCGGGAGCGAGGTTGTGCATGAATGTAAAATGCTATATTTGAAAATGTTAGAAGAAAAAGATGGCGGCATCCAAATGTGAGAGCAAAATAAAAATTTAGGTTTAAAATGAATATTTTTATTTTATTAAATTTGCGGTATAAAAATATACATAAATATATACATATTATATACGAATCTAAATTATATTTTAGTTAATTTGTTAATTATTTTTTATTATTACACAATTTGAAATTATTCTTTGATTGTAATATTAAAAGTTTAAATAATTTTCCAAATAGGTACTATGATTATTGCACATCAAGTTTATTATTTTCGCATTTGTTTTCTACCTAAAAACTTAAAACTGAACTAGAAATTAATTAATTTATGAAAACAATATTTGAATAGATATAAAATATATTTTGATGTAATTTCATTTAAATTAACGCACATCTTTAAATTTTTTTAACAAAATTTTATAAAATTACCAAACTCCTGTCGTGAACATGAAAAATAAAAACAAACCATGTACATTAACACAGTATACAGTAGTAACAACACAGTATACATATACGCTACAAACACTATCATTATAATGTGAAGTTTAACTTTCGTTAATTTTGGATGAAAACGAAGGAAAATACTATGCTCAATTTTTACTTTCGTTTTGTTATACTTGGGATTCGACAATATTTACGATTGACATATTATGTGTATATATAAATATGTGTATGTGGTAGTTAAAATAGAAAAAAATATCTACATTTTAATTTTTTGATGTACATCAAATTTTTTTGTTAGTTTTTTCCGCTAAAAGAACACGAAAATGTGATTTACATCAAAAAAATTTGATGTACATCAAAATTTTTTGCCAGTGTTTTTTAATATTTACCACTACTGAAATATTTCCGAATCATTTTATCATTTTTAATCATACCACTATTTCCACGCTAACACCATTTATAATTTTCGCTTGTAAACAATCGCATGCGGCGTCTTAACCAAGGCTTACCCATGACTAACTTAAGACTCATTCCTTGAGTTCATCACACTCACATTTATATATCGGGCTGGTTCTGTTCCAGACTAAGCTACTATAACCGAATATGACGACGGAATTTCGATTACATTCGTGTACAAAAACCACACTCTTTTTATGGAGGAAACCATGTTATCTACACGGAAATCCGTACTACTCGCCAAAGAAACGTATCACAAAAATTCCAGTGTGCATGTGAATCCCGAATAAAAAGAGAAAAAATCTAAGTGGAAATAAGGTGGAATTTTGTCAGAAACTCGGTAACATTCCATAAACATTTTCGTACTAATTTAACACACTTTATCGCATGTTCACACGCCATCCAATCCAAATGTTAGATTTTCACAAAGCATCTTAAAAAAATAAAACAAAATCATGCAAAAATAAAACAAAAACAAATCCGATCACAACCATTTTATAATTAAACTACATATTATTTTATAATTAAACTAACTAAAATTAATCGTACTGTAATAATTAAAAATCATTCAAATAAATCAACACGAGAAATTAAAATAAACAAAAACACACGCATGCTACAATTGTGTACATATTCACCCGGCGACTTCCCAGTATGCAATTTTTCCAGTGTGTGAAAAATATTGTTTTAATTCCATACTAAATTCCGTACCACAAAATATCAAAGACACAATAAATTATATTTTGGAGAAAAATAATTGTCTTTCTCTTTCTGTTTCGCGGTAATATTATTTATTTTTTTAGTTTTGTTTGTATATTGAAACTTTTATTTTCTCTTACCAGTTTCATGTGACAAGCCGGCGGGTGAATACTTACACGATTGTGCAAGCGTGTGTTTTTGTTTATTTTATTTTCTTGTGTTGTTTTAATTTTATAGTTTTTAATTATTACAGTAACATTAATTTTATTTAGTTTAATTATAAAATGATTGCGTTCGGATTGGGCTAAAGAGGTAATGAAAATGAGTGTTACAATGGCGTTCCCATATACATATCTACGCAATTTTTTCGAAATGTGTTTGTTTTGCTTTTTTAAGATGCTGTGTGAAAACCTAACAGGTAGATTGGATGACTCGTGAACATGTAAACCAATACCTTAAATAGGCTGATTTTTAAAATTTAAATAAATAAGAAATATGTATTAAATATTTGAATAATAAAAATATAAAAATTACAACAATTATTCCTTTTTAATTTCAATAGAAAATTATATTAATCCCATGTAAAAGTGCTATGGAAAGCTGCTCCATTTGCCTGCGATAAAGTGTGATAAATTAGTATGGAAATCTATATGGAATGTATCCAAGTTTCCGCCGAAATTCCACCTTTTTTCCACTTAGATTTTTATCCTTTTAGTCGAGATTCAAACCCACACTGGAATTTTTGTGACACTTTTCTTTGGCGAGTAGCGCGGATTTCCGGGTACATAACATGGTTCTTTCCATAGAAAGAGTGTGGTTTTTGAACGCGAATGTTGTGAAATCATTCATTCCACATAGCAAAGCACAAATCAACTTAAATCATTCGTTCACAAATATACCATACAAATATCTCATCATTCATAAAATATCATCTCAAAACATAAACCAACAATTCATTCATTACACACAAAAATATCATACAGATCATTTCATCACCATAATAATCTCAAATCGATCATAAAATATGCGAAAATATTACGTCATCGTCGGCCATAGTACAATCCAAAAAATGTAGAACATAAAAAAAACAAGAAGAATTTTATAAACGTCCGTGAATTTAAATTGTTTAATAATTTCTTCGGCTTTTCGGACAAAATATTATTTTAATGGACATACACCCAGCCCAAAAAATTCTTAAACAATAAAAAAACAATTTATGTAGAATACATAAATTGACAAAATTGTACAAATAATATTTTGCCAAGATGTTGAAATATTGGCTTAAACAATTAAAAAGTCACGTACAAAATTATAAAAAGCGCGACCTAAGAAGAAATAGCCAAATTAAGATTAAACAGAAAAATAAATGATGTTAAATTAACAAAAAATTGAAGAAAATATGAGACATTCACATAACCCATATAAAAATATGTGGAATTTACAATTTCTATGAATGAATGAAAATTGATATATGTAAATAATTAAAAATTTATATAATCGCATACCGAAACATTTTTGCCGTTTCATCATTATGTAACTTATACAGCCTTGTCCAAAAGTATTGGGCACCCTATAAATTTGAGGCGTACACGATAACTATAACAAAAAACAACCTCTTTGTGTTTGTTTATTATTTCTTTTGACATCTTTAAAGGACTAAAAACAGTGACTCACAACGCAGATGTGGCAATAAACCATTTGGTGCAATAAAATTTGTTATTTTTCCATTTTGTATTTATTCGTCATTTTGCTACTTTCGCTCATTGTGTACACTTCCAGTGATCTAGTCTACTTTTTGGTGTTTTTATTTATTAAATTTAGTGATATTATTGCAATATGCCGAAACAAAAAGATTTAAGTTTAGAACAACGTGTGCAAATACAGCTTCTGCATGAGCAAGGGAAATCACAAGTAGAGATTTCTAAAACTGTGAAATGTTCTCACCGAACTGTGCAATATACTATTGAGCGATTTACCGCTAGTGGATCACACCGCTAGTAGATACAGAACCAGGCGCAAACGCATCACCACATACCATAACGACTGAAAGTTAGTGGTTCGGTATAAACGGGCCTAAAAATACCAAAGTTTCACTGAAGAAGATTGGTCAAATATCGTGTGGTCAGACGGATCAAACTTTGAAGTAAGTTGATAATTCTATGCCCTAATAATATTAAATAATATGATTTTAAAATAAAATTCATCGATACAAATATTTTAGATTTCGGAAGTCTCTACATTTTCTTTATTTCAGATTTTTGTACACCTGGTGTGCTTTTTCTGCGTCGCCGGGTAGGCGCAGTATTTAGTCCAGGGGTGGGATGTTGTACCATCACTTTTTTCAATACTATCGAAATTTACATCTCTTTCATCACGAATAAAATTTAACGTTTTTCCCATTTGTCAATTACATTGTTTCTAATGCGATTTCTCCCTAGTTGAAGAGAACATTATGTCGTTCTACTCTTATTCTATCACCTACGTATTTTATCGAAAAACAAAAAAGAGGTAAATAAACAATTTATTCTAGCAACAATTTATTCTAGTAGCGTGCGATCGCAATATTGAAAGCAAAATTGAAAAGCAAAATGGCAAGCAATTTTATTTAAGGAAAAAGAGATATAATATTCGTTAAATATCGAAAAAAGTGATGTTACAACATCCCACCCCAGAGTGTGTGGTACTAACCGTAAAACACGGCGGGAACAGCATAATGGTCTGGGGCTGCTTCACTAATTCTGGAGTTGGCGAAATGTTCGTGTGTGGGAGCTACATGAACTCTTCAAAATACATACACGTCCTAGAATCTGCGTTGCTGCCCTCATTTTTAACACTTTTTATAAATTTACCCGCACAATAGCATGGTTTCGAGAAAACATCATTGAGGATCTGGAGTGGCCTGCCCAGTCCTCGGACCTCAACCACATAGAACATTTATGGAGTTTATTAAAACGCAGAGTCAGGCGCTACACAATAAATAACAAAGAAGACCTAAAACGCCGTATGCACCAAGAATGGAGCGTCATGCGCCCAGCAGAATGTAAAAAAACTTGTAGAGAGCTTTACCCAAAAGGATTTCTGCCGTAATTAAGGCAAAGGGTGGACCCATAAAATATTAGTGTTATATAAATAAATAGTAATGTGAACCTATAAAAATAGTTTCAATTTATTTCAAATTGGTACTCCCAAAAAAATTGTAAGATATCATGGGTGTTCAATACTTTTGGCCAAGACTGTATGATATAATTTATTTTATGTTTCTCTAGGCCAAATTAAATTGTATTTACGGAAACAAAATATTTCCGCATATACAAAAATTGTAGGTATGTAATATTTTTATATTATTTTAGGTCATCTATATAAATTTAGAATATAAGATATTTAGGTCGTAAAATTATGTAGTTTTAAGTAATCGTATATACGGAAATGAAATTTATTTCCGCATCTACGATATATATAATTAAGAAAATTTAGACATAAAGTCACTTGTATCATTAAGGGGACATAGCACCTTCAAAATTGAAAATAAAAGTTTTTCAAAGATTTTTTTGTTTTGGAATAAAAAGTGATATCTTAATGAAACTTTCCATTGTCATTTTATTTAACTGAAAGTATACAAAATACATTTTTTTTAGATTTTTGTTAGCCCACTGTCGTCTGCTACAAGGGTTTTCCAAAAACACTGAAAATTCGCGGCGTGCATCATAACTTCTCTCAGAAATGTTTAAAAAAAAAACACGGGATTTTATTCAGCATTAAATCACCCTTGGAATGAACTAAAAGGAAAAAAATTGGTTGAAAAATAAAAAAATGGCGGCATTTTTGCGAAAATGCAGCTTTTTTGTCAACCCCCCCAATTAGTTGTAACTCAAAAAATTGAAAGCCGATTATTCCTTAGTTCATTCTGAGCTGAAATATATGTAGATCAACGAGTTAAAATTTTAGAACGATTGGATAAGTAGTTTTTTCTCAATCTTGCATGTCAACTTGAAAAATGTCATTTCGAGATAATCGCGTTTAAATTATCGCGCTTTACATTAGGCGCGGCTACGCAATAAATAAAATAAAAATATTAATACATTTTTTTTGAGATTTTCATGATTATATCATTAAAATCATGTTTTTAAACGTTCATTCTAACATATTCTATCATAAAAAAAACTTCGATTTTTTGAAAATTCGAAGGTGCTATGTCCCCTTAAGTGAAATCAGTTGTAACATCATTTACTATATTTAAACACTACGTTTCTTTTTTAGTTTTTTCCGCAAATTTTTTTTTTTTTTTTTTTTTTTTTTTTTAACAAATCATGCCATTAACATGTTTTCGTCCACTTGGACATCATCAGATGGAGTGCTCCATCTGATGATGTCCAATCTGATGATGTCCAAGTGGACGAAAACATGTTAATGGCATGATTTGTTAAAAAAAAAAAAAAAAAAATAAAAATAAATTTGTGGAAAAAACTAAAAAAGAAACGTAGTGTTTAAATATAGTAAAATGAATTTCCACCAAGAAATATCGGTACGAAACGTATCACATATTAACATCATTTAGTTGTAAAACACGATTCTAAAGTTTGTGGTAAAATAAAGTTATTAACAAGTGTAATTAGAAGTTGTAATTATAAATTGTAAAGTCTCAGTTTGTAGAAAAAAATTTAAGTTGTAAGAAATTAAGTAATAGTAAGAAACCAAAAAATTAATTTTAAAACTAAACCAATTATAAAATATAAGAAATAAAATCAAAATAAAATTTTATATATATTAACAAAATAAGTTCATAATTGTAAAATTTCTAATTCTAAACAAAGTTTAATTAGTGGTTAATTTGATTGCATTATAAAATTCAAAAATTTAAGATTCATCCCCATAAATTGCAAAACATTCAATAATTATTAAAACATTTCCAATAATTATTTAAACAATGTAAACGGAATTCCGTCGGCATTGCATATTGGGTTACGACGAAATTCCTTTTTATTTCCACTTAGATAGTTTTTCTTTTTATTTGTTTATTTATTTATTTTTTTACAATTTACAATATTGCAAAACCGCACACCACATTTTGAGCATCAAAGCTCATTCATAACGAGGATGCAGTTCATAGTTTTCTCCAAAAGTTTTATGTTCAATTTACAAGGTTAATTATAAAATGGATGTAACTCATAGCTCCGTTCACTATCGCCTTCAAAAGTTTGCAGATCCTCTGAACTGCACCAAAACATGCACGATCGATATGGATATAGTCATATAGCAAATATATCGAATTTTTGCCAATAGCTATGAGGCCAAGCGCAATATTACCTTTCTTCATATCCGCGGACCAACAACAGTCGGAATTTGCACCGGCACCGGAATTTTTGTGACACTTTTCTTTGGCGAGTGGTACGGATTTCCGTGTACATAACATGGTTCTTTCCATAGAAAGAGGTTTTATTTTGCACGCGAATTTAAACGGCATCCCGTCGGGATTGCATATTGGGATACAACTAAATTGTTATAAAACTACTTCTAATACTAGATGTCACTATTTTTATAAATGTCATTAGAATCTAAACTCTTACTTGACCAATTTCAATATACGCAGAATTAATGTCACCCAAATCAATAGGCAAGATCCTAATAATATTTAATAATTATTTGAACATCCTGTAGTTTTAAAATACATATTTAAAATATATTTCTTATCCAAAAATTTATAAACAACAAATATTATAAAAATTCGATCGATCGTATACAAAATAGTCAACGAAATGTTCAGCTTATTAGAGAATTTGCGCTACGACAAAATACATCTAACGAGAAAACCACTGGAAATAGAAAGAAGCTGTTTTTTGTCAGTAAGTATCCCACCAATTTTATGAAAGGGCATATAATTTCTAATGAAGATTTATTAATAAACATTAAAGGCGCCTTTATGGTTGGTGTTCGTTCGTTCAGTCATTTTTTCGTTCCATCATCTCTTGTGGAAAAATCCAGAAGAAAAAAATTGTCAGAAAGAACGAACGAACACCAACCATAAAGGCGCCTTAACAAGATGAGCCGCTGACGTACGATAATTTTCTACTGAAATTTCACTAAACCACATAGAAAAATATATTCAGAATATCCTTGTGTCAGAAATTTTAGATCCATTAGTTTCCTTCAAATTACCTTTGGTTGTTTCAATATCAAATTCTATTAGGGTTATTCAGGGTCAACGAAAAACAATAATGGTTTTCGTTGGACATTTTTATAACAGTAATGAAAATATAAATATCAGATATAATGGTTTGAGCATCATGCATTCATGTAAATAAACAATTGGTAGATAATTACTATAGTAAAAGTAATAATTGGTCAAAACTGGACAAATTCTAGCTAAAATATTACTATATTGATATGCTGTTCGATACACGCAATCCAAATACCACATTATATATACGAGGTAAGCGCATACTCGAAATGTGTAATTGTAATAAAAAAGTAGGATCATACATAAGTAGTTAATTACAGTAAAATTAACAATTCACTATAAATATCTATAATTACAGACAGAACCACCTACAAATATGATGGACATTTATAATTAAAATCAAAACGATTTTAACATTTTAACTATAAAAACCACCACCAAACAAGGTTTAAATACAAATGAGAGACTATACTGATTTACTGATAATGATTTACATTTATAATTTTTAATCCTTAATAGTTTATACATATCAGTACAAGTACATATGTAGGTAATCGATATATTGTGTGACGAGGTGATTTTATGATTCCAAGCAACATTTATCGAAAAGGTTTATTTACATATTGATCCATGAGGTGTGTCACAATACAAAAAACATTATTTTATTGTTGATTCACTTCCGATAATTTACTATTTGCCCATCATAAATTAATAAGTAATAAAGTTATGGTCATTCCCCATTAGACTAATACCGTTTGCACTAAATTATAGAAAAATAAAAATTCCATTGTTTGCATGCAGATTTCCCTTACCAATTATGAGTCACACACATAAACGCCCAAGTTTTTATTGTTAGCAATTAGTTCTATATCACAGCTATATACCAACCCGATCCAATCTAGCCAATGTCTGATTTGGTATTTTTCCGGCGTAATCATCTACGGGTATCATATTAGAACTGGTCATATGAAGATTCTGGTTAGGATCGTGATGTCGCATGGTTGCAGAATTACTTGGCGATGACGATCTGGATGACGACGAGGTACAGCCCATAATTCACATCATTTTTTATATATTATTGTTGTTGTTAGTTTAGCACAATTTTTTTTTATAAAGCTTCTCACTTTTAATTAAAAATATATTATTAATTAACCGATTAATTATGAATGGGAATAAACCGAAAAACAAAAAATTTTAGTATGCGAGTGGTTTACTAACCATAAAAAAATCAAATTGTTACGATTTCAAATTCATTTCAAGACTGAATATGAATTTTGAAAATAAATATTGGAAAGCTTAGCGTATGAGCGTGCACAATGCTTTTTACTATATCCTGCGACTTTACATGTTCAATTATTTTTTTGTTTAGTTTTCATTTTTTTTTCCATACGAACATTAAATATTTATACGGTAAGTTACAGTTGGGAGCTGAAAATTTATACAGTATACGGTTTTTGTAACCCCAACGGGTGAATATATGGTGGAAAATAATTTTTATGGAAACAAATTTGTTGTAATTTATAATTCATAACGATTTAAGGAAACACTTGTTGGCGATTTTATGAAAGTGGATTTTATTTTTACATACATATTCTAAAATAGGCGTTATTAAAACTAACTTACGACAAATACCGCTAATCAATCATCTCCATTTTTAATTCAAGCATATCAACTTAACGGAGACTCGCAACGAAAGGTGGTTCTGGTAAAGTGCCTTCTGCCTTGTAGATATTCTGTTTTGGTAACTAGTTTTTCTATTTTCCAAAAAAATTAATTAATTTTATATAGAAAAATATTACTTTTTGGAAAAAAAATTACATTCCACTATGACCAATAATTTGAAAAAACTGACCTTGTGCCAAACTACTTAGCAGAAACAAAATACCAGATACATTAGAAAAGATTATGTCCTCAGAAAACATTAATGAAACCAGTCATATTCAGTGACAAATTCTACGTTTAATTTCTTTTTCAGGTTACTTACAAAATTCGAGATTCTCAGGTTTTTCTCATCATCTTTCAGCTGATTATATAAATTTAAGCCCTTATAGAGTAAACAATTCTGTGTAATCTTACATGTATTTATAATTTGGAAGCCGTCAATTTGACAAATTGCAAGTTCCCCTTTCGGTAACTGAAAAGTTGGTGTGCAATTCCAAATTGCTGCTAAACAAATTTGAATCAAATAAGATAACTTTGAATGTATATAACTAAAATAAATGCTTCTTCCTAAATAATGTGGAACGAATTGACTCTGCACTAGGTTGCTATAATAATAATCACTCTATTTTTAATGCTAGTTATAAAGGGTGATAAAATAAGAGCAATATATTTTTAATCTGAAATAAAGATAAAACGGTATAACATATCAATATATTTTTTATTTATTTTAGACATTGGTTCATGACAGGACAGGTTTATTTAAAAATGATATCATCTAAATGACCGCCTCTGAATTTAAAAAAGACGGGAAAGGTTCGGAGCCGAACCCTATAAGCATTTTTGTTGCCTATAAAATAAAAGAAAATAGTTTTTCCACAAAAAAAATCACAAACCACCACACCTAAACATTATTACCACCCTCACCCACCATCCAAAACCCCCAAAACCTATCTCACTCGCACCACCCTATACCGCACCACCCTATACCGCACCACCCATATTATCACCCTTTAACACCTCCACACCTCCATACCCACTTCCACACACACACAAACCACCCACACAAACCCTCATCCACCAAATCCCAAATTCCTACACCAAACGAAAACACCTCATCCCACCTCCTCCACCTCCCATACCACCACTCCTACCACCCCCATAACCACACCACCCACACAAAACCACATCCAAACGAGATATATTTTGATTCCACATTTACATGCTCTATGAAACCAAAATAGAATAGAAAATGAAAAAAAAATCTAACAATTTTAAGGAGGGGGGTTAACAAAACCCTACTTACCTCCGAACACCCTAAACACAGAAATGTCCAAATCAATAGGGATCATTCCCAAGAATTGCTTGAACTTTTAGTGAAAAAATTAAGTTGATATCTTCATTCGTTCTCAAGTTATCGTGCACACAGACGGACAGACGGACAGACGGACGGACGGCAAACCGAAACCATATAGCATTTTTTTTAACAAAAATGCTTAAAAAAAATCGATTCTAGAACACCAATTGTTGGCCACTTTTTTACATAAATCTGCACTTATTTCACCAATAACACGAATAATGTTGATTTTAAGGTCATTGGAAGCTTAGGGTTTATTGGAGTAAAGCAATGATTTAACATAACCTTAAAGATAAAAATTCAATGGAGTTATATTGCATCTTGGTGGCCAGTTCACATTGGAATTTTAGGAAATTACACGGCAATGCATTCATTAATTTGGTTTTTTGAAGTTAGCGTATAGGATTTAGAAGATTTCACAAAATATCTATTATAAGAGCCATCTATGACTTAAAGAGCCGTAATAATAGTGGAAACTTTTAATATGTCCTCAGAATCAGTGCAAAATAACCAATTTTTGAATTACTGTTTATGAATGAAAATTTAACTGAATAATTAAAATGATTTTTTTTTTTAAAGTCATAGTTTTATTTTAGAAAATCCCATGGAATACATTCAATATCAATAAAATAACCGTACAGTATAATAAAATAAAACTAGATACTGAGCTCCTGATTTAACAATGTCACAGAATCACGATTCATATGTAAAAATAATAAAAAAAATTATAATACAGATTAGAAAAAAAGTAAAATTAAAGATATTACGCAAATGGAAAAATGATCTTAGAGCACGACGGAGTTTTTATTTTAAAATAATCACGTGATTCTTAAAGTTAAGCTATGAGTCAAGATTTAAACCTAAGTATTTGAACGAACTGACTGCTTCAATGCTTACACAGAGATTCTTGCAATTACAGTCCTTGTATGACAATGAGTGATAAGTCACTGAACTGATAATGACAGGACTTGCAGCTAAGAACCATGAAATGAACATGGAACCATTTTTTTAGTAATTTCAAGTCTCACTTAATGTCATAATTCAATGAATCCATATTAGAAGTGGAATATTGCAACGCGACATCATCGGCAAAGGCGACAATATTACCACGCAACTCAAGATCAAAAATAGAATTATAATAAATCAAAAAAAGTAGAGGTCCCAGCACAGATCCTTGAGGAACCCTAACATTAACCATTTTTTATAGCTACGGACATGATTTATACATACACTATGAACTCGATTACATAAATAGGATTCAAATAGAGAAAGTGCCACAACTCTAATACCAATATGCGAATATTTTTCCAGTAACACTTTATGATTAACGGTACCGAAAGCTTTTGTAACGTCTATGAAAATAGCAGAAACCTTAAGTTAAATATTCAAATTGTCGTAAACGGGCCTTAAAATGAATCATGAGCCAGTTCCGTTCATGAATTTTTAATAAAACTATATTGACGTTTATCGAGAAAACTGGTTTTATCTAGAAAACTCAATAATCTGGATTTAATAATTTTTCAAAAATTTTTGAGAATATGTTCAATAGGATGATAATTGTTGAGATCCGAACGTGAACCTTTCTTAAAAAGTGGTTTCACGATGCCAACTTTTAATTAATCAGGAAACACGCACAAAATTTAATAAGAAGTGTTTTAAAATCGTCCGTTATATTAATTTATTTAAGATTTTTTCGGATGTTCGTACAAGTTGGGCTGCTCTGTCTGAAAAGCCGAAAAATTCTTAAATTAATTAATATTACGGATGATTTTAAAAAACTTCTTAATTATATGTGTTGGCTTAGTACACATACATAGTGAGAGTTTCTAGAAGTTTCTCGCTAAGTTCTTGTTTTGGGCTATAGGTACAAAGCAAGAGTTGAATTTTTGCAGTTTGGTCGTTGGAAAACCTGATGAGTAGACCAATTTTTTATCAGTACGAAACCAAGCTGCCAAGAAGAGATTTAAGGAGGTTCTCATTTTTGTAAGGGTTTGTGTATCTTTAAATAAGTACCCTGGGGTTAAAAATGGGGGAGAGAGGTGGGCGATTTTTTTTCTTTTTGTGGTATGAATAGAAAAGTCGTAATCATTGTATACATTTCATTAAAAATAATATTTTGTCCGAAAAGTCGAAAAATCTTATATAAAATGTTTATATTCAAAAAACGCAAACACAATTTGAAATCCACCAATATTATTTAATATTTAATTAATGAAAATAAAATAAAGAGAGACATAATTTTTCTGTTTTTCTACAGAATGGAACTCTCTGTTTATTAGTGTATAGGTTAACCTAATTAGACAGAAAACATTAGCAAAAACAAGAGTTCAAGAATCTCAAAAATTATTGCATAACTAACACTCTGATTCTGCTAGTCGAGTCGTTTGTCGTTCGTAAAAACTGTCATTTTGAGTCAAATGTGGAGTTTTGAGGTGGCTAGAAAAAACATAAAATACGCCGTTTGCCGTTTTAAGTGACTACGATAGTAAATATATTACACGTTTTGACAAAGCAGTCAACTATAGTTTTACAATAAATGAGTCACTTGAAACGACAAATTACATAATCATATTATTTGTCGTTTCAAGTGACTAGTCGGTAGGCAGCGGAATTGAGGAAAAAATGCGCTAATCTAATAAAAGTAAATTTAAAACTAAATTTTTATATTAAATATTATATTAATAGTAAGTAAAATTTGAAATGAAAATTTTATAAGACTAAGTTATATTAAATAATCACAGAAATTTTGTGACGTTATACAGCTTATACGAAGGCATTGTTTACCACGCACGTTTAGATACAAAGCATGCATCGGATTAATTTGTGATGCAGTTGCGTCTGAAACTAATGCAATAATTATATCGAAAGGAAATTTCAATATAACCTGAGGTCTAGGCACAGAATAGACATAACGCGACTTTACTATGGAAAAGTTTGGACTCATTTTTGTGACCTTGGTTTGATAAAAGGTAGGAAAAATTTGTTATTTTTGTAAGTTTTAAATTGAAATAAAAAAATTTATGTTTCATAACAGTGTACAAAAATTTTGACAAGCCATTTTGCCAGCAAAACATAATTAGAATTCCGCCATATTGTAAGTAAATAAAAATCAATTTTCTTTATTTTATTTATATATTATTTATATATGTATTTATTTTAGTTATAAATTATATATATACAATTTATAACTAAAGATATAAATTATTACCAAGCTTATAATTATTATTTTTTATTTTTTTGTTCATTTCAGTGCGGAAAAATCGGAACATTATCGTGCATTAGGAAATAAAAAATGCGTATGATCGACATAGAAATGTTTCAGTAGGTGAGGTTTTATTACTCGAGCTTTTCAGACATCCAAAAGAAGTAAATCAAGTGAGTGATAATACCGGCAACATGAATTGCAACATTTTTAAACAATTAATACATTTTATTTAGATTCATCACCCTCGAGATTGAAAACTGGAGACTAACTTCAACTTAATATATATTCTGTGAAAATAGGAACAGGTGGATATACCACTGCCCACAATGCCTCAGTAAATATTGTAAACTTCCAACATAATGTTTTTCTTGTGGCTCGACATTGGTTTCTGCACACATTTAGCCAGCTCATATCCCCATTTATTCCCTGTTGCCACGTTCAAAGAAGTTCCGCTCGATATTGCAGAAAGAAATGCAATTCATGTTACGCGTGCCAGAAACCTTTCGATACAACTGATAAAAAATCGATTGTGATATGTTTATTCATGATACATTGCACACATGTGTGGGGGTGTACAACTTTAATAACAAATGTAACATCCTGAAAAAAGTGGTCTAATAAAACCGATTTCAATTTATCTACATATGTTTTTTCATTTATTTGTATATACATAATTCTTAGATGTCTGGCTTAACATGATCTGCGTTCGATTCCGAACCACCATCATCGTCTAACCAATCCATAAACATTTTGCTTGAACTTTTTGCCACACAATTGTCAAACACACGTTATATTTGGATTATGAATATGTTTATGAACTCGCAGGCTTGAGTTGGATAAAAAGGTTTTTCCGCAATCATCGCATTGGAAAATGCGTTTTTCAAAAACCCGTTGGAATGGCAAATGATTCACTGCATTCAATAGACTTTTCTTTATTTTCTGGATTAAATATTGATTGTTCCCATAGCGGCTTTTCTGTCCGTTCGAGAACTAAAAACAATTAAGAAAATATATAAATAATTTAGAACTGAAGATAATTTATATGTTGAACAAATTTTGTTTAACAAATTTGTTGTTATTGTAAATTGTTTTTTACTCGAATCCAGGTGAGTTATCCAAACAATTTTTTTTAAATATATATTTTGTGCTGTTTAAAGGAAAGTTCGATCGAAAGTTCGAACGCTGTATGTGCGTGCATTTTACCCCGAAGAGACTCGTCATGTCGACATGTCTTCTTTGGGTTACAATACCCAGCATGCTATCATCGAATGCACCACGATTACAGAACAAATTCCATAGGTTTACAAATTCTGAAATTAAAAATTTATCATCGACTGAATTTGATTAATTATTAATATTAATTCCTTACCGAGATTGCTGTTCCGATATTCAATGGAGCATAAATCCTTAAAGTTCCTAAAATTACTTCAATGCCATATCAACTGGTGTGCGCGGGCACTAAATGAGATAAAACCATAACAAATGTGGCATTCAAATTGTTGTTGTCGGGTGTTTGTGCAATCGTAGTTAAATTGAAATACCTGTCTATAAGACCTGTTTACTTATCTGTCAAATATAAACGTCAAAATTATCTGTAGGCCAAACATTCTTGTAATTAGGTTGTAGTTGCTACATTTTTAAAAATATATTCAATTAAAGTGAAAAGCATATTTGTTATTGCATTTTATTTTGTTACAAAATATATTTTGTATTGATTACTAATTTAGTTGATTTTCCAAAAATTAATTTATTTTAATATCACATATATATAGCATATCACACATATAATTAAATTAAATTAAATTTAATTTAATTAAAAAAGCAAAAATCACAAACCATATACGGTTTTAATAGTTTGTGTGGCCTGCAGATAATATTTTATCTGTCAAATTTGTTTAAGTAAAGAGGTCAATTGTCGTTTTGTACAATGGTACGACATATCAATTGGTGTTGTAAATTCTGTTTTTCTTGTTCGAAAGTAACTGGTCCTGGAAAAAATAAAACATTTAGTACCCGGAATCACATTTATTATCGAAATACAAACCTGTTGTATTAATTCCGGAAAATATTAAATTGTCCAACATCAAATCAAATTTAATATTCGACAAACTAAATTGAGCCGAAGTCGTATTCTTTTCAAATTAAATCGTCATCGAATTCATTGCATTCCACTGAATTCGTTGCATTCCACTGAATTCGTTGCATTCCTCTGAATGCGTAGACGGTTCGTTTCATTGCCGCACGCAAGGTGTCTGGCACTCGTAACATAAATTGCATTGCTTTCTGCAATATCGAACGGAATTTCTTTGAACGTGGCAACAGGGAATAAATGGTAATATGACCTGCCAAAATATGGGCAGAACCCAATGTCGAGCCACAAGATAAACATTTTGTTGGAAGTTCACAATATTTACTGAGGCATTGTGGGCAGTGATATCCACTTATTCTGGCATGTCGGCGGGTCTTGACTGCCACCCAGTTGTTGTTGTTGTCGCCGCTGTTGTTGCTGAATCGCCATAATGTTTTTGCAGTTGTTGTTGCTGATGCACCTGACAATCCGAATACTGTTGCTGGACCTGGGACGTTGTGCATGGGACGCGACATTCAGCGGACGAACATTTTCAACTGAATTCTGTGATGCTGTATCACTACTTGCAATACTGGCCGGTTACTCATTTATATGATTTTAAATGCTCAATTAACACACTTAACCTAAAAATATTCAATACAATTTCAACTTATAAGAAATCAAAAAATTGTGTCATTTATAATTATATAAACATATATTATTCATCGATTATGAATATATTATGTATGTATATACAATTAAAGTGCACAAATAATATAATTACAACATTTTGTTTGAATAACTCACCTGCGAGTAAAACCGTCGACCATTCCAGTAAAAACCACTATAACAAATGTCATTTTTTTTTTGTTGACAATTAGCAAATAAATCTAGCAGTGTGATCGTTCAGTCACGTTCAGTGGCTAAATTTTATTAAAATAATTACAGTTCAGAGACGTAAAATAAAAGGTAGGAAATGACCGTTGGTAATTTTAATTTGGTCTACTCAATGGCACTTCTGTATAATATATATTCTGTGGTCTATAGGTATATATTGTTTTGCGAATTTAGAATAATTCGCTAAGCCATTGTGTTGATACTTTGTATGTAAGGTCAAAGTATTTTTCTTATATTTTGTAGTATGGTCACAGAATATAATATACAGAAGTGCCATTGAGTAGACCAAGTAAAAATTACCAACGGTCATTTCCTACCTTTTATTTTACGTCTCTGAACTGTAATTATTTTAATAAAATTTAGCCACTTAGCGATCACACTGCTAGATTTATTTGCTAATTATAAACAAAAAAAAATTACATTTGTTGTTATTGTAAAGTGATTTTACTCTAATCCATGTGAGTTATCCAAACAAAATGTTGTAAATATTATATTTTGTGTGCTTTAATTGTATATACATACATAATATATTCATAATCGATGAATAATATATGTTAATATAATTATAAGTGACACAATTTATTGATTTCTTATAAGTTTAAAAAAAGGTGTTGAATATGTTTAGGTTAAGTGTGTTAATGTTTTGTGTTTATTAAATTTTAGAAATAGAAAACCGATGCTCTGTAATCGAAAAGTACAATGCCACAAGTGTACAACTCGGCCAAATGCACTTCGAATAAAATGTATGACGTCAAAGTTGGATAATTAATAAAATATCGCCTCAATTTGCGGCCATTTACCAGGTATAAATAATTTTTAGTGACATCCCACAAAAAACAGAATAGCAATAGTAGTAATAATTATCAAAGCCATGATTTGTCTGGGAATACGACACCGAATCATTATCATAATACAAATTTATCAGTTGAATTGAAACAGCAGCATACACCGCCTGTATCCGAAATTTCCTCATTGGGTGTCTATACACCTAACGAATTAAGTCCATAGTTTGCATCACTAAGGACAATGTGAAATGGATACAAATCATATAAATGAGTCACCGGACAGTATTACAAGTAATGATATAGCATCACAGAATTCAGTTGAAAATGTTCGTCCGCTGTGTCGCGTCCCATGCACAACAGGTCCAGCAACAGTATTCGGATTGTCAGATGCATCAGCAACAACACCAGCAAATGCATATGGCGATTCAGCAATAACAGCAGCAGCAACGAACAACCCGATGATAACATGTAACTCCAATACAATTTATCGGGCAGAATTCGGCGCGTGGCAGTCAAGAAGACATGTCGACATGACGAGTCTCTTCGGCGGAAAATGCACGCGCATACAGCGTTGGTTCGAGTTGGACCAGCCGTTGATTTGCTTTGCGAAACTGGCCATTCAAAACGGATTACAGGTAGCTTTAAAGTCGTTAAATTTAGTGCCGGCGCACACCAGTCGATATGGGATGGAATTAATTCTATGAAATTTAGCGTTTTGTGCTCCATTGAATATCGAAACAATCTCGGTAAGGAATTAATATTAATAATCGAAATCAGTTGATGTAAATTTTTAATTTCAGAAATTGAAAACCGATGGAATTCGTTGCTCTGTAATCGTGGTGCACCCGATGATAACATGCTACATATTGTAACCCCTATACAGTTTATCATCGGGCAGAATTCGGCGCGTGGCAGTCAAGAAGACATGTCGACATAACAAAATTGGAACAGGTGGATATCACTGCCCACAATGCATCAGTAAATATTGTGAACTTCCAACAGAATGTTTATCTTGTGGCTCGATATTGGTTTCTGCCCACATTTAGCAGGGTCATATCACCATTTATTCCCTGTTGCCAGGTTCAAAGAAGTTTCGATACAACTGATACAAAATCGCTTGTGATATGTTTATTCATGATACGTTGCACACATGTGTGGGGTGTACAACTTTAATAACAAATATAACATCCCGGAAAAAAGTCTAATAAAACCAATTGAAATTTATCTTCATATATTGTTTTTCATTTATTTGTATATAATTCTTAGATACCTAGGCTTAACATGATTGCGTTCAATTCCAAACCACCATCATCGCCTAACCAATAAACCAATAAACATTTTGCGTGAACTTGAATCGAACTTTACAAAATCATAAAACGTTCATAATAGACCGTTAGGAATCTTAAGAGGTCTAATAGTATCTTGAACGACGAGATTTTTTGGCAGCTGCCTCAGCTGCTTGTTATTCTTCAATCTATAAATAAAAATTTTATTCTAGTGTTGTATTTTATAAAGGCCGCTTGGTCTTACCAGTTTGGCGAGTTTGCGGTCATGTCGTCTCAGCGCGGATTACACCATCTGTAATAAGTGCTTTGCCGACATCGACATTAGTGGCAGGATCGGATCGCGTAGGTCAAAGCAGCATTTTTAAACTCAACTATTAAGTTTGTCTTGTTTACAACATCTTAGGCAAACGAACGACATGCCTCAGTCTTATCGTCTGCATCGGACAGAAGCACGACTAATGCAAGAACATATTCCTGTGCATATCTGTTTAACAGATGATAAGGCAGGTGATAAATGAGCTAAACGACTGGCGGGTAATGTCTGAAAAACAATATTTTAAAGTTAGTCTCCAGTTTCAATTGCCTCGAGATTAATCTAATTAATATTGAAAATTCACAACAAGCTCCTTCGTACCACAATAAAACATTGCAGTGTCAGAAACCTACTAAACTCCTTATTGCCATAATCTACATAGAGCAATTCAACGACAGCTGATTTCACTTGTTCGTACATATCATGTTCACAACATATTATTTTTGGCTGAGTCATGTTAAACATGCGACGATCTCATCTTTTGTAAACGAACAATCCAACAGATTGACAGGGATACAAGCTGATAGTGCCCCAATTATAACTGGGGTCAAATTATGATTATTACACGCCACAAAACCTATTACATCATCGTTGGTTAAGCCCATTTTTTCAAATTTTTGGGCCGATCACGATTTTCTGTAAATTTCACATGTAGTTTTAATGCCGGTATTATCACTCACTTGATTTACCACCTTTGAATGTTTACGAAGCTCGAGCAATAAAACCTACAGAATCATTTCGATCATACGGATTTTTAATTTTCAAACCTTTCCAGATTATCTTATACGGTTTTTAATGCACGATAATGTTCCGATTTTTCGGCACTGAAATGAACATCTAAAGATAAAAAAATAACAATTTTAGATTTGATAATAATTTGTATATTTAGTTATAAATTGTATATATATAATTTATAACTAAAATAAATACGTATATAAATAATTTATAAATAAAATAAATAAAAATTTAATTTTTATATACTTACAATATGGCCGAATTCCGATTATGTTTTGCTGCTAAAATAGCCTGTCAAAATTTTTGTACACTGTTATGAAACACAATTTTTTTTTATTTGAATTTAAAACTTACAAAAATAACGAATTTTTCCTACCTTTTATCAAACCGAGGTCACAAAAAAAATGAGTGAGTCCATTAGTACTCTCAAGGAGATGTGTAAACATGGCGTGTGTATAGTACGTGGGTACAGTTTACTTTGAAGAAAGAAGGAATGCAATTTTACTAACCAGAGTTTTTCATTTGTTTATTATCGTTAAATTGGTCTATTACTCTTTCGGTATAATCGACGCAATTGGATTATGGTAGCTAAAATAAAATACATATACTGTCGACTCTAACTTTTCTAATTTTCATTGTAAAACTCCACAATGGCCGTCCCGTATCTAGTAGTAGATACATATATTTCGATCTGAGTTCATGTGCAAATCGAATTCGTGTCGCAGGAAGTTCATAAGAGGTTCAGCTTGAGGAACAGCAAAATTAATAATGAAATCTCCGCTCATAATCATCGGATAGTCTTCTTGGAGGATTTTTGAAATTCTTTTAGAATATGGGGCCAAGGACGAAATGTATGAACTTCATTATGTCTTCGAACGATTTATTCGGCGAGGTTAACACAACTACAGAAAGCATCTTATTCCCATTGGGAAGCTGAAGTTCAGCCGTATATATATCATCAATGAGTTGTGTTGTTACGCTCATACCAATTGTTTGTCCAACGATGATTTCTTTATGCGAGGTGACTGTATGGTATGAGTATTCTATTTGAATTTTTATATATTGTTACTCCGGCAGCTCACTCACCGTCTCTCTTGAACTGAACGCAGATCTGGAAAAGCAAGAAAATTGAGCATCCTTGCGTGACTGTGTCAGTTAGGTCAAGGTGATGTGTATGACCTAAGACTCTGACAGTTCAATGTTAAAAACCAGACGTCATTATTATCTCGTACAAAATTTGCCATTACAACGGATAAAGCGGATTTGTGGTGAGGCGCGATAGCTAATTTTGAAGAAGACCCATTGAGGTCCCATTTTTACGCCCATGGTAGACGACATCGATAGCCGACATGATGAACGGTCCTTCGAGACTCGTTACTCGTGCTAAAGCAATATACACAATTTGTTAAACTGTGTCTTTTATCGTAAGAGTATATACTGACTATCTCGTTGTAGGTACCACCGTGTGATGCATGAATTGTGGTGGCACATGAAGGTACGACGCTTTGCATTAATTGTTGTTTATGCTTAACATTAATTGTTGTTTCGATTAATAGTTGAGCTTTTTCAAGAAATGGGCACCAAACATCGGTCGATATCCGTTTTGTGCGCCCATCCAGCTTCAAGCCACCTGACCTTCTTGCCAACTTGTGAATTTGAACCGAAATCCATCCAGAGTCGTTTGACATTTTTTACTGTCGACGTTTTCATCGTTCTCGTTGTCCTGGTTAGGATGCCTATGCATTCGATATACTTTAGACAGCCCATAGTTCCATTCGCCAGTCCATTTGTTACGTCAATATTGGTTTTGAAAAAGTACGGCAAATTATTTGTGTCCACTATGCTCATTTTATGGATCTTTTGACGGAATTGCTACTCCGGCAGCCCACTGACCATCTCTATTGAACTGAAAACAGCATTCAAACGTAGGAATATTAACAAGTTCGTTATTGCGCAGCCAGGTCTCGAAAACCAAATGAATTGAGCATACCTGCGTGACTGTGACTTGAGACTCTGATAGTTCAATGTTAAAAACGAGATGTCATTATAACCCCATTCAGTAGAAGACATGATCATTGATAGCCGACGTGATGAACAGCGCCTACAGACTCGTCACTCGTGATAAAGCAATATACATCAGTTGTTGACTGTGTTTTTAATCGTATGAGTATGCAATTTCGTAATCGTAATTCGTATTTCGTATCGTAATTTTTTTTTTGATTTTTCTGATCGATGGAAATGTAGATGGTTTCTCTTTATTAGTGAACTTTATTTCATTCATTAAATAAATTTTTTCATTTTCCCTACTATTATACATATACATAAAAGCATGCCATGTATAGTAAAAATTGTTTTTGTTGAGTTTCTTGCTTTTTTTTCAAACGAAGTAGGTATACGTCATTTCCGTTCGTTTCATTTACAAGTTTACTCTAATACAAAAAATTTTGGTAGGCGCGCGTAAAGATGTTTACACATCAAAAATGAGTCCAAACTTTTCCATAGTAAAACCGCGTTATGTCTATTCTGTGGTATGGTCAGTACTCACTCAGCACTCAGCAGTGTAGTTTGACGAGTTTAAAATTTCGTAAAGTGTGAAATATAATTCAACTTGTTTTAAACGTCAACCAGCCAAAACTTAAGAGCTTAAAGGTATAAACAGAACCAGAGATACAGCGACAAGATACAACGCCTGTCAAATTAAAATACACATAAACCATAGGATGCTAACACAAAAAATGTCGCCGAATTTGTTTTAGAATCTATTTTAATTTTGTCGCCGGCGCTGCAGTATTACCAATATAAGTTTCAGATTATTATGTTGGTAAACATTTTGTACAACTGTTTTTAAATGAATTTCAACCAAATTTGAATATTGTATACAATATTTTATGTAAAAGAATTTAACTAGAGTCGATAAAAAGATAAATGAAATATTTTATGATTAATTTGTTATTATTTTTCTTGTTTTGTTGCTTCAACGCTGTTGTGTTTACCAAAGCGACATCGCTGGCAGACAAATGTATTTTGTCGATGTATCTTGTCGGTGTATCTCTGGTTCTGTTTATACCTTAAGTTGTGCTCCGTTTGGACCACTTAGCGGAGCGGTTCGACCACCAAAATTTTAGAGGTCCAGGTCAGTTGTTTATTTTTGAGGAGAAGCCTATACAATTTTGGTGATTGTAGTGTAGGTGATCCGAAGTGTCGCAACCGGCGTGTAACTCAAGCTCTTAAAGCCTCAACCAGTCAGACTTAAGAGGTTAATATTTTACGTTGTTGTTGTTTTATTGTAATGGTTTTTTGTTGTGATTGTTCCGTACATTGGTCTATTTCAGTATATCTCGAATTAAATACACAACCGTAGGAAATTCTTCCATTTGGCGTCAAATCTGTGTGACAACGACTATGATGATTCATTTAATTCGAGATATACTGAAATAGACTAATATACAGAACAATCACAACAAAAAACCATTACAATAAAACAACAACAACGTAAAATATAAAAGTAATTCGTACACAACGAAAAGTTAATTGGTAAAAATGAAGTATAGATGGAGAATATGAAAGAATCGAATTCCGTAGACTAGGTAGTAATTCGCTAGTGCTGCATATACATGGTATTGGTCTATATATAGACAATATTCCTATGTAAAATATCAACGTCAGTCGCCGCGGCCTGATGAGATGACTGATTTTTTCAAATCAATAATCTCATTCGAAACTGATTGTTGCGATTCTTGCAAATCTTCCATCTATAATTCAGATTAAATTCTAATTAAGAGCTTAAATTACACGTCGATTGCACCACTTCGCTTAGTGCTACAATCACCAAAATTGTATAGGTTTCTCGTCACAAATAAACAACTGACCTCTAAAATTTTGGTGATCGTACGCTTGCCTAAGTGGTCCAAAACGGAGCAAAACTTACCACTGCAATAGGAGCCGGAATTCATATCCTTTAGAGCCAAACAACTATTACTGTAGCTGTGACAATATATAATGTAAATATAGTGAAAAATAGTGTAATAATATTGGAGGTCGAGCCGTTAGACCCATTACAAAAGCAGCAAAATGTTCCTTTATTTGACATAACTAAATCGCAAAATTTAGCTAATAACTTGCGCGATGTAATTGAGTACGACAGTCCAAATGAGCATTTTATTGCACTTGCATTTATAGGAACGGTGCAATGTGGAAAACTTGTGATGATTTATAAAAAGCCGAGACCAACACGAACTCTTCACGAAAAATGCCTGTATACATTTGTTGTTCTATTTACAAGAATTCAAACCAGACGTCGAACATTTATCTGTGAATGACATTTATGTAACCGATGAAATATGACGATTTTGGCTATATTTTGGCTTTTTTATGTTTACATTTTTTAATTAATTAATACGTTTAGCGGATCAAAAATTATAATGCGTAAAATAATTCCAGTTAAAATGGCATTGTAGTGGATAACGTTTTCATCGTTTCGGCTGAAACCACATACGTTGCACTAGCATCCAAATTGCACTGCGACCATTGTGCAAGCGCGCCAAAATGATTCTTGTAATCATTGCGTTTCGGCTGAATTTTTATGGATTCGGCTAGCTATCGCTAGAAGTCGTGAATAGTTTTTGGTAGTGCACAATGATCAAACAGCTTCATGCTCATTGTGTAATGATCCGGCTAGTAGCCACTGACCTGGATCACACTCATTGTTCTGAATATTCCCATTGAATTTATATTGTTCTGGCTTATGGTTGCTGTTTTTGAGTGACATTGTATCTGTTTCAGCTGTAATTGCTATGGTTCCGGATGGAAACTTAAACTTCTTCCGGTTGGTAAAACCCCTGCCTACAAACATAGTGCTACTTGTGTCATAGTTGATTTGCTCCTGGCTGACATGGTTCCGGCTGATTTTATATGGTTCAGGCCTGCACCACATTGGTTACGGCTGGTAAATCAGATAGTGCACAATGATGCACAATGTATTGTGCTATACTTGCGCCATAGTTGGGTTGGCTTCGGCTGTTTAAAACCTGATTCCGGCTGGCTTTAAATGGCTTTGGCTGGCTTTATTGTATTATTTATAATTTTCGTGTATTTGTATTCCTTTTAGAGTCTGAATTTATTGTAAACATTTGATAAAGGCTCAAGTATCGAAATATTATGTAATTCATAGAATTTTTAAATAAACTTAAAGAGTTCAATAAATTGTTATAAAATTATGAGGGATCCCAGTTTGAATCAAAAATATTTTGTGAACTATTATCTTTTATTGGGTCAATTTATAATTTATTGCAAATGATTCAAAATTTCGTTCTTGATGGGTGGCTTTACTTTTAAATTTTGGATGAGAAAATTCCACAACCCGAATTTGCATGTTTAATTTAAACAATATTTGAAAAGCTTTGGCATTTATGAGAACACGTTTGTCAGCAAAGACATCTGGACTTGTATAGCTTGAAGTATCTTCAAGCTCAGCTCCTTATACTGTACCGTTTAAAGTTAAGTTCTTCGCGATAGATATCAACGTGAACCCAATTACTGCATTCATTGTTTTGAGCCCTGAATCATGAAGAATGATTACAATTTTGCCAAATCCCAAATTTTAATGCGGATTACAGCGTTTTCATATAGATAAAATGTGATATTGCGTAGGAGTAGATTATGTATCAAGGGAGTAAAATAAGAAATTATTCTAGCAATTGATGTCTACATAGCCACTCCACCTGACATATTTTATACCATTAACATTAAATTGCTGCTAAAAAATTAAAATGGCGTTCAGTGAGGAACACCTACAAGATTTTGACGTTTGAAAATCATTTGTGATTTAGAATTTTACATCATTTGTGATTTAAAATTGCCTTAGGATTAAAAGCATGATCGTGAAATAAAAGAAATTGAGGAAAAGCGAAAGCGAAACACACCGGTATTTTGGGTTAATCCATTTTTAATTAAACGTGGCGACCATGATGTGAAAATACATTTGTTAAACGACTTGGACTGGGGTACTGGAACCAACTTTCAAAATTTTACAAGGATTCAAATTTTTGTTTATAGATGTTGGATCAAACGGCAGAATTAACGACAGTACCATATACGAAGAAGGCTTGTTTTACGAAGCCTTAATTACTGGCCATTTGGATACTGGCAGGATATTGAAATAGCATTTTTTATCGGTGATGGTGCATTTAAATAATATTTTTTTAAAAACATATTTTTTAAATGATTTATTAAAAAATAAATCACATTTTGATTAATAACAGGTTTCATATTCGATGTCCGTTTCTTCCATTGCGATATTTATTAAATTCGAACTACTCTTCGGTTCACATTTAACTTTGCACATTTATTTGTCAGCTACTATGTGATGGTTGTTGAAATTTATGCTACCAATAAATGTCTTTGCAGGTTAGTTTCCTAGGGCTTTCTCGAAATTTCTCCTGGATACAGCGTGGATTTTATTCAAACCAACTTTATTTTTAATTTATTTTAAAATCTTTATTAATTTACTGTGACTATTGAATAAAGAATTTTATAATTTTACAGCTAAAAATGCCCACGATTTATTGTCACGGCAAGATATTAAAAACTAAATACATTTTTTACATCACGTGATTCGATAGGATAATTCAAAATTAAAAATTATTTTACATCTGTTCATAATCTCGATCAACGCTGTACCTCGTTTTGCCTATGGCGCATGTCCATGTATGTTGATGATGATGATGACTATGTATGTTGTCCATGTATTTTGAAATTTATAGAGGTCCAATAAATTTCACCGTTTTAGCTTTTAGAATTTTTATTAATTCATTAAAATTATGCGCTGTCCGTGATGTGCTGGGAAGTGGAGAAGTAACCGTGACTGGTATAGATATTGTATGGTAAATTTCTGTTAGAGATGATGGTGTTGGCATGGGCGAAATGGAAGAAAATTGACGGTGGTTTGATGCTCCTGCAGTAATCTCCTGTTGCGAATTTAAAACTTGCACTCTTACATTTATCATCTGTTTGAAAGATCCCATAAGTGGTAATCCGTGTCCTAAAAGTAGCTTTCCCAAATTTGAGGCCATTTCAAGCCCAAATAAAAGGAACTCATGTTCAGTATCAGAATTCACAGCCGATATAAATTTAGTTAGTGCGTTATCGAAGTTCGAAATTTGATTGTCAGTTTGTTTTGTTCACTAAAACAATTATTGTCTTTAAAATAGAATTCAACTTTTTTTAAATTGTCTTAAAAACACAAATTTTTAACGATATAATAAAAACACACACAATTTTAATAATAGTTTTATTAACTCAAATTTTATTTAAGGATCGAATTAGTTTTTACCACACAACAAAACGAGCGTCACAACAAACAAATCACACAAAATAAATGATTCCGCCATTGTGAAATTTAAAAATTTACATAAATTGGTATAATGAAGTCGTGCAAAGCCGGTAAAAAATATTTTATCAAAACTGGCAAGACATTAATATTTTGCGACTCCACCTACAACTGGCAAAATTTTAAGGGCATAACTTGCTGTTAATGGCAGGTGGAAAGCGTGTGTTACTCTCGGAGTTACATACGCTATTTTCTTCATTTTTATTAAAAATATAATTTTGTTGCCAAGTGTGTAGTTTATATAATATAATATATTTGATGTAGCTAGAAAATGTATTTAATATATTATATTAAATACATTTTCTACCTACATAAAATATCGAGTATTTTTATGTTTCTATCGAGTTTTCATAGAAAATTCATTTTGACAATAACGAGTTTTGTTTCAATAAGTTGAATTATCTGCATTTGTTTTTTCATTTTGGTCTTATTAAATTAGAAAAATTGAAAAGGAAAGATAGAAATCTGTTTCCGCTAGGGAGTAAAATATAAGCCGTTTATTTTGAAAGTGGTTTAAGTCCATTTTACAAAAAAAATAGTTTTAATAACTATATGAGTTTTTATTATTTCCATTATTAATGTTCAATTACATGATATAAATTCAGTTTTTAGGGATTAGTTTAATGATAAACTTTACAACTATAATCTTAATTTTTTATATTTAATTAATGTTTTTTTTTTTTAGTAGTTTTTTTAATTGTAACAATTTTGTACTTAATATAGTATATTTCATTAGGAAAATTTAACAAAAACCAGTGTATACTTAAAACTTAATTATTAACTAGATAAAATAAAAATAAGAACACTACAAACAATTAATTTGAGTTGATCAGAATAATACTGTTTCAATGTTGAATAGTATATAGGAATTGGAACTATATATGTTACTATAGAGATCGGAATTATCAAAAATATTATTAAGAACTAATATCACTGATGAGACAATTTGTATGCAATCCACAAGTGGCGAGGAATAATTCATTCATGCGACCAATATAATCATCCAATAATGAAACATTTGATCTATGATGGAGGCAACGAGTTGAATAGTATCTAGGTTTTCCATAAATAATTTTTAGGCATTTATTTTATAGAATTTGTAGTTTTTTACGGTGGGAATTTGCGCATTGACTCCATGCAGGAAACCTATAGAGAATCATAGGTCTAATGATTGATGTATGTAGTAAGAGTTTATTTTTACAAGATAATTTTGATTTTTTATTAATAAGCGAGTAAATATAAAGATGGGATTTTAAAATAACTGTTTCAATATGGTTTTTAAAAGTTAATTTTTTGTCAAATGTAATTCCTAGATGTTTTATATGTTCTGGCCATGTTAATCGGGAATCATTGATTTTTAAAACATTGTTACTCGGTAAATATCGGGAAGCTCGTCTTCTAGTAAAGAATATAGCACGAGTTTTACTATCGTTCAATTTGATGTCCCATTTATTGCAGTAATCAACGAGACCATCAATGTTTTTTGAGAGGTATCCACTACTTCATCAGGGCACTTTGATGACGTGTAAATAGCCGTGTCATCCGCATATAATGCGTATTCAGTATCTTCCCTAAAAATACATTGTATATCTGATGTGAAAATATTATACAAAATAGAAGATAACACAGCCCCCTGGGGTACACCACTGATTACAGGCTTTAGAGCTGATACGTCCTTGTTAATGGAGACATAAAAGGATCGATTAGAAATAAAAAGTTGGGCTAATTTAATCAGATATGAGGGAAAATTTAGATTGATCATTTTGTATAATAACCCATCATGCCATACTCTGTCAAATGCCTTTTCAATATCAAATAGCACAAGGCCAGTTGACAGTTTATTAGAGATATTGTTAGTTATAGTACTAGACAGTCTTTTTAGTTCATGAACTATGGAGTGAGTGTTTATTTCGGAAACCAAATTGTTGTCCCGGTAGTATATCTTTGGACATTACAAATTCATTGCTTCTTTTATGAATACATCATTCAAAAAGTTTACTAATTTGACTAAGAAGACTGATAGGTCTATAACTATTAGCGTTACTTCTGTCTTTGCCAGGTTTAAATATAAGAATTATTCGGGCTGTTTTCCATTTATTTGGAAAGTACGATCGTCTTATGCATGAGTTAAAAATTTGGGTTAAAAATACTACAGCCTTAGGTGGAAGATTTTTAATAATACGATTGTTTATGTTGTCATCCCCCGGAGATTTTTTATTCTTGAGCCTGTTAATATAGCTTTTAAGCTCGTTCCGATTTGTTATTATTTTCAATATCTTCTTATCTTATATCTTCTTATTTGTTATTATTTTTAATATCTTATTAAGATTATTATCTTTGAAACCGTATGTTTGGTACTGAATATCACCTTGAATTCTTGCGTTTATGTCTTTAACTACAGTTTTAAGTAGATTATTGCGATTTCTAAGATATTGCCGACGCCTGACGTTACGTAGTTTCATGAGCATCTTGATAGAATCAGGGATCACCAATGATTCAAATTGTCTCTGTATTCTAATTGGTGATTTAGGTATTGTTACTTCTCTAGCCTCGTACAATGCAATGTATAGATTATCAATAAGTCTGTCAATATCCTCTATTGATAGAATATTTTGAATGTCGGATAAATTTATTTTATTATTAATGAGACTTCTAAATTTGGACCAATCAGCAAGAGCATAATTATAAATACTGGACGTTTTTTTAAGCTCTATATTGTCTGAATATAACTGAAATAACACTGGAAAATGTTCTGAACTGAGCTCATATTTAGTTCGGAGGTCAGAGGTATGGTTATGGTTATTTTTATGTTTGGTATGGTTATTTTTATGTTTATTATTGCTACTTAAATTATCATCACATTGATGGATGTTTTGTTGATTTGAATATGTTGTGCCGCTGTTGCTACTTTTATTGAATACACTATTCCATGCCGTATGTATTGGGGTCGGCCTCACTTTTACCATGCCAGGGAAATCCTTTAGGTTGTTTATATTTGGAGGTAGAACCTTTCGATCTTCGATGTTTTTAATTTGCCTATTGATATTCACATTTTCTTTGATTATTTTTTTATTTAGGACAATCTTTGGAAGAAGTAATGTGACCTGCTCCACAGTTGGCACACTTGTAATTAGCCGGTTTGGTGCTGCATTCGCTGGTAAGATGGTTAGCACTGCATTTACCACACTTAAAAACAGTGTGACGATCCATGCCCAAACATTTGACAGCGGTGGCATTGAGTTATACTTCTGTTGGTAGTATAGTGTGAAAAACGAACTGCTGTGTGATGAATGTGTTTAATTTGGTGAAGTGTTTGCATTTTTATGTGTGTATTGTTAAATTTAACCAGAAAATATCAGAACACTGTGTTTTCTTATCAGATATTTTATGATGGATTGGATGTATACCAATTATATGATCCGTATTTATGCCTTGTAGCTGTAAACCAGATTTAATTTCATCAGCAGTAAAATCGTTCGGTAAACTATGAATACATACTTTTAGAGGTCGTTCAATTGATGATCCGAAAGTAAAATGCTCAGTTTTATCAATTTTTAGTTGATCGATTATTTTTCCATATAATTCTGCACCAGTAACCACTATTTTTAATCCTATACTGATGATTTTTATAAAAATTAACATTTGTTTAATTTTTGAGTGAGATTGACCTTGAACGACAATCGGAGGAACGTATGATTTTGATTTTTTCTTATTTTGCAATATTTCGTCATCATTCAGGTTATCAGATGATAAAGGTAACTCATCAAAACGATTTCCCGTTGGAATATTTGCCTCTATATTTATGTTTTATGTTTCCATTGTATTTGTAATAATTGCATTTGTGATTGAGTTATTATTCAAGGATGTTCCAGCTTCACTATAATTTTCTTGTGCCAACATTAGTAAACTATTTTATTTTAATAACACTAGATTACAATTGGTTTTTTCTTTAACAGCTCTAGTCTGTTACCTATGATTTTCTCTTTGTAATGATAAGAAACTTAGTAAACTTCACTATATACTATATATAATATAGTAAAATAATAGCACTGCTCAGGATAAATTAATATATAAATACTTTTATATATTTTACAACTTAATATTTATTTTATTTTATTTCACTATTTAAATTTTATTTCGATCTTTACCGTAGCGATGATCAAACTCGAATGCACATGTCTTAATGAAGAAGCAATAGTTTTAATAGTAGATAATTGTAAGAATAATCACATTTCTTATAATTCTTTTTATATTTTATAAGAAGTATTACACTATGTAATCTAACATGACATGTTAAATAGTTTTTCAATTTGGGCGGGTCGAAGTTGGCAGCCTATGGCGGCCATGTTGTTATGGAGGCCTCTGTCTAATCAGGTGTTTTTTCAGTCACTGATGTCAAATCACCATGACAAGTTACACGATTGAGCAGCACGTCCAAATGATGAAACTTTATTATTAAAATCAAAATGTGTGTTCATTGGTACAAACGTTGTGCTCATTTTACGACAGACGCGGCGATCCTTCACAGTCGAGTCTCCAACGTTGGGTGGCCAAGTTCGAGACAACTGTAAACAATCAGCTAACACTCGTACTTCGGGCCGTATCGCCCGAGAATATTGCCGTCATCCGTGAAAGTGTACAGGAGAACCCGAGGTAATCAATTCCTCGCCGTGCATAAGAAGTCGGCCTTTCACAGACTTTAACTTTGGGAATTTTGTGTTGGGACTAGGACCTACCTTTGCGTACAGGATCCAACTGGCCCAGGAGCTGAAAGTAAATGATCATAGACTACTCCGTTTGTTCGGTGGCTGGGGTTTGCAGCGTTTGGAAGAGGACCCCCATTTTTGCCGAAAAATCATCTTTAGCCACAAGGCGCATTTTTGGATCTATGTTAACAATCAAAATTGCCGTATATGAGACGACGCCAACCTACACGAGGTTTATCAAGTGGCAATGCATCCTCAAAAAGATACTGTTTGATATAGCAGACGCAACGACCGCATTGACCCACCCAAATTGAGAAACCCTTTAGATTATTGTACGTAGTGGAATACATTTTATAAAATACTAGCTGAAGTACCCGGCTTTGCCTGGGTTAAAACTGAACTGCTGAACTTCTTTAGGTAATTTTTTTATTTTATAACTAATTAAAGAATATTTTGGCTGTGTTCCAATTCTCAGTTAAATCGATTAGTACAGTAAATTGAAATTTTAGTACAAATTACTTTTCAAATCGTAAAAATTCTCTAGTAAATAAAATTAGGTAAATGCGGCTTAAAAAGACACATGGTTTGTAAGAATATACAAAAATTGGTATGTAGGTACACGAACCAATGTCAAATTTTATTGTTGTTGTTCCATTTATTCGTATTGTTCATACGAATAAATTTAAATTGTATATTTGCTCATATTGGTTGCGTAATTTATACAATAAACTTAATAAAAAATTAATAAAATATTTAAAAAATAAAACTGTGTTCATAAATATACAAGCGCATTTTTATTTCGTGGGAAATGCTAGTGAATATAAAAAAAACTATGTCTAGAAACATGGCCGCCATATTTTCATGATTTGTTTAGCAAAACCAAAAACCACTACTATTTACCTTTTGTGTCTTCCCTTTACCCCACTTTTTAGTGCAGTATTTCAATTTACCGCATACACTGCTAAAAACGGCATTTACCCTAGATTTACCTTGGAATTGGCCCACAGCCTTTGTTGGGTTTACCGCTATGGTTGCTTGTAAACCACATTTTTTGATTTTCATCCCGGAGATAAAACATACAAATTTTTTGAAGTCCCTAAATATCTTTTCTTCTTTATATATAGATAGATAGATAGATAAAAAGGATTATATGAATTGTGATTTTTTTTTACCATTAACTATTGGTTTTGTAAAATGGACATAAACCACTTTCAAAATAAACGGCTCATGTGTACTTCATATTTTTCTGAGAGTTTCTACTATTCCCAAGTAGCAAGTACTGCTTTTGGCCGAAGGAGTTAAAATAAAATTTTCGAGTTTCATTCTCACCTTACCCCAAATGATGAAAGTATTACTTACCTCGTGCTGTATACTATACCAAATTACGTTTTTTTTTGGTTTGGCGAAACATGTAATTAACTCATTAAACATTCATGTTGGCACTCGGCATTTTTCACCTCATTGTATAGAGAAATCATTTTTACGATGTATGCATATAATATTTACTCGTATATCTAGGAATGCTAACAAAGAATTTATTGTCCGCTTGCGCTTCTAACTGACTCGTAAAATGCAATCTACGAACGAAAAAAATAAAAAAAAAACATTTTTATGCCATTTCAATTTATTACCTCCAATGCTAATTTTCATAATAATAATTTTTATTGATTTTTTTTATTATATTTTATTTACAACAACATAAAAAATAAATTCAGCAAATAATTTCTGAGTGCGCGCTTTATCATGGGAAAATCATATAATGTTCATAAAGCAATTGGGGTTTGTTTTGAGTATACATATAGGAGTGGGTGAATATAAGGAAGTAGGGCGATGAGATATTTTTTATTTTATTTAGGTTACTAGTTATATGTCTAGATTCTATAGTTATAAGGTTGAGCGGCGTAACATACAGGTCGATTGGTCCAGAGCTGCTGCACGGATAGAATGGCCCATTCTAAAAATCCAAAACTACACAAATTATTTGTATTTAAAAATCCAGTGCCGTAGAAAAATCGTGCACGTGGTTGCTCTGCTTTTAACGGCTCATCGATTTCATTGGTACTGATACCACCACCGTTATTCTGCGGCCGATCATAGTAATAATATGTTGCCAATGATGTGGTATTCGTTTGTACGACTGCAGTACGTGGCGGTACATACGCCTCAAGGTTTGCGATCGGTCGATTATTATTCCACTGTCGCCTTTCGGCCGGACTAAAATAACGATTCGGACACTCTTCCTGTATCACCTCGAGCAGGAATCCTTTGATTGGCCTAGAATTATCGGCTGTTGTCCGTAATCGAATAATTTTATCGCCGGTACCCCATTGCGATTCGTATACGAGTCCAGAGCGGCAACCACAAATACGATTTCCATCAATTTCCAAAAAATTATTAACGCACTGATTTGTTTGATCGATTAACAGGAAAAATTTAAAACGAATTGTTAGGCGGCATATATTCGGATTACTCTTGTTAATGATGAAAATACATTCTCCGTTTGGTTGTACGTTTGACGGAAATCCTGGAGTGGTTAAATAGAAACGATTTTGATTAAACGTTGAGCGGCAACAATTAACTGGAAATTGTGGTGTAATTGTTTGTCTGCTTGATGGCTCTCGTTTGTAATGTATTGGTATAACAATGGGTGGGTCACTTGGCGTTGGTTCGGTCCAAATAGGTGGTATTACATTCGGATATGGTGTAGTTGTAATCGGATTTTGAGGGTAAATTGGTGGTGGTTGAATCGGAGGGTTATTTGGGTATGAAGGATTACACAACCAGTTTGGGTTCCAATTTGGCGGTCTGTATGTCGGGTTCGTGGGGTATGCTGGATTTGTAGGATACGTTGGATTTGTAGGATATGTCGGATACGTAGGATACGTTGGATAATTTGGATACGTAGGATATTGAGGCCGATTATTATTGTGATCACAACAATTATTTGGATAATATGCATTATTATTTCCCGGATAATTAGGATACGTTGGATATCCTGTTTGAGGTGGTAAATAAAAATTGCCTGGTGGATAGTAATGACTTGATGCTGGTTGCACCGTTAAAGTTCTTACATCAAAATCGGTGGCATTTGTAATCTCAGGTGGTATTAAATCCAAATCTATGGGCGGTTCTGTCGTCTCGACAGCAAATGTCTCAGCCACAATGTTGATATCATCCGATTCGGTTGTAGTTGTCTCGAGATTATAAATTGAATAGATCGTTGACACTTCATTGATTGCGACGCACGGCAAACGGGTTACAGTAATCTTAAATCCCAAGTCCTGATTCTGCTCGTCGGTCACAAACTTAATATTTAGCACACCATTTATCGTTTTGTATGTTTTTAAACCAATAACACTACCACAAATTATATCGTGATCTTCTTGATTTTCAAGATCCGTATAGCTTATAATCAGTTTATCGTTCACACATTCGGGTGATGTTTCTAACGAAAAGTCCATAAAGTTCACGTTAAATTCATTTTCACACGTGTACGGTGATTTAATCACATAATCACAATTAAGATTTGAGTAATATCGACCCGGATAATTTGGCGATGTTAGCGTAGTTTGTAATGTTCGGTGTTCACTGTAACACGATTGACCCGTCACTATAGTTGTATAAATTATTAACACGGATAACACTAATTTAAACCTCATTGTGCACGCAATTTTGTACTTGCTTCAAGTTAAGCCACGAACTGAAACTTTAAAATTTCAAATAAAATTTACTTTTATAGTTTAGGCATATGTCAATAAAGGTATAAAATATGTAAAAAACAGCGCTAGGTAAACTACTAACATATCTACATTTTACGCTTAGTTGCGTATATTGGTATAGGTTGCCCGCGTCAGCATTTCAAACAAATCTAAATGAAATCAAATAAAGGATTTCCTGTGACAAATTATATTCGTTTGAAAGAAAACGAAAACTATTCCGATATTCATATAAAGAGTGGTAAATATTTGCATACTTGCGGGTGTGTGACCATCAAATTGCGTTCTCAAAATATTTCGCAATCCATCTCGTCTTAAATAATAAAAAACCAACGGATACAAAGTATTTACTTAAGATTATCTATTTACTATAATATATAATATGCCAATGGATTATAATTTACTCAATAATGTAGTCTTACGATCCAACTTAGCGTAAATAATTCCAGCTGGTTTGTCTACGGGTAAAAATACATCTTGATTTTCACCTTGCACAACTTTTGGGAATTTAGATAAATCGACGGTGAAATAATGTTTATTTGGCATTTCCATGTCGATCGATGAAATTTGTGGTATCGAGTTTAACACTTCTTTTTCCGTTAGGTACAGTGTGTGTTGAACACTTGGCGATAAGACACCCATTTCTGGTTCACCAGCAAAATTTTTCAAAATAATATGTTTGACAGCATACCACACTTTATCGTAATCGACATCATCGATGGATGAGTACTCCCACGATGAGCTAACAATTGTACTAAATATACGATCTTTCATATCGGGGAGTGAACGATATTCGTCATCGATGAAGTTGACGAACGACGATTGAGTGGTTTTTAAAACGCGAAGTTCATTTAGCCCGCTTATTATGGTTGGAATCAAATCTACAAAATATAATAAATATTAAAAAAAACTTATCTAATTCACCATTTTAGGTTAAAATACCTTGATCTCGATCTTTTGTTACGCTGCAATACCGCAATACGGTCGGTGTCATAACAAATGCATGGTTATGCAATTTCTTAAATGGTCCTTCACCATATCCTATTCGGTCCCATGGATATTCTTGAATTTGTACCGAGACCGCCTTGATGTGATTATATTGTTCCAGAAAATGATTACAAAGTACGATTCCAAAATCTTCAGGCGATTTAATCCCATGCTTCTTGGCCAATAAATAAATCGTATTTTTTTGTGAATCCGTCGCAACAATATCAGAGTTATCACCTAACGAAAAAAAAAATCATTTATAAATCACATTGATAAGCAATTAGGTATGACCTCGTGCCCGTAGCATGATGCCATGCTTAATTGCACGTAGGTAGCGACAAAATCTAGATTAAACTTGATTTTCTCATTTCATTTAACTATCTGGTCAACCTGCTGCTCGCGGTTATCAGTTCCATTATTCGTAAAATGAATATGCCTTTAGTTTTCTTATCAACACGGTTATTATATAAAAAATCCAATTACAAGCGTTTTACATATAAATTCAGTCATTCAGTAAATTGTGTAACTGAATCAATGTCAATGTACATTTACGGATTGTTGTTTCGTCACATATGGACGTCGTTCTAAATAATAAGTGTCTCATCACCAACTAATCTGTCTGACTTTGTACTGATAAAGCCAGTCATAATTACTCGTATAATCAAATATTGTTTACTGACTTGATGATGGAATTATAAACCGCACTTTGTTTTTTGGCCTTTTGGCTTAAAACTCAATGTCACAAGAAGCCCTTCATTCAGATTTCCTCAAAAATCACTAAAGATATCAATACGAAGTTATAGTTCTAAAATTAATTGCCCCCCCCCCCCCCCAGCTTCAAAATTAGTTTTACCATGTGAGGCTGAAAGTGCGTAGAAATACAAAAAATACATTGATAATACAGCGTTATCTGTCTCTACAGTACCATTCTATTATTTTCTTGAGATAGTTTAGAACACGGAGCATGTTCGCGCATTAACTGTCTTGCGAATTTATTTACTATTTCGATAGATTTCACCAGAGATAAAATCATATTTAATGAAAAAGCCTGCGCACAGATAAAAGATAATAGGAAAGCGCCGTTAACGAGACAATCTACATTTAAACATTGGGCGATCATATTCATCATATTCCAGTGGATCCACAGAATTTTTACACAACACGGGTTTGAGCTCACATGCCACTTTAATACGCCAAACAGTTATGCAAATTAGCCCATATTTTCCAATTGAAGGAAATGGTAAGGCACTCAAACCCTATTGAAATTAACTTGTTCAAGGGGTTTTAGGAGCTAAGGCTTTAAAGTTAGAATTGAAAAATGTTTGAAAAATTTAAAAAAAAAATAAATATTTAAAATTTAACAGGTTGCAGTTTTAACAAAATTTACTTTAGAGTTTGCCATTCAATATTCTCGCTACCATTAAATGTGGTTCCCCGATAATTCTGCGCCAAAAAAGTCATCGAGAAACAAATATGAAAACTACAATAACCAAATAAGCGTGAAAACAATTTTGCAAATAACAATTCGCAGAAAAAACAATTCATCGAAACAAAATTTGTCATGTAAAACTTTTTTTTTGAACATCAGTACTTACAGGTAAAGATTTCCTAAATATGCAAATATTTAATACATTATTTAACAAAGATATCCTATAAGTCCTTCTTCTATCTAGAACAGACGATTTCTTGAATACGAGTGGTGATATGAATATTCTCGCTAAGTGGTGCAATATCGACAAATACTCTTGAAATATGTTTCCCCATACAAATGACCATATTCTAAAAATGCTCCAATCATCATGAAATATCAGAAGGGACATCTCTAGGCTATGCTGAGTAATTACGCAGAACTTCATGTTTGCCTAAAATCACGGGAAACTGCCCAAATCTGAGCCAACAGTTAGATCATTTTGGTTATTATGTATTTTCGCACAATTCGTTTTCGCACATTTTTCGGGTCCCAAAGGAATTTAATATGGAGGTGTATAATTTATTTGAAACAAACTGAATTGATGAATAAATCGAAAATTTCGGGAAGTTATGGTGCAAGTGGTTGGCCCCAAGTACTAAAATATATGAACACCCAAATATTATTGGAGAAAATTGGATATTTACGGGATCATCTAATATCATTCCTCCACAAAATTTTTTTTAAAATAATCGACAACAAAAATTGAAGAAAATGTGAAACACAAAACAACTTGCTAACAATTAGCTGATTGTTGGACATATACACCATTTCTTCAGAAGGATTTTTTTAAAATATTTGAGTAGAATTGTTTCTAGTTTAGTTTGAAAAAGTGCATCTAAAATTGTAACGCACTATATGTGCGACCAAAAAATGGTAACCCTGGGTTAAATTTCTATCAATTCCACATTTATGTCACGCGTTGGTTCGATCGCCAATATTTAATAGATCAGTGCACATTTTAGGTAATTCACATAAATGTGGTATTTAACATAGATATGCTATAGTTCTTCTTCTAAAGAACAGTAAGCCGCTTGTCGATTTCTTCAGTAGGAGCTGAGATATGAATATTTGTCATTTATATCGTATTTGGTTTTAGTTTGGAGAAAGTATTAAGCTTTAGCATTTTACAACAGTTTGACCGTTATTACTAATATTTTATTTTTACTATAATTGTTAGACTTATCAATAGAAAGAATGCTTGATTTTACATTCTATATATGATTGCATAGGATTAATCCCGTCAGAAATTTATTTTGTATTAATAGAATTTTGCTGTTTTGGATTTTTTTTCGCTATAACACAAAAAATTATCGCCATAGTTTTTTTCGTATTCCCAGTATGCAATTTTTCCACTATGTGGAATTGTTTTAATCCTATACTAAATTCCTTACTACAAAATATCAAAGACACAAAAATATTGATCTTGGACAAAAAAAAATTCTTTCTATTTCATTTGCGAAGCTTTTAATTTTTTAAGCATTTTTGTTAAAATTTCCACGTCTGTGTCCACGATAACTTGAGAACGGTTGGAGTGGAGATATCAACTTAATATCTTCACTAAAACTTCAAGCAATTCATGGGATAGAGCCCTATTGACTTGTAAATTTCTGTGTTTAGGGTGTTCGGAGATATGTAGGGTTTTGTTAACCCCCCTCCTTAAAATTGATAGAATTTCTTTAAAGCGCGATTTCCACTGCAAACAAGTTTTTCTCAGTAAAAAAAGCGAGACCAACTTATCGATTTGTCAAGTGTGAGAAGGAAACAAAAATTTTATCCAGTAAAATTTTACTGACAAAATTATTGTACTAGTATTAGTGTACTGCCATAAAAAATTGGAAAAATACTCAACGGAGTACTTTGAATGGCAACATTCCAACACATCTACATACATATTGTGTTGCAATATGAACAATATTCTCCCACACTACCAAACGTTGTATGATTATAGTTCATTTATGGTTTGATTTTGTCATTCTTCGGTTTCAGACATCTTAAAAATAGATTTACAAGTTTAAAACAAAAATTTAAATAATCGATAATAATTGAGGTCACTTAAATCAGTTAAAATTATGAAATTTTTTGGTTAGGTTGTCAATGGTTTAACTATAAAAAGTTGCTATAAAAATAAATAAACAAATCGTAGTTTCTCTTTCACTCTGTTGTAGATTTAATATTACCTTTCTCTGTTCGTTTTCTCAGTATTTTTTACTGAGATAAATTTTTTCGTAATGAAATCGAACTTTATTTTCTATTCTATTTAGGTTTCATAGAGCATCTGAATGTGGAATAAAAATATATCTCGTGTGGATGTAGGTTTGTGTGGGTGGTGTGAATATGGGGGTGGTAAGAGTGGTGGTATGGGAGGGGACTAGGTACCCGGGTACCCACGTCACTCAAATTAGTGTTAATTCTATAAATATGCATTTATTTTAAAATAAAATGAATGAACGGATTAATTAAAATATTGCCCATCGCTGCTTACGAATTTTTCCCACCTCTTATAGGCAATTTTCGAATCCTATCTCAGAAAAACGTTTCGTCTGTTGAGGCGATTTTGAAGCCAATTTTCAATTTCTTCGAAAGAAGTGAACCGGTGACCTGCAAAATCGTGTTGCATCCGTCAGAACAACCAGCAATCAGAAGGAGCATTGTCCGGAGAATATGGCGGGTGAGGTAAAATATCCCACTTGAGCGTTTCCAAATATTTTTTAAAACTTTTGCAACGTGAGGCCTACCGTTGTAGTGCAGAAAAATAACTTTATCATGCCTTTCCTCATATTCCGGTCGTTTTTCACGTAATGCACGACTCAAACGAATTAGTTGTAGTCTGTACCGCTCGCTCGTAGTACACAACGCCTCGTTGGTCCCACCAGATACACAGCATAACCTTCGAACCATGAATGTTCGTCTTTGATGTTGATGTTGAGGTCGATGGCAACGATTGGCCGGGCAAGGCGTAGTATTTAGTCCTCTTGGGGTTGTCGTAGAAGATTCACTTCTCGTCACCAGTCACTACCCGATGTAAAAAACCCTTTCTTGTTTGCCTTTGAAGCAGCTGCTCGCAAGAAAAAAAACGTCTTTCCACGTCTCTTGGTTTCAATTCATAAGGGGCCCAATTGCCTTGCTTTTGAATCATGCCCATAAATTTCAATCGTACGGGAACTGTTTGTTGGGTCACCTCAATGTACCGGAAAGCTCCTCTTGCGTTTGACTCGGATCTTCATCGAGCAATCCCTCTAATTCATCGTGTACGAATTTCAATAGTGAAATCATTCTCTACATGATTTACCGGTTGGAGCATTGTTACCGTAAACTTCCACAAGCATTTGATGCTTCAGCTTCCAACTAAAATAGAAAATTAACACTTCCCGCAAATGCGGTTTAGTTATCACAAAATCCGACATACTCGACACCGTAAGAAACACGTTTTGTATGAAACTCAAAGCAATACAAACTGAATATTAACGGCAGATATCTAATCCGTCTGAAGGCGACTTGTCGAGTGCCAATTTTTGTGCGGATATTTAGAAAATCAGTCGCCTTGAAACAACGGAAATCAGCTGTCAATAAAATTTTTATTATAGTCAGAGCCACTTTTTCAAAACGGATCGAATTAAATTGGAATTAAATTGGTAAAAATTGGCAATAAAATAATTTAAAAATGGCACCGTCATAAATAAATGAGGTGATGGAAATTTCCGATTAACCTTATCGTTTTTTGTTTTTCAAGGTTGTGCATATTGGGATGAAAAATTAGATCGCGCTTACGGATGAATATGGATGGGTTTTATAAAATTTAATATTAAGTGTATGTTTATGCCAATAAAAAATTAAAATTAATATTTATAACAAATGCCCAAGTTTGAGCCTAAGGCTAAAAATTTGAAGATGGTGCTTGAAATGTTGCTTAATGCCTAAATAAAAAAGCTTAAGCCTACTCATTTGTTTTGGGCTAGAGTACTTGTATTTATATTATAATAAAATATAAAAAAGTTTGAGCCCAAAAATTGATTTTTGATAAAAATTGATTTTTAAACACGCACCAGCGTGTTTTGGTTCGCTCGTATTTTCTTTATTTTTTGGTTTTTTATTTTTATTTGTAACCGGTGTTTTTAAGCCCGATAGAACTTGAAATTGTAAACAATAACACAAAAAATTAAATTGTAATCAAACGTTTTTATTATTTGAAAGATCAATACATGGCATTAATATGAAAATGATTTCAAATTATAGATATGGGCACCGTGGCTGTTCTTGACGAAGCGCATTCTGGGCTACTTTTTCGAGCACTGCTGGCCGTATGGCACGAATAACACGTACAATGCTGGCCTGCAACGCTTCAATTGTTGTTGGTTTATCAGCATAAACCAGTGAGTTCACGTAGCCCCATAGGAAATATTCAAGAGGTGTCAAATCGCACGACCTTGGAGGCCAATTGACAGGTCCATTTCTCGAAATCAACTTATCGCCAGATTTTGATTTTAATAAGTCAATGGTTGCGGTCGCCTTATGGTACGTAGCGCAATCCTATTGAAACCACATCTCGTACGGATCAATGTCATCCATATTTTCAAACAAAAAATCATTGATCTTTGTGAGGTAATGATCTCCATTGACGTCGTCTATAAGTTGCGAGTATCGACGATTGATTTTCAAAGTAAATTTTAATAATTTCGTCATTACTGACACTGATATCTGCCAGAGTATGTTTATCATGAAAATTAAATTTTTTGTTTTATTTTCAACAATTTCAAGTTCTATCAGGCTTAAAAAAACACCCGTTATATTACGCCCACTAATTGATATCGTAGGATTCGTAGACGAAAAATAGGTGCATAGAGAGAGCACAAAACATAATTGTGTTAACCAGCGTGTTTTGGTCCTCTCGTATTTACTTTATTTTTTTATTTTTTTTTTATTTCGTTGCATATTCTTGGGACAAAATTTCGTTGCATTTTTCTATATAATGCAACGCCAAAAACATCTTCGATGTTAAATTTGGGTGACGGTCTCTTTATCGTAAACAATTTATCGTGTTTCGATTTAACGTGAACATTTAATCGTAGAACAGTTTATCATGGACACAATTTATACCGTGGACACAATTTATCGTGGGACAATTTATCGTAGAACTGTTTTCGTGGACAATTTATGGTAGAAAGGTTTTATGCGTGGTATCAAAAAATTAGTGGGATTATTGAATGATTTTTGGAAGAAGTTCTGGAATATTGCCATGTGGGACGGAACTCGGTAGTTTCTTAACTGATTATGATGGAATTTGGTATGTTGGATGGAAATGGGATTATTGAATGATTTTGGGAAGAAGTTCTGGAATATGACCATGTGGGACGGAACTCGGTAGTTTCTTAAACGATTATGATGGGATTGGGTATGTTGGATCTTGGCCAAAGTGGCGCTACCGTCGCTCAGACTGTCAACAAATTTTTACTGCGATACTAAAGCTGTTCCAAACTATTGACGATAAATTGTCCACGATAAACTGTTATACGATAAATTGCCCACGATAATCTGTTCCACGATAAATTGATTCCACGATAAATTGTTTCCACGATAAATTGTTCTACGATAATTTGTTCTACGATAAATTGCTCACGATAAATTGTTCACGATAAACTGACAGTAAATCGTTATAATTTCGGGATGACATTCAAAACTAGCGTAATATATTAATTTTTTGGGGGATGGCACTAAAAATGTCTCCATATTCTTATTGTAGTGTTGCCATTCCATTTCTTCGGGATATTTGTCGTTCTAAGTTCATAAACATCCACTAATAAACAACCAGAAATAATTAGCTACGGGTTCCTGTTGAAACTGGTGGAAAGAATGAAAGCTTTTGCATATGCTGCTTATAGTGATTGCTGTGTTAGATATGAGTAAGGACGCTGTGGTAAATGCCGTTTTAGTAGACTACACGTATTATAAAAGGCCGAATTTAAAAAGGTTGTCGAAAATATAATGAAAATGATTATTTAAAAAATAAAAATGGAAATTTGGGACCAATTTTAAAACATTTTGAATAGGAAGAAACTGAAATAGAAAAGCGTTTTTCTAAAAATTTCTATAATCGATAAAATTAATTAAAAATGGTACTTTAGCCTACAAATATTTTATTTTATTTCAGTTTATCTTATTTCATTTTTATAATGAAATAAAACCGAACCATTTTAATTGATTTTTTTTTAAATTTGAATTGATTTTTAAAATGAATTAAAAGATTAATAAGAATATTTACGTATGAATGGGGTTTGAAAACGACGTTGATACACTGGCTCGACACTGCCAAAGTAAAACCTATAAGAATTATGTACGGAGCGAACGTTCGGCAACCAGCCCTTAACAAGGTAATATAAATGAAAAAGGTGGAGAAATTGTAGGAACGGCCTGTATGCATAATTTAGCGAGGCGCTGAGGACATCTCATTTTATACATATTAAATGCTTTTAAATTATCAAAATTGCTAATAAAGAGATCGTTTTTCCAGCTTTTTTAAAGTGACTTATTTTTAACGCCAATAAAGATTTAAATTTATTTCTCTATTTTTAAAAATTTTGTTAATTGCCAGAGATTGTGATTTCTTTTCTGTTTATCATAGGGAGTGAATATTCATTCACTTTACTTGTCATAGGTCACCATTTTTGGACAGTACTTTTAATAAAATTTGTATGTTAATTTATTTTTCACGTCTATAAAATTGTCATAAACTACCTATCGTAAAATTAATCCTGTGTTTAGTTGTTTTTCACGTTTCGAAGTTAAGTTCTCGCTGGTCAAAACACGTTAAAAATAACGTCTGATTTCTAACCGTGAAGTTCATCTTATCCGCTCCAAACCTAATTTTAATTTAAAGTACACCGGGAAGGCCCATAATTAAGAACTTTCTTAGTTTAACAAGCAAACGGTAGTTACAAACTAATACTAAGCTCATTCATAATCACCACAAGTTGTATTTCTGTTTTCAATTTTATAATATCCGAGTAATTATTCTGTTTTGTTTTTGTTCAACTTATCTACGCAAGTCTGCTAAGTTCATCGCCTAATCTATTCTATTTTTAAGAAAATTAGAATTAGACAATGATTCGCGTCATATTGATTAATTGTTTATTATTTAATTATTAAAAAATTGGAACTTGTCTAAATGCATGCTTATAGATTTATATTATGTCACGGCTTCTTTATAATACGAATATTAATTTCTTATCAAACGAAAATATTTTTGTTTTCTCTACTTTTGCGCCTGATAGCTGCTGACAAGTCTGATCTAATGTTTTTGCGAGTAACAATTTCTATTAGCAAACAATTAAATATAATTCTTTAATACTTTTATCGTTATGTTTTGGCCCAAATACTATAATGTTTGTTCTATTCTATAGTTGGGTATATATTTAACATTATATTTTCCATTGAGGTGTTCACACGCGAGATAAGACATGAAAACAAGTCGTGATGAATAAAATAAACATTGGTATTGGGGCTATGACAACGAACAATAATATTATAAATCAAATTCCAGAACCGACCAATAAAATAAATTGTTGTTCCCAAATTTATTGTATTTACCATAAATGTAATCCTTTTTACTGTAAAGCTGTAATCTCGTACTAACTTCAAACTCTTTAACCGAATGGACTGGGCCATTTCGGGAGACATGCAAAATTTTCACTTTATCTTTGCCATAACCATAATTTGTGATTTTATGGTCTAGCCGATCTTCCAATGTACCATCGACCGATTTAAAATCCGTTTGATCATCAATGGTTCGTAATTTTTGTTTCAACATTTTTCACTTTACAAACTTACGAAAACTTATTTTTATATAACACAAACACTTTGTTACGATGCTACTCAACTGAATTACACTATGCCACTGTTGTAAACTAGAACTGAAGCTGATCATTATATGCCGAGAGATAACGGATTGTAGTTTGTGTAAAACTATTACAATACAAAAACGATACGAAATCAGAAAACAGAATTTTTTTTGTGATGCTGTGTCTTTCCGTCTCCCTTCTGCACTCTGATAACGTAATTTCATGCAACTTTATATTTATAAGCACATATGCCAGCATCGTGGAATAAATAGTTTTATTTGATTTTTATTTAATTTTGTTATCAGTATACAATTAACTGTTTGATGTACTTTTTGTTGTCTTACGCGATTATGGAAGACGTGTGTGACTAATGCTGTACATATATATGTATATGCTAACGGGAAAATCATTTTTTTTTAATTAAAGATGTGGATTGATTATATAAATATTTGGAATATACATAATCTATTGTTTCCAGTATTGCATACCAACTCAAAATTTTAACATTTCATTAAATAAAACAACAAAGTTTTCCACTTCCAAATGCAATCAAATCTGTTTACATTGCCTATTAAGTCCACACTTTGTTATATTTCTTCGATTATGTTTAACCTTCACCTTGACTTTATATACCAGGGTATACGTAGATCTGAAATTTAACTTTTGAATATTTATGTAAATTTGTAGTGGATTTAAATACACGTGGAGCCGAAATCCAATAATCTCTCGTTAAGAGAAACAAGACAAGAGCCAACATATACGATTACCATATTTCCATGTACCGAGTTAAAACGGGTTTAGGTTTCGTTGAGTTGAAAATTGATTAACGCAAATTTTAAAAATGAAAACATATGACATCAAAATGACTTCAAAAATGTATGGAAGGCTACTGACGCCAAGTGTGAATCTTATGTTGCTCATGCATATAGATTATGATCTCAGCTACCATAAAAACATACACCCAGGGTAGTTACATGGGGGTTTTTCTAACACTTTTGTTAAAAAACTTAAACATTCACATTAAAATGACATCAGAGTGCTTTGAACGATGGCAATTTGTTTGATGTTGCCCTGTATTTGCATAATGATGATTATGGTGATTTTAGTATATTTTGAGAGTCCTTACACACATACGCAAATCGGGTTTTAAACAAAATTAACTTTCATCGCTTCAAAACCTTTAAACATATATTTTCTCTTCATTTTCATAAATTCTTTGATTTTTCATAAAACTTTCTGCTGAGAATTTCTAATTTGCATAAAAATTTCAAAAATTTTCTGCTGATGTCAAACACTATCCCGGTGAAATTTCATTTCTGTAGTGTTTTGCTATTCACCTCTAGCGGTGAATAGCAAAACACATTTTTTCTGCTGGACATTTTTCGCTACTTATACAGCATTGTTTTAACGCGGCTCATGGAAACATGGTAATAATCGAAGTCGATATTTTCGATTAAGAGCACAAAATAATTTTAATGAATTATTAAATGTTATTTAATTTTGCCATTTCTTTTCGAGAGCCGCATTCATTCTTTCAAAGAGCAGCATGCGGCTCGTGAGCCGTAATTTGGCCATGTGTGTAGTAGATTTTTACTTATTAAACATATTTATTTAATATAAATATAAAACATTTAATAACAATTACGGTTAAAAATTTTTTCATATTATGATAACTAATTTTTTTTAAGTTTTTTTTAATACTAGAGACCGGTTTCCGCGTACTTGTACTCCTTTGTCAAACTATTCTTTAATTAACCCAATAGATTGACAAAGGAGGAAAATTACTCAAAGGAAGGGAGGTGGTGCTAGCTGCCATGGATGAGAGCATCACCGGTGAAAAATGAAGGTTAGTGTTTAATGCACTCAACCTAGTTTTTCTCAGAGTCCTTGGAGAACATCCAGGACCACTTGCAATTTGCTGGATCGCGGGATTGCATCAGCGACGGCTGACCGCGTGTGCAGATCAGCGATCGGTCTTCTTGTATAAGAAGGCGATCAAGGAGGTAGGCGAAGTATGGCTAGGAGCCAAGCCCAGGGCAATTCCTAAGGAGGAAATACAGAGCAGACCGGCAATGGTCCAGATTTCCACAGAGCCGGCTAACTTGTATGCATCCCTGGCGCTTATCAAGGTTTGTAATTAGGACCTTCCGAAAGGGAATTGGAAGATTGTAAAGCAGGAGGAGCTTAAGTGCAATTTCAGACCAACTATGATGGTGATCAATAAGGAATCCCCTAACAAAAATCAAAGGGGTTATAAATTTCGGCTCTGTCATTGTCAAGGTGTTCAGGAAGGACGAGGTTGGGGTAAAATCAAGCACTGTGCAGCCCGAGAAGGGGAAGGAAGAGATGCAATCTGTTAAGGTAAGCGCGAAGAGTGGTATCTCGCCAGAGGAAACATAAAAGCTAGTGGCGAACGCAAATGAGGGGCTAACAGGGCTAACAGGCGAACTTAGGGACCGACTAGTCCTTGGCAGGGGAGAGGAGGACACATCAGACTCTGAGGGAGGAAATGAGAATGTGCTTAAATTTGGGGACTACAGAAGGAGTGAGACGGAAGACACCGTCGACTCCGTCGAGTCTAACTAACCGACGTAGCACGACTGTCGTAGTTAAGGTAAGTGAATACTTCTAGCAATGATCACATTTGTGCAGATTAACTTACATCACACCAAATCTGCTTCGGCGGCGCTACTTCTCAGACTTGCTAAGTCAAGTGAGAAAATAGTTTTGATCCAAGAACCTTGGACCTTACACCCTATTTTACGCTTGTGGGAAAAGAGCAAATCATGTATACTGGTGAGAAAGAATATAAAAAATTGTCTACTTCCGAAGTATTGCAATGGGGACATAACTACAGTCTGCATAGAAGCTTAATCTCCAAATTACAAATCAGTACATGTTTAGAAGTCCCAGGAGGACATATGGCGTGTATATTCCATCTAGAGGACCTGGACTCCTCGGCACGTGTACTGAAATGGATTCAATCGTGGATACTCTTACTAGGGCTTGCAATACCTCCATGAGGGAAGCTTGCCTACGAAGACAGCTGAGAGGAAACCGGAAACCTGTTTGGTGGACCTCGGCACTTGCGGTGTGCCGAAAAGTCTGTGGGTCTGCTTTCAATAGAGCGAAAAGATCGAGAGAAAGTCAACACTGGGACTTCTATAAGGAATGCCTCAGCGTATACAAAAGGGAAACAATATACAACATGCAACAATATTGTTGTATACTTTGGAATAATTCTTTATATTAAGAATTGTCCATTTATAAAGAATTATGTACACGGAGAATTGTTCGTTGCGAAGTACTTGTGCGGAGTTATAAGAAACTACCCGCTACATCATCCACCGCGCAGTGAGTTCTCCCACCGCGCGTTCTTTGTCCGCTGGCGTTTGTGGCTGAATTTGGTTATAGTACCATTGTAGTGATGAATGATCATTGTAATGGTAGAGGTGACGTAAATGGTTTATCAGCGTAAATTAAGTTGATGATAGATAATGTATCATTGTGACGATGTATGATCGTCATAAAAAATATATTGTATGCACCAGAATTGGTTGGAGTTTTAAGTTAATATTTGAGTTTGGTGAAGTATGTGCTACCCGAAAATGTGGACAGTCTTCTTCACTCCCGATATTTGATCGAACGAATGTGTCATTTTGATTTGTTTTGCGCGTATCCGTTTGGATGAGTTTATTCACTACTGATGCATCCAACATAGCAATATGTGCGGTCTTACAACAACTAAATAATTAGAACTGGGAACCTCTTGGATTCTTCTCCAAGAAGTTATCAGATGCAGAAAGAAAATATTCTGCATTTGACCGCGAATTGCTTGCAGTTTTCCAAGCAATTAAACATTTTCGTTACTTTGTCGAAGCCGCTTACTTACAATTACCACTAAAGCGGAACGAAATCCAAGGCAAGCACGCCACTTAGATTATGGCTCTCAATTCACGACAGACATATAACACATTCAAGGCAAAGACAATATGGCTGTCGATACAATATCTTTGACTTCCGATTACGAACGTACGTCCAGCAACATTCGCAAAAGCACAAGCTTGCGATCAAGAACTACAAGACTTACTCTCTAGTTCTAAAAATCGGCGCACTTCCAAATGGAAAATAGAAAAATTTCCATTAACCGATTTGTACGGGCAACAATCGCCTGTATATTCCACAGTCATTACGTCAAACAATTTTCGACACTCTGCATTTTCACATGCAAGTGTACGAGCAACTCGTAAGCTCGTCACTTCTAGATACTATTGGCCGAGTATGAACAAAGATGTTACCCATGGGATGAAATCTTGTTTATCCTGCTCCTGCCAAAAATGCAAAGTACAAAGACACATCAAATCACAACGCGGGAATTTTCAAATTCCACCATGTAGAATTGAACATATCCATTTAGATATTGTTGGACCATTTCCACTATCTAATGGATTTACATATTTGTTAACCTGCGTTGACCTGCGTTGAGTCTACTGCATAAAAGACATCTCCGCACAAACCATTGCAAAAACGCTCGTTGAAAACTACATAGCTAGATTCGGCGTTCCGGTCAACATTGCGACTGATCAAGGAACACAGTTTCAACCCAAATTATTATCTGAGCTTATGCAACTGTTAGGATCACATCGAATACGGACAACTGCTTATCATGGTCCTTGACTTTCATGTCAGATCAACGTGTTTTATTTTTTTCAATTTGAAAATTTTATATTTTTTATTTTTAATTCAAATATCTACATCTATTTTAATTGTGTTCCTATATTGAAGAGCCCTTGGGATCGATTGCTGCTTATTGTAAATAGACACAATTGTAAGGTTTATTGTAAATAGATGTGGGGTTGAGCTAAGATGGTTGAAGAGAATCCAAAGCTCGTGTCTGATATAAGCATAAACTAACTACCGGCCTTATAAATTTATCCATAAGAATGTATTTAGTCAAATGCTGTGCCGCATATTAGCAGACAGCTCTCGGGATAACCGTTAAATGAAGAAAATGCTGTATTTGGAATTTTATTAAGCTGCACATTTAACAACAAATGAGCTTGAAAGCTCAACGTTACGTGTATGGTTCTATTCTAAATTATATTGTAAATTAATAAATAAATAAATAAATAAATAAATAAATAAATAAATAAATGCCTATCATCCGCCAACTTAAAACCGCTCTCAAAGCTCGTGCAAATACCGTCAACTGGAGCTCAGAGGGTCTATTATGAAACTTATTCGATTTGATTTCGGAAAATATGGGGCGGTATGTTGTACCATCACTTCAAATCGAAATTCGAAAAAAGTCGAATGGCGGTATGTTGTATCATTTTCGAAAATCAATAAAGTACGGTTGGTACAACATACCGCCCATGATTATCTTTGTTCTGATTGATTGATTGATTGATTGCAATGTATGACCAGGCAATTTAGCGAGACTCCCGGATGACGCCGGGCCCGCCATACACCTTTATTTTATTTAACAAGATGGAAGGATAGGATAGGCATGTTAAATATGACTGAATTGACTCGGTTACAGACACCTAAGTAGTCAATAGTTAGTAAATTGTTAGTTGAAAATATAAAGTAAGGCGGTTAGCACAAGACAGCACAACTTTTTTTTTTGATGTAAATATTCAGCAAACATCCTAAAAAAAATTTGAATTAATAAAGTTAATGATAAATTTTCTGAAATAAAACGTCATTATTATGAGTTAAAGATTCAATATTTTGGACAATGTACGATATAATTAACTACTTGAATAAAACAAATGTAATATAATGAATAGAATTAACTAAATTAATTTGGTTATTTCAACAAATAAAATAAATCGAATCCAAATATTGTAGTATCAAAGCAGGAAACGCTACGACGACCTTTCTATCTTCAACGGATAGAATCCTTGTAAGTCTGTTTATTTGATCTATTTATTTATAAAAAAAATAGTTAACTAAAAATCTATATAATGTGAAAGCCAATTGTTCTTGACATCCATAATCTAATACAAATATGTTTATTTAAAAAATAAAATAGAAAATGACCAAACGAAATCTGGTTCCAAAACGGCTAATCTGGAATCTGTAAGGTAATTTATAAAAAATAAAGGCACAGTTTTAGAATTCCCAATACCTAAACAAATTAAGCTAGAATTAAATAAAACTATTAACGAAATCAGAGATCAGGAAGGTAAGATGACAGGATTAACCTAATCGATTGTTGAAAGCTTTAATTCTAAAATAAATAAATCAAGCAGAAAATATTAATATAAGACATTAAAAATTAATCTACGATAGTCAACTAAAATAAAATTAGAGCTGTTTTCTAAAAAAAACATTTGTAATTCTTGATTAAATACTTCCGAAATTTTATAATATTAAAGTTAAATTAATAATTCCAAATCGATCACTGCCGCCTACCTATGGCTATACATGTTCCATAACTGAGTTCTAAAATTCGTTAAGTTATTATTATCACATTTAAAATAAAAATAATAAGAAATTTAAGAATTTTAATTTTATACTAAAACACAAAATTTAAATTAATAAATTATTAATTTATATTTCTATAGAAATGATTATATGAATGAGATAATAATTAAATAATCTGGTTCCTTTACACCAAACATTGTATGATGAAACTTTATTAATTTGACAATACTCCAATCAGCATCGAAATGATCAAAACCAAGACTGGAAGTACATATGTATTTGCCATTTCATCTTCATTATAGTGAAGTTCCTTAGTGAAAAAATGTACTTCCATTCAACTAATACGTTTTTTTCACACTGCTTCGACCAAAAGCAGCGCCACATCCTTTCAAAAGTCGAAAACAAAAACGGATCTATACACCATAGCAGAAGATACAATGATGTATTCCACTCTCTAGGGACCACAGTAGATGGCTTATTAGACATTCAATACATTCCTTCCATACAAAACCGCTTTATGTAATTGAGTTTAGCGAGAAACCACCCGCCGGTATATTCCATGTAAGAAAAGTTGTATTTACTACAAATCACTTGACAAAACCATCTCTTTCCTAATAAAAAGATGTCGCAGAAGAAACATCGCATGCAACCCAAGAGCAAGCACCGATTACTGATCCCAAACAGCAACCGGCCTTGGCTCCCGGTCCCTTCCGCAGACGAGCAACTTCAACTTTATAAAGAAACATCATCGCTAGAACAAAAGCAAAATTTTGGGTAAAATATATCCGGAGCAACTCGCTTCGTCAACACAATCTACATTTACGGAGGAACTGAAATAAAACATAAAAAACCCAATGTACAATTCCCGAAGATGTAGACAATGTCCTCGTCCAGCGGCCTTAAAAACACGATCAAGAAAGCATCGGTTGATCAAATTGGAATTTCGAAAGTTTGTTAAAAAAAAATTGGGTAACCCTTTTCCTGCCCGGTAACACAACTGTGTGAGCACGGCAAAAGTACCATGTCCAAAATCAACCTTTATGTGTTTTGAACCAACCTACACACTCGTGAACTCCTCCCCAACTCACCCTCGTCCGAAAAAAAACACTACATCAATACACGCAAATATGTTGGTATCACTTCAAATCACGCGAAACCCCTTATCAAAATCGTCATTACACTCAATGATCCTCCATTCACACACCCGTGTGGTCCGGACTCAAACTGAACCAACATTCTTTCCTTCTTTTATTGGTTGAAAAAGGGCCAAGGAAGGTTGCTTCTGGATAAAACAAAACAGGAAACAAAATTCAAAAATTCGTTACAACGAAACTTTTACAAACCGAAGTAATTCCTTCCAGGTTTCAGAACGAGATTCCACTCCGTACCAATCCAGAAAAAGCAACGCAACCAACGTTAAACTGGTTTAATTAGTTTAACGTTGTTTACGCTGCTCCACGATTTAGACCGAACTAAAACTAAAACCACAAAACTCAACTCACAGTTTCCAAATCCAAAAACATGTCTCACAGAGACCTCGAAACACTATATTTCCATAGAGTATGAGAATACACCACCACCACCACAACAACGACCTCTGGTGAACTGAACGAGATCCACCACCGTGAACGATCACAACTGTACCAAGAAACAAGCTAGGCCACGGTACGTACCCCAACTATCTTACCATTGCCATTACCATTTGCTATTAATCAACTCTCAATATATGTGACCACGGAAGAAGATTGTAAAAATATATAGAAATGTAAACATAATATACAATGACGAATTTTAGCGCCTCTCCACCTAATAACCCAATGTTGGTTGCAAAACTACACCAACCTCACACAGAATATGATTTAAATCTCCAAAATTAAAAATACACCCTTCCACCCCTGGATTAGCATGGTAGTTTTTTGTTACATGGTTAAAATTAATTTAAAAAAATTACTATATTTTTAAATGTTTATTTGTTATATTTAATTTATTCTAAATATTTTATATTAAAATAAATGAATTATTAAAAACCAAAAACGATAATTTATGAAGTTTATTGCTTGTTTTCTATTAATATGAGTCTTCATACAAAAATCGTATTCTCGATTTACACGGTATTTTCGGCTTTACACGGTTTTTCTGCGGAACCTATCTACCGTGTAAATCGGGGGATGGGTGTATAAATATTCAAAAAATAATTTAATAAAATGAAGTCACGCGACACATGCGCCTTAATGAATTCATCCATCAAGGAGAAAACAAATAATACAAAATAAACCACGATCATGTTTGTTCAATTTTTCATCCAATTTCGTCATATATTTACCCCCTCAAATTTTTTTATAGGTATGTTTTGCTGTTATATATATTTGCTGTTTACTCTTTTTTTTTTTTAGAAACTTGGAAGGGATAAATTATAAAACACTAAACACGATCATAATAATCTATTCTCACATCTCACCCGGCAAACAAGCGCAAAACAAAAAAATGAAAATGTATCAGCAGTGCTACACTATAATTTGGTTTCTGGATTCAAACTACTGCGCAACAGATTCCAATCCTCAATCCAAACCCTTACTTTAAATTAAATCACTAAACCTTCTTCTCTTGTTCCATTCTGTTCTCTCGAAAATAAAATTCAAACAAAAATCCACATCTCAAAAAATGTCCGTAAATCTTTTCAGTTTCACTTCAAATTCTTTCACTTCGGATTCACGGTCAAAACTTTTACGTCGCAGCTGCGTAATAAAATTTCTGTCCGCGAATCCGAAATGAAAAAAATTGAAACGAAAACAAAAAAACTTAAGGACAGTTTTGAGATGTAGATCCTTGTCCAAATCCTACCCTCGAGTGAAAAGTACAAAACAAGACAAACAAATTCAATCATTTAATTGAAAATAAGGGCCTAAACTAAAAACCAAAATCCATTGCGCAGCAGCCTGAATCCAGAAACCAAAATTGAGTGTAGCATAGCTGTATAAATTTAATATACATATGTACTAAATCAAATAATAAAGCAGACACCAAAAAAAATGAACTGAAAGAATTCATCTAGGCTAGGAGAACAACAAAAACAACAACAACAGCATCAAAAATGTATGACAATGTGAACTTGTCGTTTTTTTGATATAATGAATTTTCTACACACACAAACACAACACAAACATGTATAAAAAAATTAGGCAAACAAAAAAAAATAAATGAAAAAACGAAAATACTCCCCTGATATTACACAATGTGCGTCCTCCGTATACCTATACATAGAGACATAACAGAAAACACATAAAAGCTATATACCTTGCAAACCACATTTTCAGCGGTTAGTCAAATATATTACCCGTTATACGCATCTAATATACGTCTTCATGTATAAATAATACACACATCAAAATTCACTATCACTTTTATTATTAATTATAAATTTTTATTATTTATTATGTATGTAGGTATTATTGTATTAATACAAAACTACACACAATTTATTTATTTAATTTAATATTTTTTGTTTATTACGGAGAAAGACAAAACACGTCTTTCTCCTCCGACGATCTATCGCCGACCTCCAAAAGTAAAAATTTGTTATATGTATATAGCAGAAAAATGCAGAACTGGCTGCCTATAAGCGCTCCATAGCCAGACTCCCCATGATTATCTTTGTTCTATCGAATAATTCGAAATCGACAAATTCGCCAGATTATGAAACAAAAAAAAAATACGAATCGAATTAAACGGAAATGTGACGTCAAAATCCGACTGGTCTTTAGGTGGCGAATGTCGTATTGTGTTAATGTTTCTTTAAAATAATATTTTTTTACCGTGTAAATTAAGGGTGACGGTCTCTTTATCGTAAACAATTTATCGTGTTTCAATTTACCGTGAAAATTTAATCGTAGAACAGTTTATCGTGGACACAATTTACCGTGGACACAATTTATCGTGGGACAATTTATCGTAGAACAGTTTTTCGTGGACAATTTATCTTAGAAAGGTTTTATGCGTGGTATCAAAAAATTAGTGGGATTCTTTAATGATTTTTGGAAGAAGTTCTGGAATATTGCCATGTGGGACGGAACTCGGTAGTTTCTTAACCGATTATGATGGGATTGGGTATGTTGGATGGAAATGGGATTATTGAATGATTTTTGGAAGAAGTTCTGGAATATTGCCATGTGGGACGGAAGTCGGTAGTTTCTTAACCGATTATGATGGGATTTGGTATGTTGGATGGAAATGGGATTATTGAATGATTTTTGAAAGAAGTTCTGGAATATTGCCATGTGGGACGGAACTCGGTAGTTTCTTAACCGATTATGATGGGATTGGGTTTGTTGGATGGAAATGGGATTATTGAATGATTTTTGGAAGAAGTTCTGGAATATGGCCATGTGGGACGGAACTTGGTAGTTTCTTAACCGATTAAAGATCACGGCTCCTACGCCCCCCGAAATTAAAATCTAAAGAGCCCCGCAGGGCTACGGGGAGGAGCGTAGGTGTCATTAATAGATTCTATATAATCTGCTCCTACGTGCGGCACGCAGTGCGTCATGTTTGAAGATCCCGGCTTCTACGCCCCCCGAAATTAAAATCTAAAGAGCCCCGCAAGGCTACGGGGAGGAGCGTAGGTGTCATTAATAGATTCTATATAATCCGCTCCTACGTGCGGCACGCAGTGCGACATGTTTGAAGATCCCGGCTCCTACGCCCCCCGAAATTAAAATCTAAAGAGCTCCGCAGGGCTACGGGGAGGAGCATAGGTGTCATTAATAGATTCTATATAATCTGCTCCTACGTGCGGCACGCAGTGCGACTCCCACTCTCAATTTAATATATTCATAAAAAAATATTAAATTTCATTTATTTTTAAATGAGATTCAATATTTTTTTATTTAATTTTTTTAGCACGTTTTATTGTATTTTTTTAAAATTTTATTTCGTTTTTATTCCAATAGATGGCGCTAGGTCCAAAATGCTAAGCAAAGGCACATTTTTAGTTATAAACAATTCCGCTCTTGGTCAAAGTGGCGCTACCGTCGCCCAGACTGTCAAAAAATTTGACTGCGATACTTAATCTGTTCCAAACTGTTATACGATAAATTGTCCACGAAAAACTGTTATACGATAAATTGCCCACGATAAACTGTTCTACGATAAATTGTTCCACGATAAATTGTTCCACGATAAATTGTTCTACTATAAATTGTTCTACGATAAATTGCTCACGATAAATTGTTCACGATAAACTGACAGTAAATCGTAAATTAATTCGATTGTGTATTTTTATATTTTTTAATTAAGGCAATTATAATTATTATTTTTAAATATCAATAGATCTATTTACCAAAATGTAAGTTGTAAAATAATTTACTACAAATAACGAATTTATTTTAATAATTTATAAAATTGATTTGACATGTCCACAACAAATGGACGATTCGCTTTGTTTCATATTAGTAATATTCGAAGCGTATCGAATTTTTCGAAAGAGAACAGTTTTTCAAAATAGACCCCCAGAGATCCCAATCATATTATTGGAAATCCGAGCAACAGTCAAAGATGACCTAAAATACTTTTTACGCTATATATTTGCCGTAAGCACTTGTCGAAGCACACTTACACTTAATAAACACATTTTATTACACTTGTTTTTTATTTCGTAAAAACAATTGCGAAATAAAACAAAAGTGTTAATAAAATGTGTTTATTAAATAACCTAAAATGTTCAGTAGCAGAACTGGCAGGGGATTCTTTGTGGAACATGCACTTGCACCCCAAACTACCACTGACACAGTGATACATCAACAAGTGTGCAACTCATGGATCATGGATGTTGCATGATCCACACAAGAGAACTGCACCATGTGCGCCGCTGGATCATGATAATTACATGATCGATGGCGACGCCTGACGAAAACAGAATCGTTTGTATCGCTTGATAATGGAATTTGCAAGCCCAATGTAATAAAACAACTAAATTAAAATTGTATTTACAACAGAAATTAGAATTAAACAATTGGAGAAAAAAAAAGATGCTCGTGACCGCATTGTGTTGTTGTAGCTGCTATTGTTGTTGTTTCTACCACGTTATCGTTTTTTTTGTTGCTGTGCGTTGTTTTTATGTTGTTGTTGCTGTTGTTATTGCGTTTTTGTTGTCGCTGGAGTTATCGCACTGTTGTTGTTGTTGTAGCCGTTTTTGTCCTCTCCTCTGCTGTTGTTGTTGCTGTTATCCGGCTCCCTCGTGGGGCGCTATACTTTTATGCCTGCACGTAAAAAAATAATTTCACTACACACCACACACTTTGTCACGTGCTACAATATTAATTTTTATATTATTTGATTACATTTATTCCGTAAAAACGGGCGTCGGGGTCACTTGTTAATGTTGTTATTTTACTATAATTTATTTTTTATTAATTTTATTCTATTAAATTATTTAATTTTGAATTATTATTAAATTAAAATACTTTTAATTGATTATTATAAATTAATTTAATTTAATTAATTATTTATTTTAATTTATTGATTTGATTATGTACTTTGTAAAACTAAATTTAATTAAATTAAATTTTGTGTTTTGATCCGCGATAAGCAATGGCGGTATAGTGTGGCATCGTGGTGTGCGACTTGCGTATCTCGATTCTCGGATACTACACCGTCATCAGTTACACCCATAATCCCGACATGGTATTATATCAAGTTACTATGGTATATAAACATTTCTTAATTCTTAAAATATATAAATATTTATTTTATACTTAACTTAAACTGCTCAACATTTTGTTTCATATTTAATAAAAAAATGGTTTTGTTTATTATATTTTATTACTATTATATTTTATTTTATTACTGATATTTATCAGATTATAAATTAAATAAGATAAGATACGACCCAGAGTGATAGTTATGCTAAGATACCGTCGTGTAGAGCCTGTTTTGGATAATCATTTTTTTTCTACGTAACCACTTCGTGCTGCTAACACGTTTTAGGATTGTCATCAATCATACGAACTGTAGCAACGCTATGGCCAAGGTTACAAGTTGAGGCCATTCATTCTACGTTTATTGACGTGACAATGCCCACCATTCTTCGGGTTTCGGCAGGTGCACGACGCAACCTACAGGCCAACCGGCCATTTGTAAGTTATTCTTTGAGATCGGTGAAAGGCGGGAAGACGCCCAACGTTTTTTATTTTCGGGGTTTTTACTTTCGGTGAAAGGCGGGAAGACGCTCAACGGTTTTTATTTTAGATTAAAGGTGGGAAGACGCCCAACCTAGTTATAACAGGTGGCGAACCGGTCATTCGTAAAATTATATAACGGCGGGAAGACGCCCAACAAAAACCTACGGTTAAACGTGGCCAAAAACGAAGCCATCCACATTGTGGTTAATGGCGGGAAGACACCCAAAATTTGCGGACTGGCGAGGAAGAACGCCGCAACATTACAGGGTGGCCTAAACATAGGTCCAAAGGTACAATTTTGTTTCTATTAATTTAATTTTTTTTTTTAAACTTCATTCCAATTCATATTTTCCATTTTCAAAAATTAAATTTATTTTCCAATTTTGTTAATTTTTTTTTTTTAATATACTAGGTGTAATCGGGCCAGAGGCACATTGGTTTCACCCTCAAAATTATTCACATTCAGCGGCCATATTTTGGTTTGATTTTTCTTCGACCATTTTTGGCTTGATTTATTTTTTTTCGCTTCGAAATTTTTCACGTTTAACCCTTTTAGTTTTTTTATTTATTTATATCTCTCCTTCCTCCTCTGATGTTTTTTCCCGTTGGACAAAAAAATTTTGTGTTTGAGCAAAAATATCACTGCGTATGATTCCTAGCATTTGTTTTTAATTTTTTTCTCATCGGCCTCACGTTATTTTTGTTCCATTACTAACCTGGTTATTTTACCTATTTTTTTGTAATAAAATAAGTACTAAATTTTTTTTCGGGTCGGTATGTTAGGAAGGGGATTCTCATTTCGTGTGGACTCCATAGTTGCAGGCTGGGCTTCTCACTCTCCGTCATCCCCTTGGCAAGACATCCACAGGGTTGGAGTGGCGAGTCCACCATAGGTGTTGTCCATTTGGGGACGACCGTCTACACGCTCTCCTCGATGCACTCCGGCAGTCTGAAGCTATCGGAGTGTGAATTGTGGGAGATCATCAAGAGGTCTCTCGGGGTGAAGACCTGCTTTCTCTGTTAGAGAAACGTCCCTACCCTATTATGCTGCATCGTTGTCATTCGGGCGGTTTCTTCAGCAGACATTGTACTTGTTACTCGGAGAGATCCGATCGTTCCTGGGTGGGCACACTTGATTATTTATATATTTATTCACGTTCCTCAAATTTCGGTCGACGGATTCTGGAGTAAACTCAATTAAATTTCAGTTTGCTTTTTTTTATTTTTGATCTGCTACATCGTGTAGGCCAAGAGCACGCAAACCACAATTTCCTCACGATCCAAAACCTAAAATCTGGTCAACAAACCACCGTGAGAGAGGCCTCTGCATGCTTAGATGAAATTTGCGGGTTGGGTTCATGCCTCCCGTAGTAGGGAGAACAGAAACAAAAAGATAGAGCATCAGGAATCAAAAATTAATTTACACGGACTCCGAAACTCAGTACCGATGACTGTAGTGAGTGGCCCTAATTTTCAAGTGCCGAGATGAACGCGAGCAAAGAACTTAGGCTTAAACATGAACAGCTTACTGGTCAGCAGACAATTCCAAATATGACAAAGCAGATAACAGTGTGCTGTGTTATCAGAATAGGCCAATGATACGAAATCCGAAAAGTAAGTAGAAGGACGCCATTTCATTAGAGAGTAAAGCACAGATGAGATCAAAAAGTAAAAGGAGCAGATTGACAAGATGTCCCACATAAGACTGCAACACGAGTTCTCCTACTAAAGTTTGAGTATATTGTACACAAGATGGAACGTAGATTTCAAACTGCATTACAAAGTTTTTTTGCTGCAGATGTAAAACGACGAACACATTAACACCAAATGATGAGGTTGGGATCAAGATAAAATATACATTGAGGAAACCACATCGAACATGGGTATAGCCAAGTTTTCGGATGTGAATGACCTACCGACAATCTATATCAAATCACACGAGGAGGAAACAGTCATATGGAGTCAATGAGTGGAGAAAGCAAATTCGAAAGATCAACGATTTGGGAATACAAAAGCACTTGTAGGCTAACCAATTCGGGCTCCATCTAGCTAACCAAAAAACTAAAGCAGTTTAAATTGTCAGTATATGTAGTAGATGACATAATCTGTAACGATTGATGTTAGCAGACATTTGAGTCATCAAATTATTTCTAGTAGCTATTTAAAGTGTAGGTTCGCATCAATTTTAACATTGATGCAAGCCTAAACATTAAGGAGCTACTAGAGAGAGCAATCAGAAAAACTACTAAGATAGCAGTTGTAGCCCAGTACCATATTACGCTGAACACCGGAGGTTCAATACAGTTTCTTAAAATGCTGCTGACAAATTGAAATGAAACTCCAAGACATAAGTTAGTATCGGTGTATCACCCTGATATCTTGATAGTGACATGCCGTTTCTACACAGTTTCCAAAGACGCGACACTTGTAGTTGCGGAAATGATTCCGATCGAATTACTTCCAAAGAAATGGAGGAAATAGAACCTAAATCGTAGATCACATGGAAGCGGAACGGATTACAACGCTAGCACAAGGTTATCGCCTCTCATCCATCGGAAATGGATAAATAGACAGCCTGGTGAACTTAACCACAACTTGATGAAATTATTGAATGGCATGGGTGGCTTGGTGCCAAAAATTTCTCCGTTCACAGAGTTTGGCAGATATAACGGTATATGCTAAATAAATGCATTGACCATCAGCATAAGGCAATGCTCATTACGTTACAGTGAGAATAAGGATCTTCCCAAGCAGTCTAACAGAAACGAATATTAAATCAGCTGGGGTGGACCCTTAACCCATTAATTATAGTGACATTTCTTTACAAGAAGTCCCACGTTACTATAATGTGATTGCATCAATCAAGTTTTTCGTGATATTAATTTCAGCTCCTGAATACATCATAAGAATGATCGAGAAGTATTAAAAATAGTATTAAAGGGAGGGTTTATATCATCTTGAACTACTTTGTTCTCAACTCAACTTTTTAAATTCTCTAGCTGTTTTAAACTGTAGCAACCTGTGTTTAATTTTCAATCGTAGTCCATGAAACAAAAATGCAATTATCAAAATTCCATGATATACCAAATCCATTTTTGGTTTCAATTCAAAATTACGATTTTCTGAATGTTCAAAAATTGATTCTTACATTTTCGAAATTTATATTTATTTTACGAAGTTCGTTCAAATTCCAAATTATGTCAATCGCATCCAATCCGCCACAAATGACCAAATCCGAACTGCAATTACACCTGAATTCACGTATTGCCGAGATAAATATTTTACGGCAATTGAATAGCGACAATGAAATTAAAGTTGGCCACCTAACAAATCGATTGCACGGCTTGGAAATGGAGATCGATATCAAGGAGCGTGAAAACACCATTCTACAATCAGCGGTCGATGAAATGACCAAAAAGTTAAAAACACATGAAAAATTATTTCCCGAATTTGTATCAAAAAAATCGATGCAATCGATCGAGAGTGATCGCGACCCCGATAATAAATTAGCAACGATCATTAAACGGAAATATTCAGAGTGTGAACTGTTGAAAATTGAGCTGGAAACATCTGAAATGACGTTACACGCAAAGCTGAAACAGATTGAGGTGTTAAAAAATCGCGAACAAGATTATATTACTGAAATTAAACAGCTAACCGAAAAATTGGAAGGTTTACAATCGACCAAGACAGAATTGGAGGCGGCTCACGAAAATGTGAAGAACGTGTATTTGAACGATTTGAAAACACTGTCGGAGCGGAACGTTACGTTAGAAAATGAAATTACGGAATTGCGACAAATAAACCACGATTCCAAAATTAAAATTACCCAACTAACGAGTGCGGCCGGTCCAACGGATCCGAGAAATTTTGATCGGCACGCATTTGCCGACTCAATATCAAACACCCAGCTATTGGAGGAGAACGGTCTGTTAAAGCAAAAAATCAGGGCCTTATCGTCCCGGCTACAAATAGCTGTGAAATCATATGAAATCCTTAAAAATACCCAACTAATATCATCTACGGTGCCCGTACCCGAAGCTGTGAAAAAAATCAAAACAACCTTTGTCGATACTACCGATCCTGCGTCGATTGTGGGCGGCACCGGGGAAAAGAAAGATTTCAATGGTTGTAAAATGTTACACAAAAGTAAACTAAAAATGGAAGAAAGTGCCGAAAGTTTTTCGAAATCCGAAGATTATCGACATTCGGCCATTCCATCATTAGAAAATATCGAGGAAAATGATGAATGTGAAATAATCGAAAAACAAAATGTGCCATCCTGCTCCGAAAAGGAGGAAAAGGCAGAAAAGGAGACTGAGACATGTGAGACGCCAAAGCCAAAAAGTATGAAAGCCGTTCTCCGAGAAATTTTACAAAAAAAAATTGACACCCAACACAAGCAGATACTCGACGAAGAAATAAAACAAGATGTGGTCGCCGAAGTCGTGAAAAATTTATCGAGTGAAGTGCGCCGTAAAGGAAATACGGCCTTCAATTCGATTATCAAATCTCAAAATACAATAAACGTGCCAGCCCCAATGCCAAAATTTAGAGACTTGATTGCCTCGTACGAAACGATTAAAGGGGGCAACACAAAACAATTGACCAAACATCATCAACGTGAAATTAAGCAAACTGGTAATTTATCTAGTGCCTCGGTGGTCAAAGATAATAAGGTAAAATTTGAACATGAAATGGACGTGTCCGAAAAATTTATAAATAGTCTGAAAGAGAAATTTGATTGTGATAAGAAACGAAAGCAGAGTAAAATTCCGGTACTTATTCGAAGAGAGAAACGTCTGAGTCGCAAAGATTCAGATAATCTTACAAACCGGTAAAGAGATGGGTAATGATGGTGAGGCCCAATTTTAAATCCCACATCGAAGAACAAGAAGAATATAAAACACAAAACTAGATTTATTTTTAAATATATTTCTTCTCATTACATTTTTTAAACATATTTTATTTTATTAATTTACATTAGTTTTACAAGAAAATAATTTTCATATTCTTCATAAATAGGCCCTCTTCTACACATGTATTACTCTCACAATTAATTTAAAATCAAAAATTTTAAAAAAATCATAAAAAAAACTTTTCGTGTCTTGCCATGGTCATACATAAAAATCTTAAAATTTTAATTATTAAAGATATGTTTATTAATTTAATTAATTTATTTAATATTGTATATTTAACTGGGATTGTATTCGGAGAGAGTATTCGGTGGTTTTGAACAATTAGAATCTAAACGTTTTTAAATGGGGGGATGAAACCGTTACGTTTTGTAAAATTTTTGGTCGTCTGGTACTGGGTACGTATATTTTCTAGATTTTCTAGAGTGGTTAATTGAAGAGTTCTTTTTAAAACCCGGTTCCGAATTTTTGAACAACCATCTCAATCACTCAAAAAAAATATAAAACTGGTTGGGTTTGTATGGGTATTTTTATAAAGGCACCTTTATGAATGGAATCTTGCATTCGTCTGTATTACGGATTCTATATAGTTAAGGGACTTGAGGTTTAAAATTTCTAGATCTTCAACTAACCATTTTACAATATTTTTTTCTGACAAGGGAAGGAAGGTGGTTTTATATTTTAGAATTCGAATTTAAATTTATCAAAGCATTATTAATGGTTAAAAAATATATAAAATAATAATTAAAATTAAAAAAATATATAATTTATTTGTTAATTAATTAATTTTATTATTAATTATTATTTTACGTAAAATGAAATCTATATATTCTTAATTTAATTATTGTTAATATGAATATAAACGTTCACGCCTCAATTCATTATCCAAATCGGCGATTTGTTGTAAGAAACCATCGTTCGGGCGAATCTCCCGATGTAACCGTACCAATCGTATTGCTTCCGTAGCGGTCATTTTTTTGGCAATCATTAAATAAACAATGGCGCATGTCGCTGACCGTGATACCCCCATTAAACAATGTACTAATACCTTACCGCCACTGTTTAATCCGTTCTCGATGAATTTTGATGCTATGTAGAAGTAACGCGAAATGTCGGTCGTTGATTGATCCATTAGCGGGAAACCCATATATCTAAAATTATGACCACCGCTTAAAATGGATTCATCATATTTTTTGAAAAATATATAAATTGATTAATTTTAAAATTTTGAAATTTGGATTGTGTTTCAAAAATGTGAGTTTATTAAAAAATTTCGTTTGGCCAAAATATGTTGAAATAATGTTAGTTCTACATCTACCACGCGTACCAGAAAGAATTTATCGATGTCTTAATAAAAATTATCGGACTCTTTGAGCTCAGCATTAATGTAATTCAATATTATTTTATTTTTTCGATCAATTTCAACCTCCTCAACAGAAAAAAAGCAGCAATTTCGGTGGAAACCACACTACAAACTACCGGGGATGCCCATAGTCGAGGCAGCAGTATAAAACGACACCAGATGCGCAGAATAATATACATTTGCATATACGCTAAATGACTTTCGTTCATTCGTTCATATGCAAGCAATCTCCAATGTGAATTGTCAAATGCTGAACCTACCCTGTAACCAGCAATGCTACAAAATCATACCATTATCATCCAGAAACTAGAATGTCTCCGATAAATTTCCTAAAGATACGCCACTGGAGCACACTTGAATTACAACATTTACTACCAAAACTCGAAATTAATCTTATGCTAGTTTTAGAAACCTATTTAACCGATAAACACAATTTCAGAATAAATGCGGTTACGAAGTCTAAGACACGAAACATCACTTGGGCAGAAGTCGAGGAGGAACTGTTTTAATAAAAAAAAACGGATTTGCCATTATGTTCTAAATGAATATAGCACTGAGGAAGTTCAAGCAACTTCTGTATGTGTTGACCTTGATAAAGAAAGCTTAGTCATCGCTTCAATATATTGGCAGCCAAATAATAACGTTTCGGAAGATATCTACAAAAATTTTATTGCAAGTATGGGTCAACCTCAACGCTTTATGGTCACCCATCAGTGACTTTAACGAAGTGTTGTGCGTCTAAGCGTATTTCCGAATTGTCTACATGTTGGTGTCAAAAATAGCGTAGACAATTAATGTTGAGTAGACAATGTTGAGAATTGGTAGGTAGACAATGTAAATTATTACGATTTTGTTATTTTTTTCATTGTTTTTCTGTATGAAGTCGTCATCTTTTTGTTTTTCAGTTTAAATTGAAGTTTACCCATATTTTGACAGTTAAAATTCAATTTTATTAAACAAATAGGTGATATTGAAAATCTTGGTCAATATCTTCAATATTGGTACAACTATAACCGATTTACGAGGCTTAATTCGGTTATGGTTTTCTTGTGCCAAATGTGTCGTCGGTTATGAATATTTTCGAAACAAATAGTTCACTTCTGATAAGTACGCCCGTTTTTGAGAAACGTAGTTGGGGTTACTACAAAACTTATAGCGTAAATGAGTTTTGTTGATTGCTTACTGTTTTTGGTTGTACTTTGATCAAAATTAAATGCAAAACAAAAGATGTTTCGGACAGACAATGTAGTTTTACATACTAAAATTGTCTGATAGCTGTAATGATCATATTGTCTTGAACAAGAATACAGGTGGGGTTTTTTTAGAGATATCCATTTTGCCCAAGTTAGCTCAGGATTAATTTGTCCCAGAGATTCACCAATTGATTATCAATGAACGTTTGGATTTCTTGTATCATTTTCACAGGAATTATCTTTCTTGAAATTGGGGGCGAGTAGCAGAGGTAAATAAAACAACAACAAACTCATCACCAACCCCAAATTGTTTGGTACATTGAAAAGTTCGGTGACGCTTAGAAACATGATAGAAAAAATTTAATAATGAAATGGAACAACGAAACCACCCCTCCCCCCCCCCCTCTTCATATTTTGGCCAGTAAACCTTCCTGCCTAGGATTCAATCATTCATTGATCCGTACAATTCAAAATGGTTACCGAAACCAGTTCAAGAATAAATACTGCAACCCGGCAAATAGTGTTGGGATAGGAGGATGCTGAGATGCTTCTGGCTCAACAAAATAACAAATATTGAGCTCCTTCAGATGGATTGCCAACATTGAGGAAGTCACAGAAATAAATGAGAAGCAGGTCCCTGAAGTGGAACCCACACGAGAGAACTATGCTAACTGAAGCGAAACTACTCAAAAAGTCATGGGTGGAAATCAAAGAGAGTATAACCCAACAGAGTTTAATGGTCCAGCCCAGTAGACTCCCTCTGCTCCTTTTTAATTGGAGATAAAGGGAAAAATATTGCTTAAAATTTATAGTCAGCTTTCGGTAATTTTTTGGTATTAGTTAGGATTATGAACCAGATGAACGTGCACTCGTCTCAATTTTTTTTTATGATTTACCATTTTGAACATTGTAGGGACGCTCGAAATTTGTTATAGGCTGACATAACTTTCACGAGCATGCGACAAGTTCCTCCACTGCCCTTTCACCATTTAATCCTTCCAACGTAGGACCTATTAACAACCGATTTTTTATCGTGTAAACGATTTTTAAAAAAATTTACATTGCTCATTTAACGATTTCACATTTTAACCGTAGCATAAACATAAATGGGTTTCATATACCATATAAATCCTTGAGGTCATAATTTTCAATATGAAGAAAAAATATATACTCCATCTTGAAATGGTTTCAATTACAAAGAAACATAGAATTTTGCTATTAAAAAAGTTTGAATTCGACTATATTAATTTTTTTATTTAAAAGTTGTTTCGGCTTTTTTCGACAAAATATTATTTACAAATAAAATGACATTCACAATGTTTGTTGAAACTTTCAAATAAAAAATTTGTATAGGCGACTTCGAACTTTCTTAAAATACAATTAGTGTGGGCTGCATATACACACAAACATAATGAGAATTTTCTAGAACTTTTGATTTTGTGATATAATTCGCCAAATCGATATGTTCTTGTGTTTTATTAAAGGTAAGAAGCAAGATTTGAATTTTTTGCAGTTTGGTCGTTGCATCAGGTTGCAGCCCTAAAAAAATTTATAATGAGAAGTAGACCACCTTCTCATTATAAATTTTTTTAGGGTTGTGTCATTGTGTGTAATTTTTAACACAATGACCCTGAGAGTTGACTTGAACAGTCACAATTCGCAAACATTGTGAATGTCATTTTAAGCTTAGTACTCTGCCCAAAATTGAAATGAAATTTTAACGCGATCTCCAAAAATCTATTTATTTTCAGGTGAAATAGAAATGAAATTTTATTTGGAGAATTTTTAGTATTTACGTATAAAATTACATGTCCAGATTGAATAACCCTTTATTTAATTTTCACTTCAGACCTACCAAAGTCTTTGCAAGTTATGTCGTCTACTTTCACAGATTATACGGCAATCGTATGTACCCCTAAAAATTCACAAGCGGTATCCGAAGCTCTGCAATAACATATCTGGAGGGGTGGTACTCGACTTTCTTTTATCACGGATGTAAACATACAGTGGTGGACAGAGAAATAGAAACGGTTATATACGGTAAAGTAATAATATTTCGTGACAATAATTTTACCTTGTTCACCTAGTTAGCTTTTAGGTACGTTTTACAGGTTCGTGTACTGCATAAATAAAATAAAATTGGCAGGGCTACTGAAGATGGTTCATGATAATATTAGTAGCCATAGTAAAACTGGTATACCTTCGAAAGAAGACCAAGAAATTTTCCAGCCCGGAAAAGTGCCCAAAGAGAAGGTGGAAGGATTTATCTTGAAAGTAAGCGTAACTCTTTCATGGCTGCCAGGAAAATAAATGAAGCAATCTCATCGAAAATAATCGGCAGAAAGTGATAGAACGTAGGGTACTATAATCTGAGTTGTGCGCAAAAAGCCAGGTGTCTCATATAAAAATTTGAAAAAAGTTACACAAGTCGTTGGCGAACTAACTATCAATTTAGTTAGTTGGAAATTTAGAAAACGAAATTGACGTGAGACACACAGCCTTATTGAAAAATTAATAAAATAATATACATTTTCTTGAAATTAATATTCATTTTTTAAATTGTTTTGGTTTAAAACTGATTTTTCAAAAATATTTTTTTTTGCTTGAGCTTTCGACACATTTTTGGCGTCTTTTCAAAGGTCTTAAAAAAATAAACCAAAGATTTTCGAATTCAAGTCCAACTAACAACAGAAAAGTTTAATTATTTCTAGCCACCATAGCAAAATGTAGTTACTGATAGAAAATAGAGAACGTTGGTTGAAATGGCACGTTGCATATTAATTGATGCCAAGTTACCGAAAACATTTTGAGGTGAAGCAATAGCAACAGCTAATTATATTCAAAATTGAAAATCGTGTTATCAAAAAAGCAATCTAAGCAACGCCATCCGAATTATGGAATAAAATTAAACCAGGTATTAGAAATTTTCATATATCTGAGTATAAATACTTCGTTCATGTACCTAAGGAGAAGGTAGGCAAACTGGATCACACGAAATTGAAATTATTTTTCTAGGATGAAATGAACTCAATGAAGAACAACAAAACATGGGAATTATGTGATTTACCTGATGATTATAAAGCCTGCATTCTATGGCTTGGACATACAAAATCAACATTAGCTGGGAAATACAAAATGCAAATAAATCACTTCGATATCGAAGACAGCCTTTCTCTATGGTCAATCAACTGAAACAATTTACATGACTCAAACTTTGGGTTTTGGGAATGGCTCATCGCAAGTTTGTTTGTTGAAGAAAAGCATTTATGGATTGGAACAAGCCGCTAGGTCATGGAATAAAATTATTGATACTCGTCTTGGTCGACGCTGGATTTCAACCGAATAAAGAAGATCCATGTGTATATTCATAATGCTTTGATGGTGAAATGGTGATAAATTCTTATTTACCAGGTGTGTAAACATGAAACGAGTATTTCATCCAAAGTATTGCCTATTATTAGTTATACATTTGTCCCATCTTTCTGGCAATGCGGGAATGCCACTGTTCTTCTTTTGAGGCAAACCAGTTATCCGTTTTCGTGCATTTTCGTAGGAATTGAAGTGTTCCTCAGCAAGCCCCCCGTGCCCATCGATGCAAATAAGTGCTAAACGGATGGACTCAAGCCTGGCAAGTAAGCTGCATGTGAAAGTATTTCCCAATTAAATACTTCCGTAAGTATTTCCCAATTAAATACGTTTCCTTGACCGGTTTTCCTTTGTGTGATCGTGCATTATCATCAAGCAAAATCACTTTGTGTTGCCTTTTATAATACTCTGGTCGTTTTTCTCCGCAAAGCTCGATTCAAATTGATTATTTGGTTGCGTTCAGTATTTACGGTTTCACCAGGTTTTAGCAGCTAAAAATAAATAACACTTCTGATCCCAGAGCATTGTTTTCCATCCGAAGGGATTTCGCCTTGAAGTCGATGTCGCTGATTGTCCTGGATTAACTCAAGACATATTGCACTTTGGATTCTCTAAATAGATCCATTCTTCATCGTTCCATCGTCACAATTCGATGGAGAAATTGACTTTCCTTTGTATTTGGCGAGCAACATTTTGCACGTGGTCTTTCTATTTTCCTTTTGCCTTTCATTCAGTTTATGCAAACTCCCCCCCCCCCCCCCCCCCACCTCCTCCCCACGGCTTATACAACGGCGGATAGAATCAATTGATCCACGAGTTGTTTTTGCGTTTGAGTATCATGCTCATCCAACGATGCTTGTAATTCATTGTTCTCAAACTTTTTTGGTGGGCTTCCACGTTTGTCGTGCCTCAAATCAAAATCACCGCTTTTGAATTTATTAAACCACTCATAGCAGTGTGATGTACTAAGAAAATGCTCACCGTAAGCTTTGACAAGCTTTCGATCTGATTCTTCATCAGTTTTCTTCAAATGATAACAAAAAAATAATGATATCCGCAAATCATAATATGAAGGCACAAAACTCGACATTTTTAACACGTATATGAAACTTGTGTGGTTATGAATTGGATGTTGTTAACATATTTCAAAAGAAAATAAAAGCGCCGATGACGTGGTTTGTCGAAAGAGGTACATTGACAGGTGGCACCATTTATCGGTAAATTCCGGTTTCATATTTACACCCCTGATATTTCGAAGTCGATGAAAATTTTTATGTATGCCAGTCAAGCTACATAAAGAAAGTTGCATCTATTTTTAGTTTATAAAATGCAAAACCAGTCCTTAGACTGTTGTTATATTTGTCAGTAAATGCACAACCCGACATCTAAGCAATTGTCAGCAACTTGGTTTAAAAGATATCATCTCCAACTCAATATACAATTAGGATCAACTGAAATATATCGTTAGATATTTGGTTGGTACACCGCAAGAAATTAAAATTAACTAATGTTCGTGGAGATAAGCAAGAATTAATTAGATATGCAGAGGCGGATTTTGCTGAAGATAGAGTAGCCCCAACAATCAAACAGTGGCCAAATATTTTTCTTCAATGGAGGTATTATTATATCGTTACTCTAATAGCGAAGTGTGAAAGGTGTCCTACAGATGAAATGGTTGCAGATCTACTGACTAAACCACTACCAGTTTCGAAGCATTCGAAATTCCAAAATTTACTTAGCTTGCAAGATTGAGGAGGAGTATTGAAATATTGAATCAAATCGATCTGATCTTAATAAAATCTTCTAGCAGAAAATATCTAAATTTAGTTGAAATAAAACTGTATTCAAAACGAGTTTCATTCTGATTTTCATATACGCTACATATTCTGCAACATCCTACAGTCAATTCTGAAGTTTTTATCCAAATAGTCTAGATTGTAGAGATGACGAATTTTTGAGAAATAATTGTTTTATCAAAACTTATTTTTCTGAGAGTCTTTTATTTAAAATATTTTTTGTAAATGCAAACTTTTCAAAACATTTGCAAAAAACAAAAAGTCCGTTTGAAAACTGGCACTTCCGGAGGAACGATTTCAGCCAAACTTCACATCAGCTCCCCCAATTTGTGAAAAACCTTAATTATGAAGTTTCACTCTGATCAATCAATTCGCCTGGGCTGTACAAGGCCGAATTTTTGTCAAAAATGCTCATTTTCGTTTAAATTTTGAAAACTGATCTGGACAGAAATTATTACAAAATTTATGTGAATATTTCAATTCTTTGTCGTTTTTGATAAATGTTAAACTCTTCAAAATATTTGCAAAAAAGCAAAACTCTTATGGACGCTGCCACTGAATGGGCGCGGAAAATTTTTAACGATAACTTTTATAAAAAAAAAATGAGTGAGTCCATTAGTACTCTCAAGAAGATGTGTAAACATGGCGTGTGTATAGTACATGGGTACAGTTTACTTTGAAGGAAGAAGGAATGCAATTTTACTAACCAGAGTTTTTCATTTGTTTATTATCGTTAAATTGGTCTATTACTCTTTCGGTATAATCGACGCAATTGGATTTTGGTAGCTAAAATAAGATATATTATATACTGTCGACTCTAACTTTAAAAATTTTCATTGAAAAACTGCACAATATGGTCGTTTCATATCTAGTAGTAATATGTTTCGATCTGAGTTCATGTGCAAATCGAATTCGTCTCGCAGGAAATTTTTAAGTGGTTCAGCTTGAGGAACTGCAACATTAATATTGAAATCCCCGCTCATAATCACCGGCAAAAGATGATAGTCTCCTTGGAGAATTTTTGAAATTCTTTAGGATATGGGACAAGGACGAAATGTATGAACTTCATTATGTCTTCGAAAGATTTATTCGGCGAGGTTAATACAACTACAGAAAGCATCTTATTCCCATTGAGAAGCTGAAGTTCAGCCGTATATATATCATCAATGAGTTGTGTTGTTACGCTCATACCAGTTGTTTGTCCAACGATGATTTCTTTATGCGAGGTGACTGTATGGTATGAGTATTCTATTTGAATATATATTGTTACTCCGGCAGCTCTGAAGAACGCAGATCTGAAAAAGCAAGAAAATTGAGCATCCTTGCGTGACTGTGTCAGTTAGGTCGAGGTGATGTGTATGAGCTAAGACTCTAACGGTTCAATGTTAAAAACCAGATGTCATTATTATCTCGTACAAAATTCGAAATTACAACGGATAAAGCGGATTTGTGGTGAGGCGCGATAGCTAATTTTGAAGAAGACCCATTGAGGTCCCATTTTTACGCCCATGGTAGACGACATGATCATCGATAGCCGACGTGATGAACAGTCCTTTGAGACTCGTTACTCGTGCTAAAGCAACATACACAATTTGTTAACTGTGTCTTTTATCGTAAGAGTATATACTGACTATCTCGTTGTAGGTACCACCATATGTGATGCATGAATTGTGGTGGCACATGAAGGTACGACGCTTTACATTAATTGTTGTTTCGATTAATAGTTGAGCTTTTTCTAGAAATGGGCACCAAACATCGGTCGATATTCGTTTTCTGCGCCCATCCAGCTTCAAGCCACCTGACCTTCTTGCCAACTTGTGAATTTGAACCGAAATCCATCCAGAGTCGTTTGACATTTTTACTGTCGACGTTTTCATCGTTCTCGTTGTCCTGGTTAGGATGCCTATGCATTCGATATACTTTAGACAGCCCATAGTTCCATTCGCCAGTCCATTTGTTACATCAATATTGGTTTTGAAAATGCTCATTTTATGGATCTTTTGACGGAATTGCTACTCCGGCAGCCCACTGACCATCTCTATAGAACTGAAAACAGCATTCAAACGTAGGAATATTAACAAGTTCGTCATTGCGCAGCCAGGTCTCGAAAACCAAATGAATTGAGCATACCTGCGTGTCTGTGACCTGAGACTCTGGCAGTTCAATGTTAAAAACGAGATGTCATTATAACCCCATTCAGTAGAAGACATGATCATTGATAGCCAACGTGATGAACAGCGCCTAGAGACTCGTCACTCGTGATAAAGCAATATACAGCAGTTGCTGACTGTGTTTTTAATCGTATGAGTATGCAATTTCGTAATCGTAATTCGTATTTCGTATCGTAATTTTTTTTTTTTTTGATTTTTCTGATCGATGGAAATGTCGATGGTTTCCATTTCATTCATTAAATTAATTTTTTCATTTTCCCTACTATTATACATATACATAAAAGCATGCCATGTATAGTAAAAATTGTTTTTGTTGAGTTTCTTGCTTTTTTTTCAAACGAAGTAGGTATACGTCATTTCCGTTCGTTTCATTTACAAGTTTACTCTAATACAAAAAATTTTGGTAGGCGCGCGTAAAGATGTTTACACATCAAAAAAATTTGGCACATAAGTTGTACCTTTCAGAAAAATGTCTACCCTATTCCGTGACCGAGAACGTTTTACGGGAAAAGCAAAGAAAGATAAAATTTAAAAGCCATGTAAGAAACTTGAAATTTGGCAAAAATCCTCGATTTAGCATAAAAAAGATGTAAATAAAATTTGATCGATTTTGGCCTACCCTAAACAAGGGATTCGATGGTTTGTAGGGAAACAGGTGAGTTTAAAGCAGGGAAATTTTACGGACCATCTACATACCCAGGTCCCGCTTTGCGTCGCAGTTCGGTTCCACACGTAGAGACGCAAACTGAATTTCGACGCATCGCGAATAATTTAAAATATATGTGTTTTCAGAAAAAATTACGATTTACTACACATTTATCTAGATAAAGTTCCAAATAATATCACTTTATTAATATAATAATTACATATAATGTTAAAATAATACATAAATACTTATGTGTGCATTATTATTCTTACTAAATTTTCTCATGGCAACGAGAATTCTCATAAATTGTAAGCCAAAACTCGAAAATATAAGAAAAAAAGGAAGACGCATAACGAAAAACTGATGCAGAGCGGGTGTTTGGGTTTTTTTTAAACCGACGCAAAAGCGAATAGACGCACAACGAATAGACGCATAGCGGGACCTGGGTGTATAATGAATATCTAAAACACTAAGAAGGACTTTTAACGAATTTTTTTATCTTTTACCCTTACTTTTTAACCCCCATAACAAGCTGATAAAATATTCAGGGCCTCAATAAAATGTAATTCCAACAGCAATAATCACTGAAAACGTCATCAAAATCGTCCGTCCTATTTGTTTTCTTGAGAACCACGGCTTCTCAAGTCATGAACTTTTGATTTTTACCTTTTTGAATCCAAGGCACATACAGGACGTTTAGGGTCCCAAATTAAAGGTATTTTCAAAAGTTACAATTTTTGTTTCCATTTTTTTTTTATAAAAATTACTATTCTTGCAATATAAATAAAACATTATTACCCTTTCAATTCCCACCACCCCATTCCAAAGGGCATAAGTAGGTTTTTTTTGTTATTTATAGTGAACTGAACTTAGGTACAAAACCTCATACCTAATAGAATTTTTTTTTCCAGAGAACATCTGTTATGGATCATTTCACCTGTATTATCTAGGAACTTATATTCTTGATAATCTAAATATTTATGCTTCTACCAGGAAACTTATATAGTCTACATTTTTTAAAACTAGGAGCGGTATCTTGTACCATCACAATTTTCGACTTTGGACTTGGTACATGTCTCATCAAAATGATCAGCGCTTTCACTCAAACAACTACACAAAAACGTATCGTGACTTCAAACTTTCAGTATAAATATGTTCTCTGTTCTTCTTCACACACTTCGACAAACGTACTCGTATCACCAATAAAAATTTCAAGTGATGTATAATAAACAAATCGAGTAATCGTAGACATTGTAAAATTGAAATAGAATGATGTTTTCGAGCTTGCTGAGACCACAATAGAAAAATATTAATTTGTATGATGAAACAGTATACCATTTAACGCTAAAAGAGTGAGACACAAAAGAAGTTGAAAATCGAAAATTGTGATGTACGCAATGGGATGGGATTCATTGGAATCCAACATATCGACTAGCGATGATCTGGACCACGCAGATAGCATATGTCTGCTATCCACAGAAACACAAAATAAATAAGACCACATCCATCAAGAAACACATCCATCAAGAAACCATGTACTGTAGCGAAAACAAGTGGAACAGAAGTGTCCGTCATGTGAACAAACACAAAATCAGGATTGTGCCTGTGGAAAATCAAAACTATGGTATGGATATGAAATATGAAAACACACACACATACGATCATAAGGAAACTCTAGGTATTTGAAAATAAATGATCTTATTTGTTAGCCGGACCGAAAACGACCCGACCAAGAATGTTCTTGGAAGAAACGGAAACCCCGCTTAAATCTAATTGAAACGGCATCCGCACCGAGATGTTAAACAATAGCACTGGGTTCAAAATATTGACTTGCTGTGTCTCGTATCTAAAATGTTATAAGTCACTCAAGTTACGAGGTGTTGAGCTACAGTTTCTTTAACATCGGCTGTAATTAATTCGATAAAAAAAACGACTCGATTAGCAAACAACCGCCTAGTTCGCGCTTCTCTCTGTCCTTTATAATTATAAAGGTTACACTTTCTCTAATTTGATGAGGTTGAGACGAAAATTCTTTCTGGTATAAAACACTTTGTTAGTATCTAAATTATTACAGAAAACACAAACCAATAACAAAATAGTTTTTACCTAATACTTGGCATATCACGATAATATAAATGACCCGTATCAACTTGTCCCATCCTCGAACCTTCAGCAGTATTTAGCACATGCGTGATACCCATGTAACGTAAAAAATTTTTATTTCTTGCTGATTCACTACAAACCAAAAATATTATTTTATCAATTAGTTTACCACATGCCCACGCACGGTCCACAAAATATATACTCACGCATCACCCACATAAAGCTTTGTAAACACCTCATCACAATCCACATCGTAAATTGTATTTTCTGATCGGCGGAGTCGGGGCATTGTTCGGCACGGTGTTATTGAATAATGTAACACTTGTTGTAAATCTCTAGCTGTTGTTGTTTTTGTTAGGGCACTACTATGATCACTGGACCGGTGTAGATGGTGATGATGGTGATGTTGGGGATTTGATGATGTTGAATTCGTGTACTAGAAATGAAATATTCAAAACAATCCTTATTAATTATATTCATGTAATTTAATTATTCGTAAAAAAATAAACAAAAAATTGGCGCTTTAGGAAAAGTAAAAAAGGACGGCAATAAAAAAAAGCTTTATCATCCGGAAAATTAAAAAGGCAGAGATTTTTATTTTTAATTGTCTTGTATTACGTACATGTTGTGGGAGATCCGAAAGCAAACCCATACCGTATATGTTAAGTTGTCAGTAAAAATATAAATATGTAAAGACAAACATAACTTTTCCAGCTTTTCTTCGGCACAAAATAAACCTGATTAAACCCTAATTAATTATCCTAAAAACAACAAATGGAAATATGTAGAAGTTGTCTTTGTGTACTAAAAACTTTCACCATACAAAACACTGCAGAAATGGTGGGTGATACATTTTTTATGCTGACATTATGCTTGAACTTGATTGATGTTACAGATTTAATGCTATTGTGCTTCTGACACAAAACAGCTTTGCACAAGATAATCAACATTCATTGACAAAAATGAAATAATGTAAGCGCAAAGCTTTTGTGTAGTTAATTAAAATAAAATGGGCGGGGGATGTAATTGCTTAATTTTATTTTTGCGAACTACGGCAGGGTCGACGATACCATGCGTTCATTTGGGTAAGGTGAAAAGGTACATACTTGTCTATAAACTTTTTTATATATTTTTCGTACACGTGTAGACAATGTTGAGATGACTAATATAAATTGATTACATATAAATTGATTAGGTTTTCGAAACGCTTTTATACGCCAGACGACCTTTTATTACAAAATATGATACTCATTCCAAATGTTAATTTAGAAAATGGTAGTACTGTTTGTGGAAATTACTGAATATAGATGAGGTGGCTGAATACTTTTCGACCTATAGGTTATTAAAGTTGGAAGGGAGATTTTTATGACGAAGTATACAATCGAATTTGTTCTGAGATGAATTACTAACGGGAGCAAAATTTTTAACAAATAACAAATATTTGGTATTGTTAATGTTACACTGTTAATCAACTGTGTTAACGTTACACTGTTAAACTATATTAAAGAGATCTTCTAAGACGTCATCAAGACAATACAATAGCTCTAAGTACTGAGTACTAAATTGTTTGTATGCCAAATCCCAGCGGGAGGATGCTCTTAATTAAGTATTCTTAATTTTTAAATTAGTAAGTTTGGCATACCGATGTCACCTGTCTGAATAATATATATTTCGACTAATAGTCACAGGGAGTCTTTCTACTGAATAATAGTCTGTCTATATGACATGCCCCCAATTAAAAAATGAAATTTAGGAAGCTGTACTGGGAGATGACTTAGTAGATAGAGCCATAGAGCTAATGTACCCTCTTGATGATGTCTTTGTTGAATCCCTCAGTATGTTGATGCTACTCAAACTTGTGAAATTTGCATGTCATTCTAATTAAATTAAAAATTGAGAATTCTTATGGAATATAAACAGTCGAATACTCAGTATAGTAAGGCATGCGTTTGAAGTTAGATCTGGTTTACGATTACCAACAAAAACAAACAAAAATATGAATGTATTGGTTAAAAAGTAAAACAAGAATGCCATTTAGGCGAAATACCCAATTTGTGAACAATTTGTAATTCCAATTTCAAATTATACGAAATAATTAGAAGTTCAACATTTATTAGGATGGGATATAAGAATATAGGACTTTCTTATATGAAATTGAATATCTTGAAAAGAAAAAAAAACTCCAATATCATCTAAGTTTCGACATAAAGGGATTGATCCAACGTTATTACATTCAGTGGAATTTTGGGGAAAATCCGGAACCCGGACCAATAAATATGCAGGCGAGCAGCGGTACATAAATATAATATAACCAAAATTATTAAAATTTATCAATGACGATTACTGCAATAAAATTTTAAAGTAAAAGATGACTATTAATAAAGATGACTATTGTTTAACTGTAAGTTTAAAAATCCTTGCCAAGATTTCTCTTTAAATAATGTGTTTTTACAATTTTTACGATCCACGTAACAGCTACATTTTGTCATGTAAATTTGTTCAATCGTGGTAAAAAGACGAATATATTTACACGATACATACATAACCATTGGGTTTTAACAATTATTGATCTAAAAGTAAAAAAGATTACAACTTACGATCCTGTAACGCCACAGAGAAACATATGCATGATTTCAACAGGAAGGTTCAAAACATTTTGAATCAGTTGAAACAAGCTTGGGAAAAGCCTATTGAAAATTTCAAAACGGAAGCAGCTTATCTGTTACAAACAATTGCTATCGCCCAAAAAATCCCGGAAGTAACGGCTGTGAATATGTTACGGAGCTTGCAGAATATCGAAAATATTTACAAAAAAATATGATGCAACATTGTTTAGTTTTGTTTTGTTGTGGATGAAAACTGCAACATTAATTTAATAATAAGTCAAGAAAAATGTATTTTTTGTAAACTATATAAATCTACAACCAAGAATAGTTTCATTTTGTAATAAAACAAATTCATGATTATTTCAATCAAACTTTACAATAATTTAAAAACAAAACCTAAAATAAAAAACCTTAAGAAAATCCTAAATTCTTAGGTTAGTGAAGCCCAGCAAAAAATCATTTTGACCACGTAACTAAATCATAATTATATTCTTAATAAACATATTAGGTCTCGAGATATTCAATTTCTTAAGAAAATCCTAAATAAAATCTTTAAATATTACCTAAAATGTCAATTGTTAATCCGCCTAAATGTCATTGTTTGCTTTATTTACCAACCCATTTCCATTTTTTTTATTTTTGTTGATTTAGAATTAATTTAGTTCTAACTTCAAACGCGTGTACATGCGTGCGAAGTTTGTGCTAAACTAATCCTAAAGTTAGTTCTCTACTGGTTAGGGCTAACTTCACATGCATTAGTAAGGTTAATTTGACTCTGATGATATATAATTCGAATTATAAATTACTCAAACAGGTCGGCATGCTATACAAATACACTTTTCAACTGAGAGTTGGGGAAACCGCTGAGGTATGGCATAGGCCGGAATTACACTATAAAAGATCTTTGACAAAGGTGTTTTACAAATCATTTTTTATCAATTTTCTTTCATATGCATGTTTTATAAAACTATCACTTTTATAAAATATTTTATTAAATTTATTCTCATGCAGGTAAATTGTATAAATTATTTTTGACATATTACTTATTCAAAATGGCGACTAAATACGGACGGCAAAACCCACAAACTTATTAGTTCAAGAATAAGAGGCGAATGAATTTTGACAATACAGTATGAATTGCCTGCCATTCTTAAATATTTTATGTAGCAAATGACCTGCTACATAAAATACTTAAAAATGGATGACAATTCATTAAATTTTATTGGGGTCTGCAGCTCTGTTAATAAATTTTGATGGTCATCTTTTAAATCCCGTCTCGATATTCAGGGTTTCACCCACATTCTTTTTTTCTGTTTCTTTTTTATTTTTATTAACGATATAATAATAAAAGCACACACGCTGCTCGGTGTTGTTCCATTTTTACTGAAGTTTGAGAAAAATATTGGTAAAATTTTTTATGTAGTATAATTCTGGCCATAGACAGTGTAATACTTAGTACATGTATTTTGTTTCCTCTCAGGATCTCGAACAATCCTTGGTTATGTTAATATTCAAAATTTAAATCACCCAAACAACTGAATCTGAAGGTAAAGCAAGTTGCTAGTTGTTAGAAGAATCCATGCTATTACAAGGAATGAATCATTTTGATAAATTTTGTTTTACAGTGATTTCTTTGGTATAATATAATTCAAGGCAAACATATAAAGTTGTGCATGGACAGCTACATTTCGGTTTTCCATTATTTTAACTAGATAGAAGCGACAGCATGAAATCGGTAAAAGGTCAAAAAGGACTACAGTTGCAGGTCGAAGCGAGAAAACTATAAAAACGCCTGTATAAAGGCAAAAGTCTAAAAACAAAAGCAACCTGGAATTTCTTCAAAAAATGTTTTTAAAATTTCGTGGCCCTACAAATACCTAATTAGGTGTTTCTGGTGTGGTTAGTAAGTTCAGTTTATTATATTCCTTCATTTTATTCTTGACGGTGGTGACCTTGGAACCACGCGGTTATGAAATAGCTAAGATTTTTTTTATTTACTATAATTTATTTGAGATTATTGTTTAATTATGTTCGTTTTCGAAAGTATTTATTTGTTGATATTCTCGAAGTTTATTTTTGTACAAATTTATTTAAATCATTCTCGACTACAAAAGGCATTTTATGGAAGAGAAAGCTATACTAATAAAGGCGTTTTTTGGTAACTCTACTATTAAGAATTTATTTGTCGAGACTATTGTGAATTGAAAATTTTATATAAATCAAACAATTGCATATAATATCACAATTCGATTTATTTATTGAAATTGAAGTTCATCGTTACACTGCAGTTTTTAAATTGCATCCCCCATGTTGGTTGCATTTGATTGAGACAACGGCCCTATTTTTTAATTCAACCTGAGCAAGCAGTGCGCAGTCAAAAGATACTCTGTGTTTTTTTATTCCACCTGAGTAATTTTACTCTGCACAGTACACTGTGGTTTTATTTGTGAACTGTGCTCGGTGTAGCATACTCGGTTCTTTAAATTTTACTCTGAACAGAATGCCAGTGTACGAAGTGTATGCAAAGTAAAAAACAAATTATTACTCTATACGCATACTGGATCATTTGGCACTGCACAACCTGTGCTCGGTGTACTATACCTAGGGCAAGCCTGCTTGCTCGGGTTTAATTAAGAAATAGACTCAACGTTGTGAGTTTATGACAATTTAACAATAAATGCAAAGGTCACTTTGATGTACGAAAAATGTCAGAAAAAAAGTTGCGTTTATATTTAGAGCATAGAATAAGTAGGTAAGAATGATAATTTTCTTGTAGTTAAATAGCTTTAGGCATATAATTGGGTGCTGGTTGTATACATGTCAACTCAGTACGAGACAACGATTTGTTTTGGATTGTTTGCCTTTCCTTGTTACACAATATACCTACCTACTATACAGTCGGGGGAAAAAAATACGAACGTTTTTTACTTGTTTTCAATATTCTGTAACAAAAGCTGTTTTGCTTTCGCAAAGCCGATTAGCTTTAATGTTAGAGGCCAATTTTGGTTTCAGCAATATTTGTTTATGAATTTCCAGTAACGAAAATATTTGTTCATCATAGTTGGCGAATTTATCAGTAGTAATTAAAGTAGAGTTGGCTTTTACATAAAACTAAAAAAAAAAGATTTTCATAAAACCGATTCAGATTACAATTACTACTGACAAAAAAGCCCACTATGATGAATAATTATTTTCCATTACTGGAAATTCAAAACAAATATTGCTGAAAGCAAAATTGGCCTCTAACATTAAAGCTAATCGGCTTTGCGAAAGCAAAAGCAAAACAGCTAAAGAAAGGCAAATAATGCAAAATTTACCGTCGTCTCGTACTGCGTTGACATGTATACAAGCAGCACCCAATTATATGCCTAATGCTATTTTAATACAAGAAAATTATCATTCTTACCTACTTATTCTATGTTTAGAGTTAAAATTTTTTATGTGTTGATGAAGTGCCATTATAGTCGAGAATGATACAAAATAAAGTATCCGACTTGTGTTACTAATGGGTGATAATGTCCTCGGTTGGTAAAAAGTCCTCGGACTAGCTATAATTTACTATACAGGAAACCCTCCAAGAGCACGATTAATTCGTTCCGTGTTCTTTGAAACCATGTTGTTCGAGACTACAAAAAAGAAAAGAAAAAAACAAACTAATAGCAAATAATAAATAGTATCAATATACTATTTTTTTTTTCTATAGGACAAGAACGAAGTTAGCTGTTTTAGTTCAAGTTCGAAAACAATTCGAAAATCAACACAAGCAGTGTTGCTTTCAAAAGATTACAACAACAATTGCATTGCATTAAAGCCGAACTGGCATTAATGTAAGCCAAAATATTTTTAGGTTTAGGGGAAATAAAACCAATTTATGGTTATGGTGTTTACCGCAAGGCGTTATTTTTTCTATTTTTTTTTCGAAAAATTTATCTTGTAGTAAAATTTGGCATTTGTTATTTGATAGCAAAATACCGAATTTAATTTGTTCTATTTCATATAATAAAAAAAGTTAAAATAAATTAATAAAATGAACCAACACAAAAAAATTAAAACGCATTAAAAAATTAAAGCCAAAAGTTGTTGCTTTCACATTTCTTAGCTAAGCTAAGCGGGATTTGCGAAAGCAACACAGCAACAGCCATAGGGAAAAATTAAAACTAAATTTAACTGTGTAGCTTAAAGCGGAACCAGTCAGAAATAAGAACATAACAAAAAAAATACGAATTTTACCGAACCCAATGGTTTTTATTTTTTTTTGGTATTGCTAAAAGTAATAATTTTAAGTAACAGCTGTTCGTTTACAAACAGCTGTTTTTTATTGTGAAATGTCTTTTAGAGAAATTTCATATTTGTTCATGTTGTTATAAATTGTTATATATAAATTTCGTATTTGAAAATGTACACATACACGAGATGCTTTTATATCACAAATAAAAAAAGAAATAAACTAAACAAAATTAAAATATTATAGTAGTAAAATAGCGTTTACTATAATATTATACCATTAACAAATTAATTTTTAACAAAATTCACTAAAACACCATTTTTACTTTACGACACATTATTAAAACTAATCACATAATATGAAAAAATATTAAAATAATTTTAATTAATAAATAAAATAGTAAACAAAAAATGTACACAAAATAAATATGGCTTCCACCCTCATCAAAAATTTATCTTCTTTTGCTGTGTATCAAACACAACAACAAATCGTACATATTTCTTATTTTCGAGCGAGAAATAGCGCGCACTATTTTTTTTATTAAGTGACAGCTATAATTTAACGAAGGGGAAATTCGCTTTCTTTCGGTTTCTTACATGAAAATTAAGTTTGACTGGGTACTAACATTGAAATGCCATTTATCGCATTCTTATTTTTTTATTTAGTTAAGTTTTTATTTCTAACTGGTTCCGCTATTAGTTGTCAAAATAAAAAAGTAAATAAATATGTCAATGCATAAAAATTTATAAATGTTTATTTTTATTTAATTCTATTACTATTTAATATTTGTTAAAATTTAATAGAAACGACGAATTAAGCTCAACCGTTTCGTACTGAAAAGCGGGGTACTGTATGATGTGATTTTGTGATATTAAGGAACAGCACTCGATATAGCACGAACATGTGACCAATTATGTAAAATTATCAGTGATAATGTTGAGAAGCCAATGAAGTATTTCGAATTTTTATATTGACTGGACAATTTAAAACGGAATTTTCTTGTTTCGAAAATGATCGTACCCGTGCTGTGTTGTTCATAATACATTCGCTTTTAACGAACTGTATATATTAGGTTAGGAGGGGCACGTATTGTCCAGGGACATTTTGCTTTGTTATATATATTTTAGTATTGCTTGCTGCACAAGAAAAATGTCAAAAAACCTAACCAGGACATAATACATGTAGTTCAAAAATGATAAATTCTTATGTAAAATTGTCAGTCATTCTTTGAATAATATTGAAAATTTAACGTTTGCTGATCTGACTGGACAATTTGAGCGGAATTTTTATCTCACGCGATGATCCAAATTATTCCATACAATGCTATCCAATTTTGGAAAACAAAATTTGGTTGCGGCGCAACACCAAAACAAGCCCAGCGTAATTATAAAATCACAATTGCCATTGATGATTCGAAAACGATGGATCATAACCAATCCAAATATTTCACACTAGAATCATTATCGTTGATGTTGCAGGTGCCAACTGTGCTCGAGAGCGGAAAACTAAATATGATTTCGTTTGGTGAGAAACCGCAAATCATTCTTAACTATGATGTATCACAGAAACCGTATTTTTTTCGTTTCTTTCCCGGTTACATAAGATACCGGTTTTAATTGCGACTTAAACAAATTTTACAAACATAAATGAAATAAAAAATATTCCAAGGTCATTTTTGATGTATGCCAGCGTTTCCCAAAGTAGGTTCTGCGGAACTCCGGGTTCCGTGGAAATTTTTAGGGGTTTCACGAGCTAGTACCAGATAAAATCCGTGCCATAAAGTTTCATTTCATACATTCACACTACATTTCATACATACATATCAAAATTAAACAATAACGATAATTATTGTATAGTACAAAATCCTTTCAAAAGCAATGAAAAGCCAACGGGACTACTATAGCAGTAGAATACGAGAATTTAATTGAAATTAGTTCGGATAGCCGCTAACTTCGAAGAAGTGACGTTAGCAACTTTCTGCTGTAATATATTTGATGAATATAAAAATTTAGCCAAAAAGGCTATTAGATTTATACTGCCGTTCTTAAACAACACATTTATGCGAAACAGGATTTTCCATGAATAGGGTCCATGAAATTTTAAGAATTGGAAAAGGGTTCCGTGGCAAAATAAGTATGGGAACCGCTGACTTATACATTTTAGTTTAAATTTTATTTTCGAGAGAGCACAATAAAACAAAATTTGGAGTTATGTATATACAGGGATGAGATGCAAAGAGATATGCGCAGAGATGCGAAGATATTTCAAAAATTATTTTTTTTTGTAAATTTTGTTACACATACATACACATTATCTATTACGATTAGTTGGGCTTGAAAAAATTACCAGTTACCAGAAACTTCGTGTGGAATTAGGCAATGGTTTGTAATTAGTGAATACGTTGAATTTTGCGCAAAATCAGGGTCGGAATTATTAAATTTTGTACGTGTATCGAATTTGGACGACAGCGGTTTGTCTGCAAACGGATTATGCTAGAATCTGTTGCTTATCACAAGTGATGGTCGAAATATATTTAGTGAGATGTATAAGAAGTTGGCCCGAAAAGTTTTTTTTTATAAAGTGTGTGTCTTTGCTAAATCACATAAAAAAAATTCCATCCCAAAAATTTTATAGTTAAATTAAAGAAAACAGAAACAGCTCAAAAAATATAAAATTGTAATGTTTGCAGTAAAAAAGCTGCACAATCTATTAATAAATAAAAGCTACTTTAGTGATCATCTAGAAAATTTCTATATTAACAGTCTTCAGTTGAAAATATGTTCATTACCAAATTTCCTTGTGGCTAACACAGAGATGACCCCCTACCGTGGCATATGGAGTTAGGTGGGCCAATGTGTATAGAACATTATATTCAGATGTCCGTTCGAAAACAACGGGGATTGATGGTGAATATTGATTATCCCGGAAACCACATTCTATACATTCCTCAGTTGAAAATATTTTCATTACCAAATTTCTTATTGCGGAATACAGAGATGACTCCCTGCCTTGGCATGTGGAGTAAGGTGGGTCAAAGTGCATAGAACTTATATTCAGGCGCCCGTTCGAAAATAACGAGGATTGATTGTGAATATTGATTATCACGAAAACCACTTCTTATACATTCTTCAGTTGAAAATATGTTCATTAGGCCATTAGGAAATTTGGTAAAGAATATATTTTCAACTGAAAAATGAATAGAAAGTGGTTTCCGGGATAATCAATATTCACCATCGATCCTCGTCGAATGGACACCTGAATATAAGTTGTATGCACATTGGCACACCTTACTGTATATGCTAAGGTAGTGGTCATATCTGTGTTCGCCACAAGGAATTTTGGTAATGAACAGATTTTCAAGTAAAGAATGTATAAAAGTGGTTTTCGTGATAATCAATATTCACCATCAATCCTCGTTATTTTCGAACGGACACCTGAATATAAGTTCTATGCACACTGGCACACCAAATGCCATGAGAAGGGGGTCATCTCTGAGTTCACCACTAGGAAATTTGGTGCTGAACATATTTTCTTTCACTTAATATAGAAAGTGATGGATAGAAAGTTATTTTCTGGATGATCATTAAAGTAGATTTAATTTATTAATAGAATGTGCAGCTTTTTTTCTGCAAACAGTAATATAATTTTATAATTTTCTCTGGCTGTTTATTTTTTCCGTACTTTAGCAATAAAATGTTCGGGATGGAATTATTTTTATGTGATTTAGCAAAGACACACACTTTATGAGAAAAACCTTTTCGGGATGGAGATTTCAGGCCAACCTAGTATACATTTTAGTGAAGGCGAGGGAAAAGTCAAAAATGCTGCTAAATTATCGCGGCTTCAGTATATTTTCACTGTGTACGTTATTATCGACAATCCAGAGAGTAAACAATCGATACTTGATATTCGAGTACCGAAATTTGGTACGGATACAAGAACAATAACGATGAGTTCGTATTTGGATTCATTCCCATTCCCTTACTGTAATCATTCCCATTCCCTTATTGTAAGGAATTTGAATCAACTTCCTATGGTGCTAAGTGGCGCAATGCGCCAATGGTTTGAAATGATTAACAGTTAACAGTAATACCTTTTTGTATTGAAGATAAATAAAGATTGTAATCGATTGGGGTTAAAAAAGGGGAGTTAATTTTCTTCTTTTTGTAGTATAGATATATTATAAGTAGACGCATCTCTTTGTTTCTTAGTGACTTGAATAGTCGTAAACATTGTGAATGTAATGTAAGTAATATTTTGTCTATTAAAAACCAACAAAAAAAACATTTTAAATTATACGGAACAATCACAACAAAACCATTACAATAAAACAACAACAATGTTAAAATATAAATGTAATTCGTACACAACGAAAAGTTAATTGGTAAAAATGAAGTATAGATGAAGAATATGAAAGAATCAAATTCCGTAGACTAGGTAGTAATTCGCTAGTGCTACATATGCATGGTATTGTTCTATATATAGACAATATTCTTATGTAAAATATCAACGTCAGTCGCTGCGGCCTGATGAGATGACTGATTTTTTCAAATCAATAACCTCATTAAGTTCGAAACTGATTGTTGCGATTCTTGCAAATCTTCCATCTATAATTCAGATTAAATTCTAATAAATATCTTTATTTTGACTAATTTTATTTCATTTATATTCGTTTTTTAATACAAAAAAAAATCAATTCCAGAATTTTCGAAATTGTTTTTTTTTGGAGGGAAGACTGTTTATTGCCTGAAACACTAAAGCTATATTATATAACAAAACTAACTTGAATTTTTTGGCCAGTTTTAAATACAGCAACTAACAATGAATCAGGATTCCCTCAGAGAGAGAATATTGAAAGCTCTGGTTTTTGCGTTATAAAATTAATTCCAGCCTGGTGTGGTTGTGGTTGCTGCTGCAACAACCTTTTGCGTCATTTGTTGAACTTGAGATTTTGCTGCAATTTGTTACGCTTTTGCTTTAGGTTTTGCTACAAACATTTGCTGTGGGCACATCATTTGATCCTCAATTATAGAACTAATAGCTCTACGTAAGCTATTATTTAAATTCTTCAAGAGGAAAAATATTACTCTAAAATGTGCCAAACTAGCTCGATATAACTTCTAAATAAGCTTCAAGAACGCTGCTAGAGCAATATTTAAAGTTAACTGCTTTATTATACAGCTCTATAAGCACTTCTAGAGTATATATAGAGCTCAAATTGTTACTTGGGACTGCAAGTATTGAAAATCATAGATTATTGCAGGATCTATGCAATGAAAATGATAAACATAAACCATTTGGAGGGAACACGATACTTCTGTGCGGTGATTTTCGGCAAATCTTACCAGTTGTTCCACATGGATCACGTGCAACTTTAATTGAAAATTGTGTAACGAGTTGGCATAAATTTGTTTATTTTCATAAATTAACAAAATATGAATCTTTATGAATCAAAATATGAATCAAAATATGAGTCTTTCCAAATGAAATAGAATTTGCCGAATTCTCGAAAGAAATTGGTGATAATGAAGCCTCACAATTCCCTCAGTTTGGTGAAAATATTATTGAAATACCTCAGCATTTAATAGGAAATGAAAATAATATTATTGATGAAGTGTATGGAAATATTTCCGAAAACATACTCTCAGATAACATATTGAAGTCAGTTATTTTAACACCTAAAAATGATGATTGTACTTTTATTAATACTGATATACTTAATCGAATACCAGGTGAACAGAAAACATATCATAGCTACGATAAAATAATTTGTGATGATCAAAATGAAATCAATAACTATCCAGTCGAGTTTTTGAATTCTTTGACGATTAGTGTTTTGCCACCACATAAGTTAGTATTGAAAGTTAATTGCATCGTTTTACTAATAAGAAACTTAAATACAAAGGAAGGATTAGTCAATGGAATAAGAATGCGCATCAAGTGTATGCATCGTACTGCGATTGCGTGCGAAGTTTTAACTGGAACCGCACGCAATAAGAAAATCTTCCGATTTCGCGTATAAATTTAACATATTCCGGTACTGTTTTACCATATAAGTTTCAAAGAACTTAATTTCCAATTATTCCTGCATTTGCGATGACAATAAATAAGTCCTAAGGAAAAACATTCGAAAAAATTGGAATTTTATTGAGGCAACCAGAAAAAGTGGAAAGATTGAAACTGAAAATGAATTATATCAAAAAATAAATACGAATAATAAATTGTGTTTTTTTTAACTGTTTCTAACTTTAAATTTCAAATTTCATAGGTATTAAGATAAACAACATACCGCTAATGATGAGGAATTAATTGCAAGGAATTAAGATAAACAACATACCGCTAATGATGATGTATTTGTACACGCTCGCAGCTGACATAATAGAACAAAATTATATGCAATGATTAGAGGCATACTCTTAGGCAAAAGATCCTGAATGACGTTGAAACATAAAAATTTAATGAATTACGGTCGAATTTCGACCACTGGGCGACCACTAGTTATTATTATAATTTTAAACTTTCATATTTAACACTTTAACCAAGGGGTTTGGTAATTATATATAATCACCGGTAAAAGTGAATAATTCTAAAAAATGTATTATATTATCCGACGCAGTTGGTAATTATTATGTATAATAACCGGTAATTATATATAATTACCAATTATACACTTTAGCCGTTATTTATATAATGACCTGTAATGGGGTACCGAATTAAAAAAGTCTGAATTAAAAAAGTTCTTTAAAAATGAATTAAAAAAGTTGATTTTTGTATGAACATCTGCTACTTATTTTAATTCATATTTTTAACTTAAACTTATGAATTAAAAAAAGCGATTTATAAAAATCAGAAAACTCAAAAATGAATTAACAAAGGCTTACACTATTTCATTTTTAAAACACCTACCTTAATTCATTTTCAAAATGAATTAAAAAAGGCACATTTTATTTCATTTTATAAATTAAAAAATCTTAATTCGACTTTTAACAAATATTCAGAAACGTGCATTATTTTGGGCTAAAGTTTACTTTACGTATACATCGGGAAAATCAGGTAAGGAGTATAAATTTTTAAAATTTTTAAATGCAGTATTGTTTATCAACAGTTTTTAGGAGGGGGAAGCTAAATTTTTCCGGAAAATTGTCCCATTTTCCGGGAAAATTTTCACTTAAAAAAAAATTGTGTATTATTCTATTCAAAATACGTAGAAATGTGTAATCTTTATAAAAATGTGGATCTTATAATTGTATCTTAACAGTTTTTCAACAATACAAATAATTTTTCCGGGAAAATTTTTCAATTTTTCCAAGAGAATTTTGAAATGTTTTCAATTTTTTTTTATTTAGTTTGACATTTAAAGAATTGTGCAAATAAATTGTGGAAAAGCGGGGGTTTGGAGCCAGCCCCCATCCTCTAAGGTATAAACGAATTAAAATTACATTAAAAAAAAAATTATATATACGAAAGTTGATTCTTTTAACATTTGTAGCACTATCAGAAGACGAGATAAGAGCGAGGGAAACTCTTTGATCTGTATCTGCAAGGTTGGCGAAGCAATTATTATTAATAAAAATATAAAATAATATTGAAAAAATAAAAAAAGTAAAAATTTTTCCGGAAAATCAAAAAAATAGTAACAATCCTGCATTTAAAATTTTCCAAAATTTATATTCCTTACCTAATTTTTCCGATGTATACGTAAAGTAGAATTACGCCTTATTTTGCATTGCCAAATTTTACGTGCCAAATTCAAATTCAAATTCCAAAAAATTTTCATTAATGAAAATAACATTTTTTTCATTTTATATTGAGGTTTATATTATTTCATTTTATAAACACTTATATTAATTCATTTTAAAACTGAATTAAGAAATGCCTTTTTAAATTCTTTTTATCGAACTTTTTTATTTGTTTTTCAACTCTGATTTTAATTCACTTTTAAAATGAATTAAAAACACGTATTTTAATTCAGAAAAAAAAAACTTTTTTAATTCATGTAGCCACCTGTAATTATATATAATCACCGGATTATACACTTTGACCGTAAAATATACACAAAAAAACTATTGTATACAAAAAACAAAATAAAAGAGACACAACGAAAATCGTGTTATCCGAAGGGTATATATGTGTTCATCGAAACCGTGTTCTTCGAATACCGTGTTCTTACCTGTATTATTATATATTGGCCTGCTCTCTATTTTGGGTCTTCGTTCGATTCTTTTTTTATGCATGCTCATCTACATGCACCAGTTAGATTTTGTCCATGTCGACCTTGAACACACAAACATTTCACAGACGTGGAACCCCATTCTGGTTTCTTAAAAGTAATTAAACATATTTTCCCAACCACTCATCTTTCTTAATTTTCTTTGTTATATTTTCCAATAAATTTTCCACAAATTTACAAATAATAAGACACGCAACAAAATTATTCAGATTTCTACTCAAATCAATTACCATAATATTTTACCAACCCTTATCCATATATATAGTGAACCAAATTACGTGTCACTCAATTTCCTGTAACTAAATCAAATCGAATTTGGAAACAACAAAAAACGAGAAGCTTTAAAAAAAACACCCCCAAAATAATCATTAATCTTGAAGTTGTATGTACATACAAACAAAACTACAAGTCTACGCAACAGAATGAAAAATCTATAGTTTGAGAATTTCCCGCACAACAATTTTCTTCTTGATTTTGCCTCGCTCGTGTTTATTATATTCGAGTATATCGATTTACTGAATTTTTGAAAACCTAACACCACATTACAATCCAGTGGGGAAAGCACACCCGTGCCGCACACGCAAGACGCAATACTTAAATATTTATTGTGCTTTTGTACATTATGGCGAAATGAATATCCAAAATGTTGTTTTTTGTTTACTTTTCTTATATACGCTATGTCTGGAAATTGTAATAACATTGAGACGCGTATACAGACGAGATAATAAGTTGTCGTGTCTTTGAATATCTGAATATATACGAGTAGAGTTATATTTTAGTGCCAGAACAATGATAAATTATCAGCTAAATTACATCTTGCCGCCCAAACAAAGCTGCTAATGGATTTTTTCGTGTGCAAAAGCTTTATTCACCATTTTATTGTATATGTCTATATTTTATGTATCACGTAGTTTTGATTTATATTTTTATGATATTTTCATAATGTCGATGACCAAAAGTGTTTTCATTTCAAAATTTCCAACAAAATAAGAAAATTTCTAGAAATCAGTTAATGGTGATGACAGTTCACTTATTATATTTTTGTTTTGGTACTATCTCTCCGCCGCAAACCAATCGATTGCCAAAATGTGTTCATCATGCCCAAAATATTTTTAGTTAGGTTTATGTTTTTAGCATTTCCCGCCGAAGACGCGATCTTTTGTGCTTTTGTTATATTTGTTTTTATTCAGTTACACAACAAGAATACAAATTGATGACAATGAGAAAATGTTATATTTTCTTTGTTTGCTGCAGGATGGAAAATGATTTATGATTTTTGCTCAAGATTAAAAATATAATATGTATAGTATGAAGGCAATCTTTTTGGCCGTGACCCAACCCTTCAATAAAATACATACAATTTTAGTATTCGCTAGATGTATATACATAATAGCCCAGCCAAATATATACTCATCCCACCCCATATTACGTAAAATTATACTAATGACTTCAAGGTGGCGCTTTTATTTTATAAAATATCGCACATTTTTTCATTATAAATTCAGGAAATTATGAAAGGCTCGAATTAATTTTATTTATGCTACCCAAATTAATTAATTTACGGATATATTTAAATTTAAATGTCAAACCGAAATGATAAATTGGTTTGTACGTTCTACGTTCGTACAACTCTTTTTAATTTACTGGAACGATGATAAGATGGTATAATGCGATGATGAATTATCATATGAAATGTAAATGTAATATTCCGATCGATATTCTCGAAATACGGCAAAAAAATCCATTATGTAGATTGGGTCGATTTCATTCCCTAAATACATATATGTATATGCGTTTGTAATAAATTTATGGTTGCAATTTATTTTAATGGCTAATAAAAAATGTTATTTATTCAATGGATGTACAAATGGAAAACTGGCTTATGGATATTATTATTGTATTAGCACGTGGTCGTTAAAATTAATTTGTAATAGATTATATAGTACGAGGGACTGCATTATATGAACATGATGCACTATTAAAATTTAACTGGATTCTAGTTGGCTGTAATGGAAAATAAAGCACTGAATCACTTAAATGACATCCAACCATAATTAAATCCCTGATACACTCTTCGAAATCAGTGAAATGAATACAAGCTGCATTGATACTTTCAGCCTAGACAAACTACAACGCACATCAGCAAATTTAGAGTATTTGGGTCGTTTAAATTGAACCGTGCCTTCTCTATGTTGAGGACGACGGTAGTTTGGGTAGACAACTTTTTAAACTCCTACGCACGTCATTGTTCTAGCTATAAGCACGTAAAACCAGGATGACAAGTGCAAGGTGTAACAGACCACACAAAAAGCGACCGCATTTTACCGCGTATGTGAAGTTATCCCACGATTCTGTCCCAGAAAATAAAAAAAAATCTACTGATCAAACGACATAGTAGTTAAAGCTTTGGCGTTTGGATCGGGAAGTACCAGGTCCGAATCTCGATAGGGCTGACCCATTTTCAACGCCAATACTATAGGCTGACATGGAGCTACGCAATGTACATACTTACGAAAATCGGACCTATAGTCGTACTTCCTCGAGTTGGCTGGTAACGGCGTAAAAGTAAGGACGGGTAAAGCCGAGAAAGTAAGGACGGGTTCCTTTTAAATTTTGCAAATTTTATCGCAAATATCTGAAGATCGTGTATTTGAACTGGACCAAAGATTGAACGAATGGCCTTCCTTTCGAAGGTAGATCACAGTCTGCAATCGTTAGCGGTGATGGTTCAGCTCTCGTTTCCGAAAGCCAGCACAGGTCTTATGAGCTCTTTACAAAGTGCAAGCTTGCACGACTGCAATAGATATTTGTATGTGCGGCATGTTGTATGTTCGAATCGATTCGAAATTCGAAAAAACTCGAATGGCGGTTGTGTCATTTTCGAATCGTGTAGTAATAATAAATGTAGCTGACATTTCATTAACGATAAAAGTATTGTAAGATTATTAAAATGATAGTAGTCGAAAATGACACAACATGCCGACTATCATTTTTTTCGATTCGACTCTCAACGTCGATTCGGCGCGAAGTGATGGTACAACATGCCACCCCATATCAAAAATTGAAAAAATTATCACGTGAATACGTTCGCCGCGGGCACTTATAATAAAAAAATAATTTTCTTTTAATCATCCAGTAATGTAGTGGAATATTATATACTCGTACAGGGTGAGTTTTAATAAATGTCAGATTTTTATCTTTTAAATGGGTGAAGATCGGAAAAAATTTGATATAATGAAAATTGTTCAGTGTCTATGGGGAGGGGACGTTTGACTTTGAAAAATGATCAGCATTACAGCAACAAATTTTTATTATTGACTTATTTTATATTTTGAATATTACGTAACATTTATCTGGATTTGTAAAAATAATTTGCAACCGTTTTGGGCCAGAAAGGTGGAAGGTTGGTTCGATCATGTGGAGATGGATTTCGAATAACCGGATTAAAAGCGATCGAAACAAATATTTGGCCGCCGTCACGCAAAAACTATTTGACTCGACCTTCAACGAACGTACAAGAGCAAAATCAATACATATCAAAAAAACCAATGAACGACTGGCACCGTCAGACGAACGAGAATTAGAAACGCTACTGACTGGAATTAAAATAGGAGATCGTTAAACGCCCGAGGTGCTACGAAAAAGCATACTTCTCGCTCGCCAGTAATAATTTTTCAAGTAAAACTATACGATCGTTATGGACGCGAAAAATTACCGTTCTCCTGCAAATCGTAATCGCGACAGGGCCGGAAGGCGTGTTGAACAACGCACTTTCGCCAATGGGTGACAAAATGCACGAATCGCAAAATTTACAAAAACCCCCGTCATCTCCGCGTTTCAATCAAACCGCCAATTTTGACCAAATTTAACCGGACCGAAAATCGGTTATACTAAACAAAAATAAACGTTTCACAACGCAGCAACAATGTAGACCGTAAGCATAATCGTTACCACGATTACAATCTTGTTCACGATCACGCCTTTAATCCAACAATCTGTTGTTTAACTGCCGACAATGGCATGAAAATTAACACCTATGGCAAGACATTGCTCCAGGTTAATATCCAACTCGATCGCCTATTCACTCAGGCTTTAGTAATTGCCAATGGTAACCGTCATTAGCGCTAACTTTTTCACCAAATTTGCACTTTTAGCCGATCTAAAATGAAAACAGATATAGTTGATTCAGCTACACGGGTGCACACACTCCAATACATTATACGATAGACGACAATTTCGTTTTTCAGTTGAGTTTTCAGTTTGTCAGAGGAAACTTCCTTCTATAAAAGCGGAACCAAACTACAGTTTACTCGAGCAACATTCCGTGGTTCATTATATCGTAACGACAGGTCATTTACCTGTATCTTGACCACGAACACTAGACTCGATTCGTTACAAAGCCGCATATACAGAATTTTAATGGATTTGCCGCCCATCAGTATCTGTCGACTCTTGCCCCCTACATGTTGTAAGAAAGAGAAATCTGGATTGGAAACGGTGTGGAACCTACCGACGACTTAATTTGGTCACCGTACCGGATCATTCCCCGATATCCCACATTCTAAGCCTCACTCAACGGCATGCAAATGTAAACCATTCGGTCTCACAAATGCTACATAAACATTTTAAAGTTTTATCAACGAAGTCACGCGACATTCTTGTGGCATCGAAAAATGAGGAACCACTACTATCTCTACTTGAAACAACTATTCCAAAAAGTCGAAGAGTTTTGTGTAAATATTAAGAGTTGCAAATGCGTTTTCATCTCGAACTTTTGAAACTCCTCAGCCACAAAATCACTTCTAATGGTATTCTGCCGCAACTGTCAAAGCTGTTTTGCAACAAAACATTAACGACTTTGGGAATACCGAAAATAATCCGCACTCCATCGGAATTATTTACGATTTATCAATCCGTCAAACTCTTTAATATTTCATCGGATTTTAGCATTTATACCGACCATAAGCCTCTAACTAGAACAATTCAGTTTAAGACTGAACGTAATCCAAGATAGGCATGATACTCGGATTATATATCAATCAATATAATAATAAGATACAGGCACAAACAGCTAACCTAAAACATCACAATCTATTTTCTGGTTCCGAATGTCGCAGCAGTTTGAATGATAAACTAGAGCTTTTTAATCTGCCTGGCATCGACATCCCGAAATCAAGCCGTTGCGAAGTAAAATCTTTTACACCACATTTTACTTCGACTCTAGTTTATGCATTTGTATAGGGTCCTGTTCGACCGCTCAATGGTTTTACTTATCTTTAAATCTGTGTCGACAGACACACTCGATGATCCGAATCTACATAAATATAACTGCATAAATATCACAACCAACAAAAGCAACTCGCGTCAAAAATGTTCGCTGAATTAAGGAAACTCATTGGTTCTCATTGAATACGTACAAACTGCTTTCCATTGACAAGCAGTTGGTCGAAGGCTTCATCGACAGCTCAAAACCTCTCTCAGGACTCGAGGCTACACAATTCATTGGAGCTCAGAAAATTCGATCATTTTATTAGGAACCATCTTCTCCAGCTTCAACCGACACAGACATCGGACAATTACGAATGCATTATGTCATTTTCATTAACAACAATCAGTGTCTATCGATCACCCCAAACCTGCATTAGAAATACTTTGTTCCGCTGAAGAAAATTTAGCACCTCGAACACGTAAATCCGAATAGCTGGACTCGATCAAGTTTTCGATGGCCTTTCAAACGAGAGGGGGTATTGTAGTGCGTGACGTAGCGAGCGTGAGTATCAATATAACGTAAGCAGCAAGCGAGCGTGAGTATCAATATAGACGTAAGTCTATAGTTGCTTATTTTAATACCGCGTATAGATAAGTTTATTTGTTTGAGGCTACCAAACAATTTTTAATTCACTTGTTCGCTAATCAGTTATCATTAACAGTAAAACTCATTATGCGCAAACGTAAATAGTAAATAGCAAAAGTTAAAATTTAAGCTGAATTTAAAATAAAATTAACAATTAATGTGAATTAATTATCCAATAAAAATGTCAGGAAACACAAAATAATAAGAATTAGTTTAAACTTGCCCAATCACAAAACCGCTCGGCACAGCTGTATGTTTATTATGCGTGTGAAGTTCTTCACAAATTCACATTTTTATCATTGTATTAGTTTAACACTGTTAAATTAAAATCTAATTAGAAAACATGACTTCCTATACGAAAATTAGTACTAAAACCAATTACGTCAGTGTGTACTAAAATTTTATCTAATTGATTGTAATATAATAAAATATAAAAATAAAAAAAATTATAGCGATTAAGTGAAATTTAGCAAAATAAACTATATGTACTAAATTTTTGTCTATTGTTTCATGCCTTTATTGAACAAATTAAAATCATATTTTGATTGGCCAAATAATATTTATCCATTGTCGAGTAGAAGGTAAAGGATACTTTATAGCTTTTATTGTAGCTGAAATTTTTCAAACTATGCTACATGTTAACTATTGTTGCCTTAAGAATAAGATTAGGAAAAATTATTAAGTTTATTCCTAATGAATCATTAAAAAATAGAAAAAATGATTTCCACTTTATACCTCATGTTAAACTCTAGTATTACGTATAGAAATCTGGCTCGAAGAATTTAATACGTTGTTAGACACTGGCCCTAAAATCTCTGGTAAGGAGTGTTAATGACCATTTTCAGTTCCAACACAATTTTGAGTCTTCGAAAAAAAATCGAGTACACTTTGGGACCCGAGTTGGGGGATCATGTACAAGCTCATTGAATGAGGAATTTAGTTATCTATTAGACGCACTATTGGAACATGAGTCAAGATCTTAGGTAAGGAGTGTTGGCCATTTTCAGTTCCAAGACAATTTTGAGTTTCTTCGAAAAAAATTCGTGGACAATTTGGAACCCTAGTTGGGGGATTACATATGAGCTCTTCGGAAGTGGAATTTAATTTGCTTTCAGACACACTATCGGAACCTGAGTCAAGATCTTTGGTAAGGAGTGTTAATGGCCATTTTCAGTTCCAATACAATTTTGAGTTTCTTCGTAAAAAAATCGTGGACACTTTGGGACCCGGGTTGGAGATCACATATAGGCTCATCGAATGAGGAATTTAATTAACTATTAGATGCACTATCGGAACCTGAGTCAAGATCTCTGGTAAGGAGTGTTAATGGCCATTTTCAGTTCCAAGACAAATTTGAGTTTCTTCGAAAAAAATTCGTGGACACTTTGGGACACGGGTTGGGAAATCGTGTATAGGCTCAAATTTAATTATCTATTAGACGCACTTATTTGGTTTAAAAATAGTCTGAAACTGTACTTGGTTAAATTATGATTATTCATTGAAAAATCAATCGAAAAGATTATTATTCCTTAAATGTGTATAAACGGAAATATAAATAAACGAAATAAATCTTGCCTCCCCATTAACACTCCTTACCAGAGATCTTGACTCAGGTATCGGATCCTGAGTCAAGATCTCTGGTAAGGAGTGTTAATGGGGAGGCAAAATTTATTGCGCCTAATAGCTAATTAAATTCCTCATTCGATGAGGCTATATATGATTCCCCAACCAGGGTCCCAAAGTGTCCACGAATTTTTTTAGAAGACATTCAAATTTATCTTGGAACGGAAAATGGCCATTAACACTCTATACCAAAGATCTTGACTCAGGTTCCGATAGTGCGTCTAATAGATAATTAAATTCCCCATCCGACGAGCCTATATGTGGATTCCCCACCCCGGGTCCCAAAGTATCCACGAATTTTTTTCGAGGAAAATCATTGTCTTGGAAGTGAAAATGGCCATTAACACTCCTTACCAAAGATCTTGGCTCAGGTTCCGATAATGCATCTAATAGATAACTAAATTCCTCATCCGATGGGCTTGTAGATGATCCCTCAACTCGGGTCCCAAAGTGTACTCGATTTTTTTTCGAAGAAACACAAAATTGCCTTGGAAGTGAAAATGGCCATTAACACTCCTTACCAGAGATTTTAGGGCCAGTGTCTAACAACGTATTAAATTCTTCGAGCCAGATTTCTATACGTAATACTAGAGTTTAGCATGAGGTATAAAGTGGAAATGCTTCTTTGAAAAGTTATGTTGCTCACGATAAATTTTCTTCGTTGCTACTTTCAATAATTTTGTTGCAGCTGCAAAATGCTTATAAGAAAATGTAAACAAAAAAAAATTGACAAGACATCAATCGAACAGTGAGGAAAATATGGATTAACGAGAATTTTTATTTAATCAACACACATATAAAAAAATAATTCATATTATGTTAAATTAAAATAATCACAATATCGAACACTAAATTTATATTTAAATTTTACTTAAAAATCCCTAGTTAATTTTAATGACATTTCCTGAAAAAATAATTCATTTCATAACAGTGTACACATGCACTAATACATTAATAAATCAATTAGAATTCAATTGGATTTTACGAATTCCAATATGATTCGTATACGTATACGTGTGAAATAAAGTGTGAAAAACTTCACACGCATTGTTTATTCGTATTGTTTTTCACGCGGATTATCGCACGAAATGTTTATTGGGCATGTATATGATTCCAATTGGATTATTAAACTACTTTTGTGTTTTAGTGTTGCACTGTAAAAACGTATTTTTTAATAAATTAGAAAGAGGTAAGAAGTGCTATTCCTTTCTAAACATATATCCGTTTCCGTTGGCTATTTTTGAAATTAGAATCTTTTTAAACTAAATAGTTTAGAACAAGTGAAGTACAGGAAACGCTCCAAGAACACAATTAATTCGTTCTATGTTCTTTGAAAACGTGTTGTCGGACTACAAAAAATAAAATAAAAAAAAACTTACGTTTTTTTTTGCTATGGTATACAAAAAACAAAATAAAAGAGAATAACGAAAATCGTGTTGTTTGAAGCCGTTTAGTTCGAGGGAATGGGTATCCATGTTTTTCGAATACCGATCTCTTGGAGGGCTACCTTTAATTGTATTTTCTTTTCTTTTGTAGTCAGTAACTTGCTATATCTTATTCTCATTTTCTTATGAATTTTTCTATTTAAAATGGAACGATAAACCGAGTGAAATAAGAGGGGGGGGGGGGGGGTTCCAAACCTTCTAATTTCTTTACCATAACAAGTCAATCAAAGATTATTCTTATCAAAACTACTACAATCTTTTTGTTTTTAACCGTTTTTTTTCATAAAAGTTATATGCGTTCCTGAAGGAGCGTATACTTTTACAGAGAGACACTATGCGACAACAACTACATCAACAATGAGAAGCAATCGTTGCTTGTATGTCCCATCCAGCGGTTTGCACATTCTAGCAACCATGGGATCTGGTTAGGATTTTATGGACCAACCACATATTAATCCGAAAATTAGAAAAAAACTTATTATGTAACCGTAACAATAAGGCGGCCAAATCCTGTAATGGGTTGAGCGAAAGCAAAATAAAAATGAATGTACACTTTGTTTTTAGCAAAAGTTACCACCACTTTGAGTGATCCGATTTTGGGCAAAAATCAGTCGGATCCCCCAATTTATAAAAATAGCTTAATCATGAAGTTTCCTCCCGATCAATTAATCGGTACAGAGTCCGGTTAAAAAACAGTTTTTTGTCAAAAGTCGACATTTCCGTTTAAATTTTGGAAAGCTGATCTGGGCCGATATTGTTTCAAAATTAATTTAGAATCTTTCTGGTCATATGCGTTTTTCTTGTAAATGATATAAATTCCAAAATATTTGCAAAAAACGGAAAACCTCCTATGGAAGGTAATGGAAAAAGTTTAAATATGAAGTTTTTCCTCGATCAGTCAATCCGTTTAGGCTGTAGAGTGCCGCCAAATATTTAATCTGCAAGTAACCACGTATACAGGCACGCATACACAGATTTTATACGTAGAAAAAATAATAAAAATATCTTCAGGCATAATATGAACTGGGTATATAAAAGTTTGTTACATTGTTTACATTAAAGATGGATTAACTTGAGACTCGTATGTATCGATTTTTGAGCAAACATAAAATATATGTATCTGATTAGTTTGAAATTAATCAAAGTGAATCATGTATAAGAAATCAAAATACGGCGAGAAAATGGAGATATCAAAACAACGTTACATAATATGTTCAATCAATTCTATTCCATCTGGGACTATTTTCCTAAGATTTTCATTTCAACAAAATGTTTACAATAATGTTATACATGTCTCAATATAATCTATATCTTCGATTTATTGAAGACTTTGTACACAGAAAACGTATCCAAGAAAATTTTTCTGCTTTCTGTTCTGTTTTATATGTATATCGTCCTAGCTACACGACGTCATTGTGTATTATATGAATAGATGTTAAGAGCTAGTTGATTTGATATCAATATCATGCTCCTCCGCACATATAAAAGCATAATTAAATATATAAATAAAATTCTATACATATACCAGGTGTACAAGTATGAAATGCGGATTTCAGATAATAGATGGTGCATCAATGCAGCTTGTTCTATAAAAATTTGACACTGAGCTATTTTGTTGTGTCGTCAATAAGTGCAGACGAGCCCATATCGACCGCAAGAACGAATCGCTTTGGCAGAAAGATGATGCTCTGTGTTTGGTAAGACTAGAGGGGCGTGGTCTATTATGAGCTGGTAAAACCTGCGAAAACGGTTAATATACTAAATGTTAACAACAATTGACCGATTGTTCGCTGCTTGAAAAAAGGCCAGAATAGTGAAAGAGACAACACAGTCATTTTTCTTCATGAAAATGCTACATCCAGCAAAACCGGTTGGCGACACGTTGGAATCACTCAGCTGGGAAGTTTTACTCCATGCGGCTTTCCCACCAGATTTGGCTTCTTCTGATTATTTCTTGTTTGAATCGATGGGTCACGCACTTGCTGAACAGCGCTTTGCTTCGTACGAAGATGTGAAAAAATTACTCGATGTGGTTCGCAGCAAAAGAAGATGGAAAACATATATAACAAGCAATAGAACATACTTTGAATAAAACCGTTTTTATCATTCTTCCGAATTTAACATGTTTTTTAGCAATAAAAAAATCCGCATTTCATACTTGTACACCTGTTAGCTATTTCTCCGAATCAGCAAAATAGAAATTAATATCATTCCTCCATACATATTGTAACATGGATAATTTCATGACATTATACAGATATTGCACTTTACACAATAGTATACAAAATATTAATTTTACAGGGTTTAACAGGGTGGTATGAAAATAAACGTGAAAATTAAAGTAAATATAACTGCCCTTGGATTTTGATTGGCCATTCAGCTCGTATACTACAAAGACTTTTTAAATCTCTCAAACAATTTTGGAATTCCCTATGCTTTAAATGAAACAAATAAAGAACCCAGCTACGCAAAAATCTATAAAGCATTTTAGAATACAATAAAAGGAGACACATCCTTAAACAGAGTTTGTGTAATTAAAATGAAAATGTATAGTTTTGGTATACGAATTCTACAAATTCGAAAATGCTATCGTTTTGCAAAAAACTATTTCCTGTACCCTGGAAAATTTTTAATGAATTGCCGACCTAACAATAAAGGTTACAGGAAGAAGGAAATTTTATATAAAAAATTTACAGGTAGAGATAACAGAATATTTAAAAGGGCATGCCATAAATAGAATACATGTTACGATTTAATTTTGAAATGTTTTCTTTGTTACAATAGGCATCACGATTTGGTTTTTTATACAAAACAGAAACAAAATTAACATTTACAGGAATTTTATTTTCACCAGGACTTGCATTGTCATGTTTGTATTAGAAATATACCCTTTGCCAGGGGACAGGGGACTTGATGACTTCGAATCTTCTCGGCGGTGTTGTGGTTTACGCGTATTTCGGCATCGGTTACATATTTATGTCGAAATAGTGTAGACAATTGATTTTTGAGTAGACAATGTCGAGAATTGTTAGAGTATGTAGACAATGCAGATTATTGTTTTTCTTGTCATTTCTTCGGCACGTATAGCTTTCCAGTTTAAATTGGGGTTTACAATTTATCTATAATCTTTAAAAATTAAATAAATTTTTTTAAAAAAAATAGGTCAAATTAGTTCGTTTAAAATAATTCAGGATGTTTCAAATCAGATTAAAATTTTTAATTTGCGTTACCATGTGGTGTTACCGGACAAGTGGTGCAGTGGTTAAAACTTCGGCCTTAAGGTACTGGGTCCGAATCCAATCAGAGGTTAGATGCAAATCGAATTTTCATCATCGATTACAATCGGTGATGTTAATAAACACAACTAAGACCCTCTGATGGAGTACAGAATTCAACGCTGACCCACCGTCCATGTCAATGTACAGATTGACATGGAGCTTGCAATTTGCAGGTGGTATACTGTAGTTGTGTGAATAGGTGAATGGGTTAATGATGTGGCGTGAATGCGTGGTATCAAATGGGCCAAAAATGGCCTAAGTGTCAACCACTGAAACCTAACCTAACCTACCATGTGGTTTAATGATCTAAAAACGCTAACGTCACTATTGCTGGACAAATGATGGATAATTTTTTGGCGTTACCGTGTAAATTAAATTATTTGCCTCAATTGTTGAAACTAAAGTAAGCCGTTAAAACGCTTATTATTGAAAATAATCGTGTCAATTGTATAACGTACAACAAACATAAATACCGGAAAAGAAAACTACTAAGTTGGTCCACTTTCCTGATAATTGAATTTAAATTGAGAGTCAATATACACATTTTTTTATGTGCATAATTCAGTAAAATATAACAACTCGAGCCTAAAAATCATTCTATCGGCTTACATGTGCCCATAGACTTACGACATTACGACAGGTTAGTTGGTTATAATGTGTGGCGTCGTTTCTAGTAAACATTTACTTTCCAGTTCAACTTTGTATGATACTTTTTGAAATTTTCGTTGCGTTCATTGATTGTGAATCTGCAACAAGTTGAATGATCACAGTTGATTTGATTTAAATTTTATTAAGATGCTACTGACTTTTTCTGTTTTTGTTAAAATTAGATTTTTGAATATTTTAAAAAAAAATTGTGCAAAAAGTTTAAATCTAATTTTTGCTAAATAAAAAAAATAAGTGTTTAATAAAATGTGTTTATTAAGAGTAATAACGGAACCAGTCAGAAATAAGAACATAACAAAAAAAATACGAATTTTACCGAACAAAATTGTTTTTATTTTTTATTTTTGGTATTCCAACCAGCCAAAAATAATAATTTTAAGTAACAGCTGTTCGTTTACAAACAGCTGTTTTTTATTGTGAAATGTCTTTTAGAGAAATTTCATATTTGTTCATGTTGTTATAAATTTTTATATATAAATTTCGTATTTGAAAATGTACACATACACGAGATGCTTTTACATCACAAAGAAAAAAAGAAATAAACTAACGTGAAGTTCTTTCGGAAAAAAATATTTGATGTAAATCAAAAATATTTGATTGAAATCCATTTTTTACGTTCTTTGGAACACAAAAATGACAGATAGATTTGATTTAAATCAAATTGTAATTTTTTGAAGGATTTGATATTTTTTCGATTTGATCGACACTACCACCACCAAACATATTAGTGCGCAATTTTTATAATTTACTATTTAATTATTTTTTTTGTTGTGTCCAAATGTGTTTTGTGTAAATTAATATATTATACAAATTAAATAATAATATTTAGTATTAATTGTTACATATAATGGTGTTATGATACTAACTAGTTTTCAAGTGCTGTAATGTGCTGTAAAAATATTAAGGCGAAAAAGAGAAACAACTAATTTAAATCGTAGAGAACACTATGCGCATTTATTTTGACTTTATGAAAATAAAATAATATATCTGTGCAGCGTGCGCTGCAATATTTTGTTTTGAAATATGTTTGTACTATACACGTACACACAAAATTACATTACTAAAAAATGACTATACGTCAAAAAAAATAATCAAAGTTGATTTATTTTTTATAGATTTGCCCAATTTAAACTGCTGTAAAAGTAAGCTATATCATTTGTTGCTGAATTTATTTCTATTTTTTGTTTATATGTTGTACACACTCATTCTTTCAAGTGATTTGTACTTACATTACTTGTCCTACTCTATTTTCATTTTAAATCATATGAACCATTTGAAAAACTAGTCAGTGTCATAACACCATAAACTTGTTTATGCCATAATTTTTTTTTCAAGAAACACGTTGCCTGTGTTGCACAAGTGCGTTTAAACAAAATATGCATAAGAAAACCAACAACAAAAGATGATCGTTTACGCGCTATTAACCTACACACCGCCAACAAGAACAACAACAAAAAATTTTACGTTCTTTGGCAACTGGAAAAATTTGATTTATTTTTTTTCCGAAAGAATTTCACATAAACAAAATTAAAATATTATAGTAGTAAAATAGCGTTTACAGTACGACTATAATATCATACCATTAACAAATTAATTTTTAACAAAATTCACTAAAACACCATTTTTACTTTATCACACATTATTAAAACTAATCACATAATATGAAAAATATTAAAATAATTTTATTTAATAAATAAAATAGTAAACAAAAAAATATACACAAAATAAATATGTCTTCCACCCTCATCAAAAATGTATCTTCTTTTGCTGTGTATAAAACACAACAACAAATCGTACATATTTCTTATTTTCGAGCGAGAAATAGCGCGCACTATTTTTTTATTAAGTGACAGCTATAATTTAACGAAGGGGAAATTCGGTTTCTTTCGGTTTCTTACATGAAAATTAAGTTTGACTGGGTAATAACATTGAATTGCCATTTATCGCATTCTTATTTTTTTATTTAGTTAAGTTTTTATTTCTGACTGGTTCCGCTATAAGTGTATTTCGCCAAGTGCCTACGGCAAATGATGAAAAACAATATCGTTAATGCTCGATTTAAGCAATGCCTTCTAAACTACTGGCCGCTTACACCAACTGATGATGACACGCTAAGTCGACGGTTCAACGTATATTATCCAAATGGCAGATACATATTTTAGTTGTAATTATTACATCATGTCTCTGGCTCGTTCTCTTAAAATCAAAATAAATTTCGTCTTTCAAAATTATCAAACAATAAAAATGTTATTTCTTTCTCCAGTTGTTTTGTAATTTTGTTGTTAGTTTCGAACAAACTGTTGAAGTGAAAGGATATTCGTTTTAAAGTTTGCTAATAATGCATGTGCATTTTTGTGTTAGATTTTTGACATTTTTTTGTCATTTTTATCCAACATAAGCCGATTTGTATTTCAATTCAAAATTGTTGTAATTGGTACGTAGATTAAAAAAATAGCAAAAAAGTACGAATATCATTAATATACAAAAAATGCGTCATACGGCTTCGGTAAAACTAAATAACACCCCTATTCCCCCAGTCGAATCACTTCAAGTGACGTGACTGCTCATTTTAATGGTTACTTACTAGATCATTAAATCGAAACTTAAAAAATAATTGTTCAATAAAAGTCGTTTTGGCTGTTTTTTAAATCTTAGTATGCTGCTTTATTAATATTTCCTTGCGACTTCTGTCGCTCCAAATGACAATTTGTATCACTTGAAATTTTGACGTGACAAATAAATGAAAAAAATTTTAAACTAACGAAGACAACTAAGATTTAAAAAATTTACATTGAGAGCTTTGCACAAAATTATTTAGTAAATTTTGATTTTAAAATCCAGTAACCAGGAAGATTCATAGTCACGTCGCATGAAGTGATACGTCTAAGGGAATTGAGCTGTAAAATACACAAATGAAATGACAAAATATAAACAAAATGATCACATAACATTCTCTGCTCTCTCACGGTTGCATTTATATTTTTGTGGTGGAATACATTAAAACTTCGTATTACGTTACCTAAATAGGCGCATTTCTTTAAATTCTCACTAAATTCTTGAATATGGATCGGAAAAATTCAATTACACAATCAATCTAGTCATAATTTATTAGTTTATTATATAATAATTTAAATTTTTGTTAACTTTGTGAAATTTGTTTTTATTTATCTTATTTTAATTATTTTTACTTAATTATGTTGCCCTCTAGTTGTCGACTTACTTTGACGTCATCAGCAAAAAAGGAATGTTGTCACAGGCCAGTACTATAGAAGCAATGCCTCTTAAACTATTGGCTTCTTACTACTCTCATTTTTCGAACATGACGTTAAACCGAGAGAGCGCCATAATAATGTAAAGATATTTACACTAACAAAACAACTGGAGAAAGCAACAAAAACGTCGACATAGCGTCAAGCGTGTCGTCATCATTTGGTGTAAGCGGCCTGTAGTTTAGGAGGCATTGATAGAAGGCACTGATTTAAGTATGTTTATACTATATTACGCATACATATATGTATTTGGAAAAATTCATTGTAGTGTTTTAAAACGGCTATGTATTGAATTTGGCAACACTCTCGTTCTCTCTCTTTCTCTCTGTATTGACAGAATGTGGCGGAAAAATGACATTTACCTGCTAATCCACACGAAGACTCTTGAAATAAGAAAATGTCCAGTACATTTTTGACATGAGTTTTAAAAAAAATAAAAATAAAAAATGATAAAAAAATAAAAAATGATTGAAACAATTTTTTGTTAGATATCTACATGTACAGTGCCTTCTATAATACTGGCCTGTGACAACATTCATTTATTACGCATTTATTAACGCCGGTTATTATGAAACCATTCATTTAAAGAGTGTAGGGTGAAATACCCTAATGAGATCATTAATTTGGTTCGTCGTAATAGGGAACAATTTAATTTTAATTTCCAAGAAGTGGTACAAATTTCTGGAGCACGTTACAGCCGCTGCGCCGCACCAACGTTAGACGATTTAGGAGTTATTTTATAACAATGATGGCAAATCAAATTCGATTGAATTTATGCTCTTATCGTGCCTTAAAAAGAAAATTAATCTGAAAATCTTAGACGTTTTAGTTTAAAAGACAGACTCAAATATTACACAAACACTTAAGTTAAAATACTGTACATTTGACTAAATAGCGAATTTTAAAACTTTGGGTGTGTAACGAAATCCCGGTTTTAAAATCCCGGTTTTGTATAAAAAAAATCCCGTTTTTTAGGAAATCCCGGTTTGAACTTTTAAAATTGTATAATGAAATAATGAATATTTGAAATAACTTTTGTGGAGGATCGATATAAAATATTGCATTTCAAAATGTCGCATTAACAAAATATTGCTTTTTTTTAATCTTTTTCTTGGTTTTTTGTAGTAAATTTTTGGGCAATTTTTTTTATTTTTATGTTAAAATATTTTTAGTCCGGCCGGCCCGAAGTAATAAAAAATATTTTTTTCAAAATTAAGACTTAAGATTTAGAACTAGAAAAAAAGAAAACCTGGATTTTGAAAACCGGGATTTCGTAGTACACCCGTTTACTTTGAAAAGCGAAAAATTTATATTTTTCGTTTATGACCCATTTGTTGGAATTATAAAATATTATCGATGGATAATGGGGAACCATCTGGCTCGATGAGACATGGTGGCACGACACCACGTCGATTTAATTTGTAGATAAGTGTGACAAATTTCATAGCCTTGGAGGCTTGGAGCTTTATTTTCTTCAGTTATACCTTCTGCACCTTGGGCCGAGGAGATTTGTACTATCCAAGAACTGGATTTATTCCATGTTGCAATTCATTGTATTCTTCAGTACATTTCCATATATAGTATATGGCCTACCATAACAACAAGGCCTAAATTCTCATTGCAAATAATGAATGGTAATTCGACCGATAAAACGCGAAGTTGAGTTCGACGGTATGGTAAGTAAACGACACAATTAATTTTTCTCAATCGAAATTACTCCATCTTTGAATGAACTTTTTAATACGTAATATGTCACGTTTGGAGCATATAATGACATCTACGTCCGAAAACCTATATTTTCACATTTTAAATGGATTAAATCAACAACATGAAATAAATTAACTATAAAATCATTAATTTCTGCTGATTTATTTCATTTTGGAAATGAATTAAGGTTGCCATTAAAAATTATTCAGAAGAATTAATTCTTCGGAGGTCATTTATTCGCCAAATTGATGCTTTCTTTTGTTGAAAAATACTTCGATTGTCTCGAGCAATTTCAGTGCTTTTGACAAAATGAAATATTATTCGTAATTCGATTATGAGACGACTTTTGTAGAATTTCATTATTGTCATTGCGTTTGTAGAAATCAGGGCGTCCATCAGGTCTAATTGAACGACATCATTTTATGGTAACGTATCGTTTAATATTTTGACCAAAGTGTAAAATTTGTAAAGGCCTCATGCGAAAGACAGTTCTTTCTTTTGGAACTCTGTGATATAACTAACTATAATTCTTTTGTTGGTTAAAATAATAAGTGTAAATTCAGATAATAAAATTAAAATTAAATTTATCAGTTCTCATTGAATTTGCTGCTCGAGTAATCGATTAATTAATTACCTGTAATAATAAAACCAGATGAGTTAGGGGGTCAGGGTACGTAAAGAAGTGGTCCCGATTAGTTTAATCCCATTTTGCTAAAAGGTCGGGTGATACCTTCCAATAGCACAATAAAGTGCATAGCACAATAATTCATAAAGAATGTAATGTTTAATTATGGAAATAGTAACCGTTTTAAGGAGATATTTACATTCAAATTTAGGTCTATTGAATAGGACGCGAAGACCAGAAATTTGGTCTAAACGATCACTGAATTTTGTAATTTTCCATGAAAATTCTTGTTGTCGAAATAAGGAGGTATTCTAAAAGATCTATTTACAGAGGTTAATTATTTTGGCTCCCAGCACAGTCTGCACTTTTCAGTAATCCCTAAACAAACACAAATTTTTATTATTTTCGCATTGTTATTATAAGAGCAGTTCCTGAATCTTTCTAAACTTGATTAGTACTTTCAAGTTGGGTTCAGTACGTTGTTCCTCAAAAATTCAGTACTTTTGATTTCTTGCAAATATCATCCATATGATAAATACACATTAATACATTATTTGCTTCGCGCGCCATCTCTTAACAAATAAACGTATTTCTCGTGATGGAAAATTTCTATCGACTATGACAGTGCACAAGTTCGATATTTTCTTTTTCCTATAAAATATTTAGTGTGTGAGTGTGATGAATCTTATACATATTTTAAAATTTCGCCACGACAAATCACAGTTTGATTTGCCGCTTTCTCCAAATATCGTTTTTCTAATGTAACATTTTCCTTTCCCAAAAATGAAACAATTCCACAGAGAATAATTGATGTTGGCAAAAGGAAATTATTACTTTATGTATTCATATTCATTTTGGTTTTCAAATTGATTAATTTATAAGCAGCATGGAATTAACCAACGAAATTACTCCGAAATCCGTAAATTGTTACATAACGAATTGTATTGTTTAATTATACTGTGGACGTACCAAGAAACGTAAATAAATAAAATTTTAGACATAGCAGTCGAAATGCATCATGATATTTGAACGAGAAAAAACAAATGAAGTTCCGAAATAACATCAAAAATAATACGAAATTCAAATAAAGCCAGTTAGTAAATAAATTCGTTTGCGTGTGATTTAATTAATTTACTATTTGCGAAATTTTAACGAGTTTTCTAATTAAAGCATTATTAGATGGTATTTTATAAAATTTTGAGAAAAAGAAATATCACTGTAAAATTAGGCAGATCCCGAGCCGGTATCAACAATTTTAGGAATGAAAATGAGAGTTCTGGAAAAATCGCAAAAATATAAATAATCAGAAGCTATCACCGCGCTAGACAACAAAAATTTTAAGAATTGCGTATAAAGGGGAATCAACGGCAACAAACAATTTTCGGAACTTGATCTGTCAGTTGGTATCCGCCGCATGCAACAAATTTTATACACAACGGTGTTAAATGGGTAAAACGTTAACAAAATCAGTTTTAACGGAAGAACATAAATGAATAGATTAAACCATAGACAAATCACAATCAGATGTCTAGACCAAAGGAAAATTCATAATTAAATCAAATTCTCGATGTCGTTACAAATGAAAAAATATTTCTGCGACTGTATAGAAATACATAGCTCATTTAGGTTCATTTGCTCGGTATACATATTTCTCGCTCAATATACTTTTCAAAATTTTATATTTGTTTGTACAGGACATGGATTCTGTTCGCTTTTTTACAATTCAACTTGAATTTTACCATCCCTTTTACGTCATAAAGAGTGGTGTACATATTGGTATACGTGTTTTGTTTTGTTTTGTGTTTTTGACGTCATTTAAGAAAATAAAATAATATGTTAGATACATAATTTACGAATTTATTAAATTTCACAATATTATTTAAATTAATAAAGTCTTGTGTTATTTCTCTATATAGTTTAATCTAATTCCTAGGTAGTAAATAAATCTAAATATAATTTTATTATCATTTATATTTCCTAATTTAATCCAATTTCAAGTTAGATTTTTTTCTTCACAATATTATTTCCATTTTTTGCACATAAAAATATGGTTTAATATACAGGGTGTTTTGCAGGTGGACCGACAACGTTTTATGGCAGATTGAGGGGGTCATTTGGAAGCTTTCATCCCATGGAATAGATGTCCTAAGTCTCACGGTAACTGAGATATGATATTTCTAAGTTTTTTTTTAAATTACCCAAAATCTCACCTTTAAATGGTCATAACTTTTTTGTTTGTTGACGTAAAGACACGAAATAAATCTTATTGTATTTTGCAATGTGATTTTATTCTAAATAAATCATTGTTTAATACAATCGGTTTAAAAAATGAGTTAACGGCTTTCAAATCCTAAAAACTGTATAAAAGTATTGAATGTTTATTTTCTATATGCATTTAAAAAAAACTAGCGATTGTTTTGAAATAACTATTATTTTAAAAACTTCTCTAGTTTATGCCCATTCCAACGGTATGCTACATGTCATAGAAATCTTTCACTTTGTGGTCAAAATAAGAGATACTATTTCGCGGTTTCAGGTTTAAGAAAATACTTTTTATGTTATTGATAAATTTTTTATCAACTTCATTTATTAGATTTTATGTAAAATGGAGGAGGTCACACTCCGTATGCATGCAAGGTAAATTGTTCTTATCTCCAAGGTAGCTGTGCTAGGTTGAAGTTAATTTTTCATTATTTTAAATGCGCCGCTTATCATTTCAATTAAAATTTCTATTGTGGGTGCTTTTGTTGCGTACAGTAATTGCTTACCAGTGGCCCTATTCGGTCTTTCCCTGGGAATAGGGAATTGGGAAAAATATTTTCATAGCATTTTTGTCAAAATTATATTCTTCTGGCCTACTGAAGGAATAAGTTTAGTGCAAAAATTTTTAAAACAAAGTTAATTGGGAAACTTTTGTTCCACAAAAATTTTATAGGAAAAAATATTTTCCCATTTAACTTTGTTTTGAAAATATTAACACCAAACTTGTTCCCTCAGTAGGCCAAAAAATATAATTTTGACAAAAATGCTATGAAAATATTTTTCCCAATTCCCTATTCCCAGGGAAAGACCGAATAGGACCACAGGTACCTAGACGTAGAAATCGAAGGGTGTGAGGTCAAGGGCCATGCGGGCGAAGGAATAGGGTCACCCTTTAGGGTCACCAGTATTTAATTAGTAAATTGGTTATTGTAAAATTGTACTTTTCATATTTGTTTTTCGATGAGTTGTTTGTGGCATAATTGTTTGTCGCAGAATTTTCGGGGAACCACAAAATTCAACTTGAAATGATTGTGAAAAGCGAATAGAATCCATGTCCTGTCCAAACAAAAATAAAAAAATTATTTGTACGTGCACGTATTGAAAAAATATATTGGAAGAGAAATATGTAAATTGAGCAAATACACCTAAATAGGGTTCGAGTTGTAGCTATACATTTCTATAAACAGCCGCTAGAAATGTTTTTCCATTTGTAACGACATCGGGAATTTGATGTAATTATGCATTTTCCTTTGGTTTAGATATCTGATTGAGATTTGTTTGTGATTAAACTTTACAAAAAATACATGTCCATGCGACCAATTTGGAAAAATGTTGTCTTCTCGGGCGAGAAGAAGTTAATTTAGACACACCTGATGGATTCAAGTAGTCCTGGCATGATTTAAGATCGAATAATAAAGTATCTATGAACCGAATTTTCGGAGGAGGCTCATTAATGGTTTAGGCCGCAATTTCTTATTTTGGGAAAACCCCTTTGTGCAAAAATTTCGGATCGAATGAAGACCAAAAATTACATAGAGCTGTCAAATGACATTTTAATAGATTTTGGTGAAAATCACCAACCTCGAATTGGGTTTTACAGCAGAATAGTTCTCCCATTCACAAATCGAAGGAAACGACCGATTGATTTAGAGAGCGACAGATGTCTTTGTGAAACATTTGAAATAGTACACTAGTATAAATATATTATAAACGTCTATGTCACTGACTGACTCACTCGAGAACGCACAGGGTGACCAAATTTTTTTTTCTTTGTCACTCACTCACTGACTCACTCGAGAATGCAAAGAAAGGGTCACCAAAAAAATACGTCCGTTTGATTTTTTTTTTCAAAATTCGCATTACGTGCGATCTATTTAAAAAATATTTAACTACACTTTCCTGGGAATAAACGGGTGCGAAGCGCATCAGAGCATGTGTTAAAAAATGTGGAAATAGTCTAAAGTTGCAGGTATAAGTAAGTCACACGTACATTTACCAAACGGGGTAGGTCCCGTACATTTCCCGGTAAATGCATCTTTTTCGAACTTTAACCGTATCATATACATATATACATAAACTGAGTGGAATTTTTGAACTCGCACACGTTCGCGTGTCATGAAAAAGTAACAATTTGAAATTTAAAAGATTTATAATGCTACAATTCATATCTAATTGACTTAATAAATTATTTTATCTAGCTTTTTTATGTGAAAATTATGATGATTTTACCCTTTCGTTGTGATAATCTTGGATTTTTAATGGCAGCAAATTTTTATTGTGAAAGCTTTATCTGAAGATTAAATTTTACAGTAAAATAATCGGTTATACATTGTTAAAAGGTTAAGTAGTTCAATTCTTTATGAGGTACAAGAGGCCCACACACATTTTATTCTATAACTATGACATTAATAAAATTCTCTGTAACATTATTCATTTACTATCAAAACTATTTTTTTTTTTTACATTTAAATAAATTAATCCAACCAAGAACCAACACCCCCACATGCCAAGATGCTTAGAAAATATAAAATTCTGACTAACACAAATTATGAGCGATATTACAGACATACATATTGCATACTTTTTATGCTATTTTATTAGCACGTACATGTTACGTTTGATTGCCTAAAGCAACATTTCCTATATGTATAGGTATAGTGTATGTGTGTGCGGATTTTGAAGTTATGTTTATATTTTATTTTGGCTTGTAGACATTCCCGAAGGCATCCTAGACGTACTAAGAGCTTCGATATAAACAACAAAGATATTTTTAATATTTTGTGATACATGAGCGCAGAGCAAGCGTTATTTTTTATTGTGTGTGTTGGTATAGCCCGCCACCACCACCAACTCATAAAATTAGTATTACATGATATTGTTATGGCAAAAATAGCACTTAAGCGAAACGGAAAAATATCACAAAAGTGGGAGGGAAAAATTACGTTTCATACAGATAAAAAAAAATTATTCGTTCTTCTGGTATTTGTTATCAATGATTTTCATCGTTCATAGTTTATTTTGTCGTTCTGCTTGTGTGGCGCCTTGAGAGTCAATGACTTGTGTCTTGTAAACATACATACATGATGCTTTATCATACATAGAGTAAGAAATTAAGTTAGGGGTAAAGAAAGCTTTTTGTTATTTATAATTTTATTATTGTGCTGAGATTTTTTGCTCGAAACTGCTTGTGCATAGTGATGAGATGGTTTTTTGTCGATTTTCGTCGATATCATAGAATAGTAATCAGATCAATATTATCATCATCAGTCTCGTACGATTTATATCATGGTGATTCATTTATGAACGATAGGTTGTATAAATTGACCTTTACATTTGTCATTCCGCATACATAAACTGAACCGATTTATTAAATTGCTGAAGGAATTTTTGGTAGGGAGAATGGGATGATATGGATTTATTATTATTCATCTGTATTCCTATACATATATGGCAGATTGAACGCATTGAGGTAGGTTTATTGGAAACAGATTTTGCTTATCTTAAAATAACATGAAAACGTAATTTGAAAAGCACACACTTCCTAAAACGATTTTGTTACACTATGATGCCGCATCACCGGATGAATATATGACGTACTATATCCAAATATATTTTGTGCGGGCTTAAGCACAAAATAATATGAAATGGATGATGCGGAAGAAATGGTATACAAAATGTACAAATGGAAATTACGTGCGTGTTTGGGAAATTTTGACGTATATTTATTTATATGCTAGTGTTATGAAATATTTAAAATTACGGTGTGTGGATTCTGTTGTGTTCGTTGGGATGAAATATTTTTTTTTTGTGTAAACGATATAATTTTATTTTCATGTAATATACATTCTTGTTTTTTTATTTGCGTTTGTGACAACTTAAAACCGTAAAATAAATTGTAGTTGCTTAACGTATACATAAATCGTGTGCTGTTTTATGGTGCATAGTATTTTATCAACATAACTTTTAAATTGGGCGCGTGTTAACCGTATAATAATATGTTTTTAATATTGTTAAATTATTTAGGCAAGTACGTCATTCGAAGTCATTTGCTGCATTTGAAATAACTTTCATATCGCATAATAATCCATTCCAAGTATTTTTGAGGATTAAGATTAATGAGAGCCGCGGGCACTAGCTACAAATTAGGTGGTACCCTACTCTGTTCAAATAGAATGCAAAATTTATAATCACGTAAGTTACAAATGTATTCCTAAATTGTAAGTTACAAATTGAAACATTTTTAATTGAAAAAGTTCTCTACAAAATTGGAAATTGCAAAATGATAAATTTAAATCATAAAATTAAAAAATACAACCCATTGTTTTTCCGGGCGGACTGCATTTTCCGGGTGGACTGCAGCTGGTTACAGGTAGTATGCAGTGAAGGGGTTCAGATAGATTGATTAGCGGTGAATTAAATAATTCGTCCTAAACTGGAGCCATATTTGGAGGAAGTCTCATGGGATTGAGGAGTGGTAAACTTCAAATTTTTATTTTATTTATTTATTCATTTATCTACAGAAAATGTAAAAAATAGCAAAACTCATAAACACAAACTTATTGCCTATTATAAAATTGAATTAAATCTCTCTTGAACGTATTTTTCGACAAATGAATATCAAATATGTTGCATACCGCGTTAAGTAGACGGCCTCAAGATTAGTTCCGGAAGACCGTAGTTTGTTGATAATTGGTCGATATATACTAATTCGAGAGCTTAGAGATTTAACCGTTTTCCTACATTGGTTCTCAAATCTCTACAAATCTCTATCGTGCAATCGATACGAAGGTGGAAAATATCTCTAACTAAGACTGCAACTGCTACATCTCATCCATCGATAGTGTTGCGTTGTATTTTTAATAAATTATTGCGATCTTGATAAAGTGGAACCATGAAATGGGCTGTCTTACTAGATGGTAAACATCGAAGTATGTATACAAACGAATTAATTTCCAATACTCTCAATTCTCTTGAAACGTATATTGGTTGGTAATAGAGTTATTGGATCGCGAAAATCTTTCCAATTTCGTTTGATGAAGTCTAGCATATTGTAAGCCTTTGGAACAACAGTGTTAATATGCCTGTTAAAATAAAAAGTCAAGGCTCGATACAAGGTCAGATTTGACCATTTACAAAATCTTTCTAAATCATCTTGGAACTTGTTACAGTCGGCTTCGATGTTAAGCCGAGCGACAAATTTCATGCCATCTGCGAAAAGAAAGCAATAATGCAAATAATGAAAATAGAAAAGGGCCTGAATGACTATACCCTGCGGTACACCTGATGTCGCGCAAAATATTTGCAAAGATTAATCCAGGGAAGGTAAGCGGGATATATAAACTTTCCGCGTAATACTTAATAAGAAACGGAGGAAAGCCCTCTTGGCCGATTTGCTCAACCTTAAGTGGCAATTGACCAGCTGGAACATTCGCGGAAATTACGAATTTCTACTAGGAAAATCGAGAATAAAATAAGTTCATGGCAAAATGACGAATGTGAAGAAAATGCTAATCTTTTGCTATATTGATTAATTGTGTTTGTGTTAGTGATATTACCTGGGTAAGAGGAAACATTATCGAAAATTAGAGTTTTCTTAGTTGTAATTATTAAACCCTATTAAAATTAACTGAATAATATAAAGCTACTTTGTCTCGCTCGCTACATGAATGTTTAATTTGGCTCAAAATTATATTTAGAATTCTCAAAAAACGAGCATTACACTACTAATTATAAAACTTACTGTAAAAATTTGCCTTAATTCAGGGAATGCAAAGCTAAAAATTTGCCTTAATTCAGGGAATGTAAAAATTAAATGTAAAAACTTGCCTTAATTCAAGGAATGCTAACTAAAAAAGTATTTTATGATAAATGATACAGAAAAAAGCCTGCATACCACTAAGGAACCCATGCTCATATTCATACAGTAAAAATAACTCGTATTCATAAATCTGAGCAACAAATTATACAATAAAACTATTTATTAAGAATTCTTGAAAACAAAGTATCCTTATAGATCTAAACACAGCCTCAGGTAAATGGGGTGTTAGTTGGGGACAATTTCAGTTAGAAAATATATTCAGATGCTCCCCATCCAGAGGAGGAGACAGTTAATAAAATTTTGTAGTATGGCCGAATATAATAAAAATTCTCAGGCCAGCTGAGATATCCTTAGAGAAAAATATTCAGATGCTCCCCATGCAGGGGAGGGGACAGTTAATAAAATTTTATAGCATGACCAAATATAATATACTAATATACTTCTTAGGCTAACTTAGATATCCCTAGAGATCTAAACACAACCTGAGGTAAATGGGGTGTCAGTTGGGGACCATTTTAATTAGAAAATATATTCAGTTGGATGGGGACATCCAGGGGAGAGCACAGTTAATAAAATTTTGTATTATGACAGAATATAATTAAAATTCTTAGGCTAACTGAGATATCCCTAGAGATCGTAACACAACTTCAGGTATATGAGGTGTTAGTTGGGGACCATTTCAGTTAGAAAATATATTCAGATGCTCCTCATTCAGAGGAGGGTACAGTTAATAAAATTTTGATGACAGAATATAATAAAAATTCTCAGGCTAACTGAGATATCCCTTGAGAACTAAACGCAACCTCAGGTATATGAGGTGTTAGTTGGGGACCACGCCAGTTAGAAAACTATTCAGATACTCCACATCCAGGGGAGGGGCAGTTAATAAAATATTATATTATACCAAATATAATAAAAGTTCTCATGCCAACTGAGATATCCCTAGAAATCTTAACACAACCTCAGATATATGGGGTGTTAGTTTGGGATAATTTCAATTAGAAAATATATTCAGTTGCTCTCTATCAAGGGGAGGGGACAGTTAATAAAATTTTGTATATCGACCGAATGATGAATCGAACTGATATATCCCCAGAGATCTAGGGGTCCCCATCCAGGGAAGGGGACAGTTAGAATAGGAATTTTTTATTACATTTGCTCATATAAGAAAATTCTATAATTTATCTTCATGGTTGGGAATAGCTCCTGATTAATTTTAAAACTTACATGGTCACCAACGTATACTCTATATACCTGAGTTTGAGTTAAGGTGTCTGGGTAAATTTCATACAAAATTCTTTAAATTGTCCCCACCCATGGATTGGGATCTCTTGAATATTATTTCTAATTAACATGGTCACCTACTAACAGATACGTAAGGTTGTGTTAAGATCTCTAGGAATACCTCAGTTGGCCTAAGAACTTTTCTTTATATTTGGACATAATACAAAATCCTCTTAACTCCACCCCTGGGGGGCTCCTGATATTTTTTTCTAATTGGCAAGGTCTCTAACTAACACATCAAATACCTGAGGATGTGTTTAGATCTCTAGGGATATCTCAGTTATCCTAACAATTTTTATTATTTTTGGTCATAATACAAAATTCTATAAATTGTTTCCACAAACATAAATTGTTTTGAGCTCCTTAATATTATTTTTAGCCGGCATCGTCTCTAACAAACACCCTAAATATCGGAAGTTGTGTTAAGATCTCTAGGGAATCTCAGTTCGTTTAAGAATTTTTATTATATTATTATATTTGGTCATTGAAAATTCAATAAATAGTCCCCACTTCTTATTAGTTCACATGGTTGTATTTATAGGTTTTTAGGGATATCTAAGGTTATTCAAGAATTTTTAATATATTTGATTATAATAAAATATTGTCTGAGTTGTGAAAGATCCAATTAAAAATTTTAATTGCAGATCTGAAAAATTAGATACTCTAATTAAAGCGTCCATAAATAAAAAAAAAGTTACATAACAAAACAATTACATTTATTGTTTAATTTTTTAGTAATAAAAGAACTACTACCACAAAAAAACATCAAATCGATTTCCTTAAAAATATTTGAGAAACCGAAAATATATATTCATTATTAAATGAATAATTCGGCACCAGCGCAAAAACGATGAATTTTTAATCAAAGTGGATGAAACAAAATTTTTACTCCTTGCTGCCTCCAGCTCTATAACGGCAGTTTTGAGTACTAATGATCTTCAGTTAAATTTATGATATACAAACCCATTTCAATGATGCGCTGTATTTATATATTCTGTAATAAATGAATATCAGCTACCAGTGACAAAAAGGTGGATTAGTGAACTAAAGCACTGATAACAGAGTTCTGGTGCACATACATATTAGCAATGAAAACTCGAAACTTGACAATGAAAATGTGAATGAGGGAACATGGGATAATGTGATTGTGGTAAAATCTGCTCCAGAAAAACGTATGTCGATATTTTAAAAGCTTTTCGTAAGTGGTGAATGAATGACAAAGAAGTAGAAATTCGACAGATGCTTAAAAGCTACAAAAACTTCGAGTTGCAAACCGTATGAAGGTAGAGGTTCTGACTTTAGACAGCTTCACTATCGGCGTCGTAGTCAATATGGTTGTTGCACGAAATTTTTGATGAGGTGTTGCCGATATCCAAATTTGTCAGTTTAGCTTGGACAGGCATGGGTTTTTGTATTGATGGAAATGCTACAAGAGCACAGTATCAGAAGAACTTGCTGTAGACCTAGAGAGAACTTGTACAATTTATATTAAAATGTATGATGTAATTCACGATGCTCAGGAAAACTAGTAATTGATGAAGATTTTCATTAAGGACGAGGTAACCTGTGATTAAAGGTGTCTAATGAAAGTTAGGATGCGCTGAAAGTTGTGTCAAACAAAAATCTAAAAAAACTTTTAAATCTTAACAATACATGAATAGTAGCAATAGTATTTCCAACCCACTGCAAGGTTGCCAGACTGGTAAACTTGTTTGATTAACCACTATGGGAGCAACTTTATAATGTGCTGGGCTTGATTAAGTCTTTAACCCGTTTTGTTGTTACCTTTTTTTTTTTTTTAATTTTTTGGTGACAAAATATAAAAAAACCTAAATTCCAAATGCATTTTGTACAAATCACATTTCGTTTATTTATGAATACAAATGTTATGTCACGGTTGACACGACAGATAGATAAATTTTGTGACCAAATAAATAAATTTGGTTCGTGATCACATGAAGCGCGCAAAGACGGCGCAGACAAGACAAATATAAATATATAATTTTGTATTCGCGAATGTTTGTTTGGTTAATTGATTTATTTATTTTGATTTGTTGGCTTTGATATTTTTATCACCACATTCTGTTTTCTTTTTAGTGATTCTTAAGTAATTCCTAGTATTTTAAATTCCATTAGTGCGCGCGGCTACATTTTAGATTTTCTTTTTTCTAATTTTGGTGATCTCGAGAAAGAAGTGCATTTTTAATCAAAATAGGATGGGATTCGGCGAATTATCTTAAATTGGATACAGTGACTCATTTGACACACATTCTCAAAAATTAATAAACCTGATTGTTATTAATTCTTTGAAATATTTGAGTAAGTTGTGGTTTCTTTTGGATTCGAAATGGATTAGTAACAAAATGTTAGCAATTACGAAATTAGTTTTGTGTAGTTTTATAACTATATTAATATTTGGGAAGAACCGAATACATACATTAAGGTTTTCTCATATGCGGAAATGATTTTATTTATTCCGTTAAAATTAATTATGTTGTTTTACCACTTGCAATATCTATTTTTCCAACAATATTCTAAACTAACGATAATGATTAATAGCAAAACAAGAATATTTATTTATAAATGAAAATAAATAGGAAATATATTTTCTAATTAATTTTAAGAGTCATTTATGATAAATCTTTTGATTTTCTTTCTATTTTCCTTTGCATTTAGTACCTACGACGAGTACACAGGTAAGATTTAGCTTAACATTTTAAAAGAAAAATATTTATGGTTTTAATTCGTCGTAATTCATTACAGCAGTGGTGATCACAAATTTCCTGAATGTGCTTTAATATTTCGTTTGAGACTGTTACGATCTCAGCTATTGGTCTGATGGGCAATTAATTCAGCATGAGCGAGACATTTATTCAACAAAAATTGCTCATTTAAGATTTAAAACATTAATAGTGGCTTAAAGATAGTTTTATTACAGTTTTATTGTATAGCGGATTAAAGAAGCCTAGAACAAAACCGATAATACTACTTCTGTACTGACGTTCCAGACGAGTCTAGAACATTTAAGTGGGGATTTCATAGGGAAAATTCGTAACAATTGGTGACACCGGCGGAATTGTGAATATTAGAATATGGGTGTTAAGGATTTAACGGCTATGGAATTCAAATTTCTGCTAATGCAGCGTAATTTACCGACGGATGGTTGCAAAAATGATTTAAAATTGTGATACGTGAGGCTATGGAGAAGCAAGATGTAGACCCGGATAATGAGTTCGAACAGGAAGAACTAAATGATAAAAGTGAGAAGGTGGATGCAGTTCCCGGGCCATCTCAACTCAAAATACCGATATTGCATAATTTTTAATGCAACGAATGATGTTGAGAATGAGTAAAAATTTGGCAGAACAAAGTAACGGGGGGCAACAAATGAATTAACAATTTAATTAAGTAAAAGGATGCAACAAGATTTGAAACAAGGACTAAAAGCGTGGGCGATGTGGAGCAGAAAATCGAGCACTCAAAAAACAATTGTGAGCAGATGTTAAAAATGGCTGTTGGTAATAAGGTGGAGCAACGAACCCCCAACCGAAATAATAATCAAAAAAATACATGTTAATGAAGTTTATCCAAACTAATCCAAAAATACAACAACAACAAACTTATTGTCATAGTATAGATTATATGGCATTCTAATGGGTCTGACCGGGTGTTCCATGAGATTTAAAAATTTGATTTTTAAATGGGCCTTGAGTACATTCCAAAGTCATTCTAAATATTCTTAAGCATTTAGCATGAACTTCAGTGACATTGAAGACGCCCTGTTGGACGTCAATAAGCTAGCATGGAACTGCTATTGAATGTAGCCTAAATCAAATGAAACATGGGATACAACTAGCGATTGCAAATTCCAAAATGGTTATGATTGACATGCTCACCAAACGAAGAACGTTATCAGTAATCGTCGTGGTGATTGGTAATGAGGCGGTACAGACAAGATGCTGTATAAGATAGCCGAAAATTTCCAGAAGAAAAGTACGTGTTTGCTATTCACCGCTAGGGGAATCTTTATCACGAAAAGGTAATATTTTCTGCTGATATTTTTTGAAACTAAAAATACCAGCAGGAAAAATTACCTTATTGTGATAGAGATCCCCCTAGCAATGAATAGCAAAAAAGTACTTTTCTGCTTGAAATTTTCTGCTACCTTATACAGCATTAGACAAGCAAACTGGCGAGATAGCTATGGTCACCTAACAACCTGAAACTTATGCTCAAATCGTGTGATAAAAGTGCCAGGCAATTTTGCTATTTCAATTTCCGTTTAAAACTGTCTTTGCTTAGGCAAAAGTAAAGGAGAGGTGGTCAATTTTGTTAAAACTCGTGTACATCATGCTCACCGTTCGCTCTCACCATAATTATTTGTAATGTGTCTATATTTACCGGAAGAAACTCAGAATTTCTTAAGGCCCTGCTCGGCGCTTTTATTTCGATAGACTCCGATAGACGATGTTTCCAATAAACGAACCCTTTCTATTTCTTTCTTCCAAATTAAGTAACGTACAAAACATCTTTTGCGGATACTCAGTATGTTACGAATATATTTGTTGTAAGTCAAGTTGTGATCTGACGTAGGCGAAGTACAATATCTTGATTATCTCAATATTGTCAATATCTCGGTCCACCATTTAATAAAGCCAAGCATAAGGTTAGCTCTAGCGATGTACTGGTCGACGTCATTAGAGAAACTCAAATTTTCAATGCAAGTATCTCGTCATCTTTAAATTCAGATACTTCCTGTAGAGTGTATATGGTACTGCTGGACAACAGGATTAGTTTTTCTGTGAAAAATACGGTCTTACACTTATTGATGTTGAGACTGAGCAGGTTGAAATCACTAACACGCGGCACACTGAGAGAAATTATTACCCACAGAGATATATTTTCATAGATTTTGATATATAAATTACATCTCGTTTTGGGATAAGAATATTTTACATCTGTAAAAACGAAAAATATATCTAATTTGTTAGAGAAATAAACATATCTCTCTCAGCTCGATATATAATTCTCAAAGTTAAAACAAATACTAAATTCGAAATAAAATATATCGATATCAAAAATATAAATTTTACCAATTTTACATATGTAACTATAACCGGAAAAGATATTTTTTTATTAAACAAAGATTTATATTCATCTTAAACTTAAATTCAACCACATTCAGTTTGGATGTTTTTAGAACTCAACTAAATGTGACGTTTTATCATTTTTTATTTTGTTGATTTTAAAATTTTTCCATTAATTGGTTCAACCCAATACAAAAATTTATTATCTCAAATCAGATAAATCACATCTGAATGTAAACAACATTTATGCTGATAGAATTTAGTCATAAATCTAACATTCGGGTGTACTACGAAATCTCGGCTTTCAAAATCTCTGTTTTCAAAATATCGGTTTTCAAAATCCTAGTTTTCAAAGTCACGGTTTTCGAAATCCCGGTATTCAATATCACGGTTTTCAAAATTCCAGTTTTTTTTTCATCTAGTTCTAATTGCACAAAATATTTAATAAAGTATTTCAATTGCAAGTTTTGGTACTTGCAACATTTTGTAATTGCAACATTTTGTAGTTGCAAGATTAATAAAAAAAGCAATATTTTGTTAATATAACATTTTGAAATGCAATAATTGTAGAGGCTGACGGCTTCGATAACTGTCACGGGCACTTAGCCCTCCATTCAAATTCCATCCCTATTAGCTATTTTCTAGAGCGTTATCGCAAACGCATTTTTGAATTTTGTCAAAAAATTATTTAATAGTCCCATTTTCCCATATGCCAAATTTTAAAAATTCAAACCGAGAATTCCTAAAAATCGGATTTTTTTTATACAAAACCGGGATTTTGAAAACCGGGCTTTTGAAAACCGAGATTTTGAAAACCGAAATTTTCAAAACCCAAATAAAACCTCAACCAGTCACGACTTAAGAGCTTAACCGGCGTGTGGTTGCACCACTTCCGTTCGTTAGTGCTACAATCCCCAAAATTGTATAGGCTTCTCGTCACAAATAAACAACTGACCTCTAAAATGTTGGTAGTCGTACCACTCACAACTTAAGCTCTTAAGTTTTAGCTGGTTGAGGTTTTAGAAAAAAACAAGGTTTTGACAAACTGAGATTTCGTTACACACCCATAAAATTCACTAGCTCAACATGCACATGAGAAGTATATATATCTCGAATTTACTCTAACCAGAGTTGTGCTTGTGGTAGATCAGTATATCGATTTTGTCTCGAAATGTGTAAAACGAAATTAGTGTAACCGGAAAGATATAGTAGTAGCATTTGTGTTTATGTCATTCTTTTTTTGTTTATTCATATTAAAGTTTTGAGTGCCAACATGATTTCGGCTAGTGTATTGAGGAACACGATCGCGCTTCTTGGCACTCAAAGGGTTAACAATTGTAAACGCCATATTTTTGTGTTATTTATGTATTTTCGATTTTTTTTAATGTTATTTTTAAAATTTATGAAATTTAAAATAAATTTATTTATAAAATTTTATTAATACATATAAAATTAATTTATGATCAAAAAAAAAATAAAATATATATTAACATGTTAAATAAGGACACTCCACAGCTCGACAGCAGACGTAATGTGCTGAAAAAAGGAAATAAGCACCATAACAATTAAACCAATTCGCCCGGATCGCGTTATTTTGGTACTGTTCATCATACAAATGACACAAATACGAACAAAAGAAAAATACAAAGACATAATTGTGTATTATACACTGTGTACGTATTCGATTTTTTTTGCTTCACTCATTTTAAATGAGTAACTCACGAGACAAAACCGATATACAGATAACCTGGGGCGGTACGTTGTACCATCACTTCGAAGAAACTGAATTCGAAAAAAGCTGGATGGCGGTATGTTGTATCATTTTCGAATTGTTAATACATATGTTTACTAACAAAATATTATGTACCTGTCTGTAGCTATTATGAAATAATTGTTAAGTCTAAATAAATAAATAATTTTGATTGTAACTGAGAATCAGAAAATAATTAAAAAATTTCTTCAACTATACTTATCAAACTTAAATAGGCGTTTTATTTAGGAAAAAAATACATTTATTATCCATTTATTTAAAAAAATAAAAAAATAATAAAAAAAACCCGAAATCACATGTTTGGTGGATAGAAGTGACGTCACATTAGCATGCGCAATATTCCACCTTGTTCTCTTTTCATCGTGACTCGGGTTAGAGTAATTTCGAGATATATATTTCTCATGTGCGTGTTGAGCCAGTGAATTTTATATTCATAACTAAATTCTATCAGCATAAATGTTGTAAAAATTAAAAAATAATATGTAACTCTAGAAATAGTAATTATTTTACTGAGATAAAAATAAATTTGCTTTATTGCGATATATTTTATTTGAAATTGGTTAAACTATTTACCTCAGTTATACATAAACTAGGGAACTGAAATGGCTAAGTATATGGACTTATAAAATAAAACATTGTTAATGTAAGAATTTGAATATCTCATTATGATAGAATTCATGAGATATGCATGTTGAAGCCATTAAGCTGTTTGAGATATATTTCATATTGAGCTTGGTAATTTATATATATTGTATGTACTATGTATGTAATTTTAATACATATGCTTCTATATTTATTTCCAAATCGGAGAAATGTTGCAGATAAGTCAATATATCTATATCAAACATAACTTTTTCTTCTGTGTGATGCTGGTATATTTTATAACCAAATTCTCCAAAACAAAACTCCACAATCTCATCAAAATGAATATGACATATTCAAAACGGCAAACCATCAAGCATCAACCCATCAACCGTTTGATTGAAAGTATTCGGGTTGGCGAGAGTTACACTCCAAATTCACTCGAAACACTGAAAATCGATAAACCCAAGATTACATATCGGCTAAATATCTTGGTAAGCAAGAAAATGTAATTTTAATAATAGCCTAGAAAATTTCAATATTCTGTTTTCTAAATCTCCGGAACTTGTATTAAGCATTCAATGCAGATAAAATCAATATGCAAATGGCTCAGACAGTCATAATTTATATATAAACCAAGACAACTTCACCTCACACCACTTTTATAAAATCACAAAATTTTATCATTTAAATGGAATAAGAGGAAAACACCTGAGTACAAGAACTAATAGTCATAGTCAAAAATATATAGTTTTGTTTGACCTAGAAAATTTGTATTTTCATACAAATAAATAGAAAATGTAGAACACACAAAAGCTCAGTAAAATAAACTTGGCAAAGCACGAATAATATTGTTCCTCCATTATTATATACAAAATATGTCAAACTGAAAAATAAGGGAACGTCGGAATAACACAAAAATTAAATTAAAATATAACAACATTGTACTGTGCTGTGTGCAGGAACAAAATATAACAAAAACAAGAAAAATATTTTTTTTTATTTAGGTCAGGATTTCGGTTAACAATCAGGATAAAATAAATTTGTGTTGTATGTTCGTACTTTTTTTTGTTAAATCAATTATTTATTTTGATTTAATTTTCCACGGCATAAAAAAAACGTTTGCCAATAATTTAAATATTTACAAAACGAGCAGATAAAGTGGTAGGTTACATCAGAAGGGTTGGGTAGAAATATATATCAGAAATATAACACCGGCGTCCTATATGCTTCAATTTTATAGAATATAACAATTTAAGACGTTTGTGACACTTAAGAGTGGTATATATGTAGATATAATTTAAAAAAAAAAATTAAATCCTCTGTGCGCTCATATACAGTGTTGGGAAAAAATTGGGCAAACATATTTTATTGCAAATTGGAGTCTTTTTTTTGCAACAATTACAAAACTTTTGAAAGCAATTGTATTATTGTTTCATTTTAAATACATGCATGACGTAATTTTTTGAAAAAAAAATATACCTGCAATTTAGGGACAAAACCCCGAAAAATGCCAAAATATTCAAAATACGTTGATTGGAGTTAAAGTAATGGAATAAATTAAACACTTCTTTTTAAATTTTTTTTTTTTTTTTTTTTTTTTTATTGATTTGTAAAAGTTCTATATTTAATATTAATATTTCGTTGGACCGCCATTTGTTTTTATTACAGCGATACACGTCTGATTCATTGAATTTGATAGATTTTTCAAAGTCGTAGGAGGTATGGAATCCCAAACTGTCATCAACCAACTTTTTAAAATTTGAATCGATTCTGGGCGCTTTCTAACTACTTCTAGCTTTATTATAACCAAATATTTTCAATGGGATTTAAGTCTGGACTATACGAGGGCCAGCTCAACACATCGATACTTATTTCTTCGAAGTAGTTTTTTAAATTTAAATGAAGAGACAAGAAAAATAACAAGTTTTTAACAAATTATTTATATTTACAATTCAAAATTAATAACTCTCAACTTTGGCGGTATGGCACGGAGCGTTGTACTGTTGAAAAATAAATTTGCAAGGCTCGCCAAAAAGCTTTAACACAGAAGGCTCAAATTCGTTGTGTAGGACCTGCAGATAAACAGCTGCTGTAATGCTCGAACTAAGGAAGCACAATCGAATGGTTTCATTTCCAGAAAAGCATCCCCAGACTATAACTCCTTTATTTTTCGGTGGAAGTCTTAAAAGACATTCGTTGCTAAACCTCTCGCACGGTTTTCTTCTTACGAGAATTTCTCCATCGCCAACATGCAGCTTCAATTTTGATTCATCGGAAAAAATCACATCATTCCACATCTCTGGTGTCCAAAAAACATGCTCCTGTGCCCATAGCAAACGTTTTGTTTTCACTAGTAATGTGAACTCAGGCTTCTGGACTGGTTTAAGTGTTCTCAAACCAGCTTGAACAAATCTTTTTCTCACTAAGCTGGCTGAAATTTGTTTTCCCGTTGCTCGCTCAACATCCCGTCTTATGTGTGATGAAGTTTTAAAACGGTTCCGACGACATTGTAATATTATGAAACGATCTTTCACTTGCGTTGTCTTTCTGGGCCTTCCAGAGCCTTTCTTTCTTTGTGTACTGCCCATCTCTCGCATGTTTTTAATATTCCATGCGACAGTACTTTTAGGAATATTTAATCTTTCTGCTATTTCACGCGTGGTTAAATTTCCTAGCGCCAAAATCAACATATTGCTTTTACACTGCTCACGAACTTATGAAAAAAATTGCAGGCAATAAAACATCTGCACCCTAATGACGGCCAAGAACGGTAGGCGTAAAATAAAATAATTGCTTGACCAATTTTTTTGTAAATCAGTTGCGGGGTTGTACCGGTGTAATAAAAACAAAAGGCGGTCCAACACAAAATATTAATATCAACTTCTATAAATCAAAAAAAAAACAAAAAAAAAATTTAAAAACTAGGTGTTTAATTTATTCCATTACTTTAACTCCAATCATTTGGCATTTTTTGGGGTTTTGCCCCTAAAATGCAGGTAATTTTTTTTTTCAAAAAATTACGTCATACACGTATTTAAAATGAAACAATAAGCCAATTGTTTTCAAAAGTTTTGTAATTTTAGTGAAAATAGATTCCAATTTGCAAGAAAATATGTTTGCCCAATTTTTTTTCCAGCACTGTACATCCACAGCATATAGAAACGTTTACTTCCTCTCTCGCATCCACCACATCTAATATATGTATCTAGTAAAATTGATTGTATATTGTGTTTCCAGAAGACTTAAGTAAATAAATTTAATATATTCGTTCGTTGTCTTCTTCGAACAGTTTTTTTTATTTTGTTAAGATAAAAGATAAATTTATTTTAATAATAGCAGCATGTATAACAATTTTCGTTTTAAATTAAATTTTAAATTCAAATTTGTCGTTCATATCCATAACATTTATAGACAGAACTCGTACCAACACAAAATGTATTTTGGAAACGTTTTTTTAAATTTATAAGTTGTTTATAAGTGTTTCCAGGTTAAATATTTTACTTGTAATCTTTTATCTTTCTCTTTGCTTCTCAAAATTATTGTAGAATGGTTTAGATGCAGTATGAGTTTTATTATGCCTGATTGAACTTACGATAATTTTATTAATTGTATAATTATTTCGGAATACAGGATTTGATTTACAGCTTAATTACATTCTATATTGTCTGAGAAATGATACTTCGATATAGGAATTTACACGAGTATTTTGCAATTTTGCGATGTCGAATAATTTGCCACGGAATCTCAGCCTTTTACGATTTAACATTTTATAATTAAATTGGGTACCCCAGGCGGATTGACTGATCGTGATGAAACTACATTCTCATAAATTGTGAGATCCCGATGATTTTGCGCTGAATTCAGTCCACCATTTCCAAGTAAATATTTTGAAAAGTATATAGCTTTTATGAAAAAAAGAAGATTAGAAATTAAATACAAATAAAATTAAAAAAAAAACTTTATTTCATAAAAATTGCACCAGTTTAGGTGGATTGATTATTTGAAATAAAACTTCCTCCTTAAACTTTTTCCATTAATTGGGCAATCCTTGCAAAATTTGGTAGAAATCTGTGTACTGGAAATGGCAGCATCCATGGAATGCTTTTTTTCATTTTTGGAATGATATTGAAAAGTTCAGCATTTACAAAAAACGACAAAGAACTAAAAGATTCAAATAAATTAAAAGATGCAATCTGCAAGAACGGCTAACCTTGTTGGTTTTCCAAAATTTAAGCAGGAACAATGATCTTAGACTATACAAAATAGTTTTACCAGACCCCAATATCTTTAATTTCTCGCTTTAGATATGAAGTGTAGTGTATTAGTAGTCTATGTATACATCCGTGGTAGAAAGTCGAGTGTTGGCCATAAGCCATAACATATTCAGTCGCCATAAGTCGCAGCTTCAGATTTTGCTCCTCAGATTGTTATTGTATGAGTCTTAGCCATCACCTTAGTCCACTTTTTCTTTTCTACGTATGGCCGCGAAAACGTTGCAAGCTGTCTTCTGTCATTTCCTTTTGGTGACGCAACCTCTAACATTGCCGTCGCAAGTTGCCCCTCCTTCAGAAACCCATCACATGTACGTAAATATTATACGACACATATCGTCACGCTCATTTTTTTAATACCGGAAAAGTTGTGATTGCAACTTCATCGCAATTTTGAGCTCGTATATGAATTAAGGTGGTAACTTGCTTCCGATCAGACGTTAAGTTAAACGTTTTGCTGTTTCTTTGCCGGCTGATTCCTCTGTGTATTTCGTGGCGGGATTTTGAAGACTCTTCTATGTTCGATCACCACTCTATGTTCCAATTTTATTTATTTGTTTCCTCTTGATATCAAACACTCACACCAGCTAGTTAGTGGGCTTAAATGACATTATTTTGTTACATGCCGAATCACCAACATCTTACGACACCAATGGAAGGAAGTGAACCAATTACAGTTAGGCCAAATCAGATAATTTAGATGAACCGAAATTAAGTTCCCTTATAGAGAAATGACCTATCCGACTAAGTAGCGCAGGCATATCCACTCTAGAGTTGAAATGTATCCCAGAGCTAATTACGTTAGCTTAGAGCAGCTATACATAAAAGCATCTTCAAGATCTTGAGTGATGAGATCAATATGTTTGGTGATTGGAATGACTTCTCAAATAAGCGGTCGCCGTCTAGTGCCAAGAAGTAAAGGATGCGGCAAAAGTTGCTGTAGGACCATTTCATCAAACATCTGTGATCCGAAGAAGGAGACGATTTGCAAAATTTGCAAATGATCTTAGCGATACAGGTATAACCTTCGTTTCGCTGGATATTTGTCTATAAAGGCGGTTCCAGCCGCCTTCATAGAAAAATATCCCCTTCAGACAATTCAATAATCGACTTGGCCTGTAAACGAACGCAATGATCTCTGATCTACCCGAAATAGCGGTATAAACTGGATAGGCGTATTTAACCGTTTTGGTTAGCTTTAAATCAGGGAATATTGGAGAAAAGTTGGATCCGACGAATGCATATTTTGAACTTTATAGATCACATCCGGACAAGTGGTGCAGTGGTTAAAGCTTCGGCACTTGGACCGTGAGGTACAGGGTTCGAATCCCATCAGAGGCTAGATGCAAAATCGAATTTTCATCATCGATTACAATCGGTGATGTTAATAAACACAACTACCCAGTATGCAATTATTCCACTGTGTGGAAAAAACTGCTCAAATGTCGTACAAAACTCCGTACTACAAAATATCAAAGACACAAAAATATTGATTTTGGATAAAAATAATTGTTTTTCTCTTTCTATTTCGCGGTAATATTATTTTCGTTTTACAAGTTTCGATTGTATCTTTTATTTTCATGTAGTGCAACCGTGCACGTCGACTTGTCACGTGCACGGTTGCACTACATAATTAGTTTTTTTTACTTTAAAGTGTTGTGTTTCACTATAATGTTTTTCGATTTGTTAAAGTAAATAATTTTAAATTTAAATATATAATAATAATTATAAACTTATTTAGTGATCGCGATGTGCAAATTTGGACTAAAAAGGTAATAGAGATCTTTCTCACAATGGCGTCGGCGTGAAATACATTTACGTAGTAAATTTTCAATGACTTTTTTTTCAAGATCTCAATATGGCGGATGCAGTACAACGTGGCGGATGCAATACAACGTGGCGGATGCAATACAAAACTCAATTTATGAAATTTAAATACATATGTAAATAAATTTTCTATGTTTTTTTGTACACAAATAAAAAATAATGTGAATAAAAAATTAATATTTATTTTATTATAAATGGAAAATTTTGTTTTATTTAGGATAAGAATTATTATTTATTCCAATTGGAAAATATATACAAACACGTGCCTTTTGTTTCTGTGATTTTTTTCTCTTTTTAGTTGTGATTCACACCGACACCGGAATTTTTGTGACACTTTTCTTTGGCGGGGAGTACGAATTTCCGCGTGATACACGCATGGTTCTTTCCATAGAAGCAGTGTGGTTTTAGAACGCGAATGTAAATGGAATTCCGTCGGCATTGCATATTGGGTAAGACCCTCTGATGGAGTGCAGAATTCAATGCCGACCCACCGTCCATGTCAAGGTACAGGGCTGGGATGTTGTAACATCACCATTTTTCGATATTTTATCGAAGTCTACGTCTCTTTCAGCTAGAATTAATTTGACTTCTGTTTCGTTTATCAATTATTTCTTCTCTATTGCTGTCACAACCTACTAAAATATATTTGAACAATATCTATTTCACTTATTTTCGTTCTAGAATCGAAAATAAATTATTTGGTGATAGAAACACAGTAGAAACATCAAAATGTTGCAATCTAGCAGGCTGGTAAATGATATAAAAAATGAAACAGAGACAAATTTTATTCTACAGAAACGAGAAATAAACTTCTAAACTACTAAAAAATGGTCTAAATGTCAACCACTGAAACCTAACCTAGATCACATAATTCAATACGCAACAAAACATTTCAAGAGAGGTTTAACCGGATCCAACACAAATTGAGACATCAATATCGGAAACACGAGCGGAGAAAAGCGTTTTTATTAACAAAAATTAAGTAGTGAGAGGCATCAACGGTCAAAAACGTAATTAGTATCAGTTGTTATTGGGCGCACTAGATCCAGAATGTTTGATGCATTCAGACTGAGGCTTCTGATATTGGAATTGGTGGTATGTTGCCACAAACAGTATAGACGGCGCCAAGCGGGGGTGGTAGCATATATTAGCTAGAATCTCAATTCCACGCAAAGAATATGTGTATCCGAACACAGAGTGTAAATGTTTGATAGTGTTACTACATATCGAAATCTAACGCGTTGTTCTGTGCAGTTAGAGTCAATAGAAGTGGACTCACCCATTGAATGACAGTTTAGTATTCTTATTTTAGCGGCAATTTTTTTTTTTTTGGTGGTTATAAAATACAAAATAATTCTCTCCCAACCATTTAATTCTTAATATTGAGTTCGTCGACTAACATTACTTGTTCATAACATGCTATTTTACTTTGCAGTCTAAAAATAACTGTTGCTAAAAATCAAATCAATAAATTTTGAGTCAATACACAAAAGGATTTAGTACAAACAAAAAAAAAATGCCTTAAACCATCCAACAAAAATAAAATTTGATTTCAAAATAAAAGAAAGGGAAAGCCTCCTCCCTTTTCCCACCACAATAATAAAAAAAGTCAATCTAGATTACTGTGGTTTTTATCGTACACACAAATACACATATTTATACATACCCTCATTGATGGCAATCGAATCTCGTCAACAAATTTTCTAGAACCACTTTTATCTCTGTATATCAAATCGTTGTGATTTGCTTTTGAAACCTAAAAATAAATAATAAAATTTGTAAAATTAAAATAAGCTCGTAACAAAACCAAAGAAAAACAAAACAAAAAAGCTTTCAAAAAGTTTCAAGTAAAAATTTTTGTTTTGTTGTTCGTTGTATTTTTGTGTGTTATCTTCATGAATCATGGGATCAATTAATGTTAAAAATATTCAGTTTTATGATTTGGAAAATAAAAGTATGTTGATTTAATGCTGTATACACTAATCGTTACTATTTGTTGTCAAAACAATTTTTTAGTTTTTGTATTTTCCAATTATAAACCAAACAATTTTCCTTTTTTATAGTTTGGTGTTTTCTTCCATAATTGGATAGTCCTGCACATTATTATATATTGTGAAAAAGGTTATTACGTTTTCTTTACGAATATGTGTCAATGTTTTGGGCGAACAAGGTTTTTTTTTGTAACAAATGTTCAACCGGAAACGCTAAATCCAAATTAAGTCGGTAATTTCTATATTTATATGCAACAATATACGGGTAAAACAGTAAAAACTGGTTGAGTCAAAATAAATTTACACCTCCTCATGAATAGCTTTTAACCTTCCTTACAATATCTTAAACATATTCGTGATAAGCCATATTTTCTTCGAGTAAACATTAAACAATTAATAAAAAATAATTAGGTATAACAAACGGAAAAAAGAAAATTATAATAACAATTTATGGATTTTTTTTTAACAGTGTACATCATGCAATAATACCTGTTTATTACATATGGCCTTTCATGTGGAATATAAATGTTAGGCACACATAAGGCATTATTATTTTACAGAATTTAAATATTGTACTTCATGTGCACAGTACAATGAATTTTATACGGTAAAAAGTTATTTTGGGATTCAAATTATAGCACAGGTGCTATAAAAATTTCACAATTATCGTTTCTTGACGTAAATAGTTGTTGAATCAAAATGAAGAGCCGGGCGATATTACGAAATTACAGTACTTGTGGATGAAGTTTTGCAAATATTTATAATTTTCAGCTCGAGTAAATTCTAATTTAAATACTTAAACCTTGATAAATTTCAATTTCAATGTCTCTAATTTTACATGTTTAGTCTAATTTCAGAAGGTTATCGCCTACATAGGAAAAATGTTATTTTGGATGACGTCACTGAATTTATGAGAGCAATTTTCAAAGCGAAAAGAAAGTGAAAATTGTTTTGCTTTTATAAAATGTGTTTGTTTACATTTGCATAGTCAAATATTTGCCAGTCAATGACGACAAGGCTAACGGAAAGTTTTCTTAAGGTATACATTAGTTTAAGCGGGAACAGCTACTCCAATTTTCTTTTTTTTTTAAAAACAGTTTTGTTTTAAATTATAGAAAATCTTCTGGATGAAAAAAATTGCATCTATTCAATATTACAATAGTTTTGAGAACTGTTAGTAATAGTATGTCGCTAATATCACTCACCTTTACAGTTATTTTGGTAAAATGTGTGCGAAGTTCATTAAACCGTTAATTATGACGAGCAAGCTCGTTTACACAACGCGAAAAATGTGCTCAAAATGGACATTCGATTATTTCGATTACCCCTCATCTCTTTCTTGTACGTGGGGCGGGGAGTAATTTTGAAATTAAAATAGGAACCCCTATTTTTGTTTGCAGATTCGGATTCTACGGCTTAAAGTACGTAAAATTTCTTTGAAACATTTTTTTCGATTTCTCTTACTGAGAACCTATGCATACGGTTCTGCAATACGTTTGAATTAAAATTAACTATTATCGTAACTCAGGAACAGGCGATTAAATCTGCTTTCAAATAAATGATTTTTTTTGTATTTTGTTTTAAAAATATCGATTCAGTTCGAAGATAATTTCAAAAACGAAAAGACATGTTTGCGTTAGGCTATTTATACAATACAAAATTGAGTATTTAACTGTACAAGAAAAAATTGAAATTGTCCTGGTTTATGGAGAAGCTGGCCGTAGTCTTGATAATACCGCCACTCTCTACGCTTCACGATTTCCGGATAGGATTCGGTCCCGTGCTTCATTTTATCGGGCTGTTAACAATTTACTACTGATGGAAGTGTTCAACTGCTGATGGAAGTATTCATAAGTGCACTGAAGGCGAAGGCCATTATGTAGGGACTCATGTAAATCAAGCACCATCGTACGTGAGAGGCGGGGGGACTCACGTTAATCAATTACCCCGAAGGGAACAGCAGACTACTATGCCCACCCAGGAACAGGGTTACGCTGAAAGTAGTTTATTATCATCAGCCATGAACATTTCTATAGGTAAAAATTTACCAGTTATTCAGATATTTTTAAAATAAAATACAAAAAAAATCATTTATTTGAAAGCAGATTTAATGTGATGGTACAATATACCGTGCAAGGTCTATTTTTGTAAATTCGGGCACTATCCCTTTTTCCATGTTTTGCATCAATAAATAAATGTGTGGAGATAGAATGATTATAAAATCGGAGAATAGAAGGAGATCGCAATATATTGTTTGTTTATTTTCGCTGCATAGACAGGGGAATACCCGAAATTCTAGTCGTAAAATTGTTTATCGCTATTTAGATTTTTTTTTATTCAATAACAGAGCATCATTGTGATTAGTTTGTTGAAATGTTAACAAGAGATTTTATTTAATATATAATATAAAAAATAATAATTAATAATTGGCAAGTAACACCAAAATCTTATTACTATTTATTTTATAACTATTTATTTCTTAAAAACCTTCTAAACAGCAATAACGGCTAAAAGCGGATTATGTGAAAATGAAATTCACGAGCTATGGAAGAAACTAGTGATGAAAGTTAACAGGATTTGGACAAATCTTTGGCTGAATCCGATGATAATGCATGAGATAGCGAAGAAGATATAGTAGAAACTAATTCTGAAGAAGAGGATAATCAGAATGAAGGCTGATGAAAATTTAGAAGAATGTTTGGAATTTGCTGAATATTTTGCAGTATTCACTTGTAGCGATGGTACTCAATGGAATTCATGTCCATTTTCTAGTGGGTGTGCACAACGCGGGATAAAGGTTTTTTTTTGAGGAACCAGTAGAATGCTTCAGTTTATTTCTAGACAACAGTATTTTGGACATGATCGTCAAATACACTAACCTTGAAGCGAATCGAATTCTTGGAATTGAGTGCAAAAATACTGATCTTCTTGAAATACAAGCATATTTTTGACTTGTATTGACAGCTGGGACAAACAAACAAAATCAATACGTTGGATTTTTGGAGCCCGCTTTTTGGAAATCCGATATTTCGAGCAACCATGAGTAAAACCAGTTTTAACTTTATTTAGCGTTTTATACGATTCGATAACAGAGTATTTAGATATGCCCGTAGAACTACAGATAAACTAGCTCCAATACGAGAGCTGTGGGAAATTTTCAACAAAAATCTGAAAAAAACATATTTACCAGAAACAAACTTACAATTGACGAGCAGCTCATACCTTTTCGTGGTCGCGTTTCTTTCAAAAAGCACATTCCAAGTAAACCTGATAAATGTGGTGGATATGCGACAATGTTACTAATTATCCACTCTATGGAATTCCTTATTTAGAAAAGGAAGGTTTAGTCGTTTGAAAATTATGTAAAATACTTTAGCAAATTCTCGTTATTGAATAGAATTGTATGTTCTCAAGCACATGGTACTGTTTGTACTGATATTTCTTTTTCTGTAAATGAGCGTCGAATAAATGTGGATGCAAGTCCAATGTGTACCGGGTGTGTATGTACAATCGCGCGACGATATAGAGTGTTTTTGTTTTGGGTTGTTCTCTTTTTTTTGGTGTGCGTTGGAAGGAGTGTGCACGTGACGCACACGGAAAACAACAACGAGAAAAAACATTCTAGAAGTTTTGTTTGGTGTGCGATTTTTTTTTTAAGTTAGTTTTTTTGGAATTTTTAAAAAGTCGACTTTTTAAAAAAAAAAAAACTAAAATTGTGACACGCAAGCGTTTTAGAGCTTGGCGTGAGTTAAAATTGTATTAATGGTAATATTTGGTAATTTTGCGATAATAAAATTGGCGAGAAAAGCCAAAAAAATTGATTAAATTGTAAGGGCACGAACCCACTTCGAGAAATAATAAACTAAGTTTGTTTTACAATAATAAAACCGTGTGTAAATATTTTTTTTTTTTTTGAAGAATAAATAAACCGGATGTAGCTAGTTGCTCATTTTTCCCTTTTATTGGATATGGAGTTAAAGACGTATTTGATTGGATTAAAGGTCGATATGTTCGCATCCTTAATTTAATCACGTGCTGGTGTTAAATAAATTAAATAAAATCTTGAGTGCAAACAAACTGGATTAGTGTATAGTGTTATAGGGTGTATGACAAACGGCACACGCCACATATTTAGGCTGCCTCACGTGGCCTCATTTTTCCTTCTATTTCGAGGTGTGGTATTTAAAATACAGTTGCCTAACAGGATATCTATTAAGTTCGGCGGAAGAACGCCCGAAAGTTACATTTGCGGTTTACGGCGGGAATACGCTCAACGTTTTGGCGGTTAGGTTTGAGAAACAACGCCCAATATCTACGGTTTTGGCTGAGAGACGCCCAACGATTATCTGCAGGTGGCCAACCGGCCATTTGTCCATTGTATTCGCTATCTGTGAAAAGCACCCAACCACATTTTAGACGGGGTATCGAGGCGATATTCGAGATCGGCGAGGCAACGCCCAACTCATTTTGGCGGCCAGTTAAGGCCAAATACATTTATCGGTGTGTGTATCGCAACAGTTAAACGGGTTATCGCCACGACCAAGCCGCAACGGTTTGGTCATGGAGCCTGTGGCATGACGGTCCAATCAAGCGATTTGACCGCCTCAAATGAGGTTTCATAATCATATTTTCATTTCGGATAATTAATTCATTGATCCTAAACCAGCTGTGAATTTTTTTCCTTCTCACCACCGGGAATCGAACCCGAGACCTCCGGCCGCTGGAGCAAGCATGCTGACCAAGGGGCATACAATAACCGGGAATAGGGCTACTGGTGGACTATCGTCCACTGTAGATAATCTACCGATAGATTTTTTCAAAGTCAGCGACAAATGCGATTTTATGATTTTGGAATCTGCTTAATATTGTGAACAGATCATCTTGAATTGTAGGTGCTATCACTAACTACATGAGCTATGAAACACAACTCTAAGTTTTCTAGATCAAGAGTTCAATTTATAAACAGCACGGTGCGGTATACATACTAAGTCTTGTAGCTTCCTTTTAACTATTGCCTAACTGGCCAATATTAGTGCTTAAAGACACATCCACTGCATAGCCACCCATCAGCAAACTATTATTCACATTTTTCATATGATTGGAATATTGACGACTATCTCCAGCACTACACAAAATCAGATATAGATCAGATATATAGATCTATATCTGCATGCACTTTGATCTATATCATAGTGTATATAGATCAGTGGGCATGCACTACAACGTAATGAAGTTAAAGTGAAATAAAATACTACGGCAGTTTTTACTATTTTGCCCTATACTTGAACATTAAAATACACTTTTATAGGAGATTGTCAAAAAGCTTGCGATGCTGTTAATAATGGGAAAATTTTAAAAATCCACCTCAAAACTGTTCAATATTACATGCTGTCGATGGTATGCGACAAGTATATACTCAAAAATAAATTAATGATTAACTAAAAGCTTCAAAATGGTGGAGGTATAAACGAAAGTGATACTGTACAAAATGTTATCTAATTCAAGACCTTTCGAACGATATACCATACATACTCGCCTATACAATACAGGGAATAATGTGAAGCAATATCATGAGGGGGCATGGGAGGTACCTGATCCTGGGCTCTTTTATTGCAGAGCTTGTCGGAATTAAAAATTGGCGAACAAAATATTCAATCGAATTTACCATTCTTGAGGTATCATCGGGGTACAGGCACCCAGACAAAATAACATCCAGATATTCAGAGCCTATTCAAAGACCTTCAAAACATCGAAGTTAAAACTGGTTTTTCATGATTCAAATTATACACAAATGTTAGCGGCAGTTTTCTGATGGGCGGCTCTGGAATATAAAATCCTTCTAAGAGATAAAATCAGATAAAATGGGACTATATAATCATTGCCACTAAACCGTTCCAAAAAGAGAAGTTAACATCTCTTCGGCAACAAATTGAATCTTAAATAAAAATGTGTATAATACCGAGTATGTGCTGTACAGGTGTACGTACACCTATAGCATTAAAAATCACAACGAAGGACTTCGTTTGCGGTAAATCGTAAATATCGAGCTGCATACCGCATCAATTGCATCAGCAAACTGAAACTATCAATTGAAAAACTTATTGCAAGACTTATGAACTCCAAGTCATTTTACTTAATTTTTATTTGCTTTATATGTTATAATGTAAGTTAATTTTTTAATGTAATACTGAAATCGTAATTGCGATGATGGAATATTGAATAAATATTGAATGAAATTACAAAGAAAGCCTCTTGAGTTCCCACTTTATTTATTTTCTCTGTGTGCCGATAATTGTAAAGTTCAATCGTAACAATATCGTGACATATTTTTCTATCAGTCCCCCAAAAACACTATGTCCGACAGTAGTTTTATATAGAAATAATTTAAGGAGTTACAAGAAAAAATACGGGGTTTTTGGGACTGAGAATGTTGACTACCATGATAGATAACAAATTTAAAAACAGAATAATTATTGGTGCTTTAGGTAAAAACCGTTTCGGGCCAAAGCTTAGAAAAGTCAGAAAAAAGTATTTTTTTAAATTTCATGTAAGCCTAATCCTCGAATGAACTCCCCCCATAATATAACTTCAAGAAAACCATATCGTATGTATTTAATGCAAATATTTCTGACAGGCGAATGTTTAATGAGCTTGTATGCTTTTTTAAGAATTTTTCTAACGAGCTGAAAACACCACAACTCCCACAGTTCATCAACAACTAATATATAGCAAACCAATAATAAAATAATGTTTGTCTTTCAAATGGTTAACTAGAGCTCTAATTAAAATAATGAAATATTGCATATCCTGAATGAATCATAACCTTGAAACTTTTTATATGTTCTTTATATGCCAATTTGTGAATTTATTGACAATAGTTTTAATTGGCAATAGCCATTTCATAAGGGGTTAACTATCAGTTGGTAAACTGGAAAGCACTTAAAGTATTTACAATTTGTGCTTATGAATTGGCAGCCCTGAAGGGGAATTCTCGTGAACTGACATCGAGAGAGAACAAATACAATATGTGGAGAAAGTTCGTTTACCAAATGAAATGTTTTGGTTGGTTGGTCTATTAATACTCTCTTTCAATACTCTCATTAAAAAAAATTCTGACAATTTTGTTGCAGATTTAATATAAATTCGCGTAAAGAGAAGATATCTTGGCTGGCACTCTGTATTATTAGATATGATCTAGTGAACCAACAAAATATATGTTCATTTCTCAATAAGCCTCATCATAAAATAAGAATTAATGAAATTTTGTTTAAAAGCACAACTAAAAAAAGTTAAATTATGTCCTAAGACGTAAGTAGAACCGTGTTCTCGATACAACTCGCATATACATATAACTTAAACTAAATTTCAATAATTAAACTACATAAATGCGTGAACATGTCACAAACGCATAAAAACGTGTTTCTATAGCGCTCATCCGATATTTTTGATTGCCCATAGTGTTCTAAATTTCTTAATTAAATTAAAAAATTTAATATTTCAAATTAAAACAATTTAGAATATTCAGATAGAGAAGAACTAAATGATCACTAAAATAAAATTTATAGTGTTAGTTGTTAACCGTGACTATATAAATTAGAAATATTTAATTATTAGATTTAATTATTGATTACTAGATTTAATAATCTGGGCTTATCTCGGTTTGTCTATAATTTTCTAAACGCATAATTGTGGTTATCAGATAAAAGTTAAAATTATTAAGTAGAATTTGGACCTAATTGTGCTATCTTGTGCTAACCCGAGGTCAATCCAAAACCGGGTCAATTTCATAATAACTAACCAACTTGTCCTATACCTCAATCTTGTTATCAGTAAAACAATGAGCGGAAGAACACGACATCAACCGGATTTTAGTTTAGGTTTGGCCTCACCCCTAATCAATCATCTATATTGTCGTTTGGTTCGGTTATAAAGCTGTTTACAAGAATAGTCCAGATATAGACAAAACCCATAACTTTTCAATTCAATCAACTTGAATTATATAAAAACATTTAATTTAGTCAAATTGGGTAAAATTCTTATTTTTATGTTGATATACTTTTGTGTCTCTTTAGAAATCCACTATCGACAATATAAACTTAATTATGAAATGAATATATCGGATTCGGATGCAATATCAATAAAAATCTGACAAAAGGTCTATAATACAATAATTGGAAAAAGTTGAGCCAATTTCAATTTCTTATCAAACTTTTAAGTTTTTATTTTTTTCATTTTTTTAACAAACTCAATTTAATTTTTATTTTTCTCTCGATTGCGTAACAAACTTTCCTTCCACTTTTTGTGTTATTTAATCATTTCGGGAGCCTTATTTCTAAATTTGAAAAGTTATTTTCATTTTATTTATTTAAATTGTTTATCATATTATCGATCTAACAACCTTTCAACATTGTATCCTGTGTGTGATTGCGAATAATAACAGCGCGCACACACACACAACATACCAAAGTTGTATTCTATCCGATGGGAGGCGGTGGGCGTTGTATAGTAGTTTGTATTACAAATAAATATTTAGCAAAGTAGTTTTTTCCATTTATAAAGTGATTATTTCGGATTCGGTTTCTTATTTTATATTTAAAATTATGTATATTAATATCGATATTGAAATACATTGTATTGTTATACAAACGCGCCACATACATAAACAGCTCGTCATTTCCTATTTGTTAAATGAAACATAAAAAGGGTGCTTCTTTCAACATATTACATTCTTTACACTTTATGAGGTATTATGTATTATGTTTTAAGGGGTTTGCACACGCGATTCCCCAAAACGTATGCGGGAACTTTTGTTTGCAGAAAATTAAAAACATTTCATGGCATATAAAAATTTATTTCCTATTACCCTGCTCTGTATTATAGAGCGATAATTATTTACAGATCTCAAGCAGACACTTAAAAACAAAATTAATTAAGTTGTTTATATCTGCACAAGTAAATTTCTAATAAGTAGCAAAGTAGATTTTTCATTTGCACGATAAATACATTTAGAATCTACAAATTATCTCGTTCCAAATCGAATATTGGAAACTAATCTCATTGAAAATAACCATTTTTGTTGCTGTTGGATTATCGCTATATTAAAGAACAATTTTCAAGGATATAATGGTCGTGATGGTGAATCAATTTTTTCTAAGCTTCCTTATAATGAATAAAACTCAGACCCTTCACATGTTGTTTGCGAATTTTAAAAAATAGACTAATCCAATTAAAAAATTCAAAACAATGCACAGCAGTGTACGATGTGTTTCAATTGGTTTAAATACTGCATAAAAAATTAAAAAGTTAAAAATTGAGGTGAATAAAAATATCAAACTTTTTATCTGCTTCAAGAGCTGATAAAATTTTTATATGGAAACATTTGGCTGACAAAAATATTTGTTTGTAAACAAAAATTTGTCATGTAAAAATTTTGAGAAAAATTGTAATGATTTAGTGTGTGTTTCAATCATAGAGGTAAAGTAAACAGTGAATGATAGCAGCTGTCAAGTGAGTCAAATTCGGAGGGTAAAAGAGAAAGCATATAAATCAACGGGTCATCAACACTAATTCACAATTATTTTTATTTCAATATAGTACGGATTTATTTTTTTTTAATTTTCGGTAAAAAATTGTACTTATAGTATTCCAAACTAAAAAGTAATTATGAAAAGAAAAGCACGTAGAATATGTACGTAGCAATAAGAAAAATGCGACACTGTAATATAACATATGTTTACAAAAAGAAAAAGTCCAACAACAACCAATTGTTTAATTAATTTTTTCCGATTTCTAAATTAAAATATGGATAATTTTATCACAAACCACTTTCCTTTTAACACAATTTTCATTATATTTTATATATACGCTTATAGATTGATTGATTGATTCTGAATGCACGACCAAGTTCTTACACAGTAGCTCCCGGGTGACGCCGGGCCCACCGTACACTCTTTTTTACATATCCCTTTTGTGATTTACTAACACAATTGTGCGAATACGGCAAAAGTACCATGTCAAAAATTTATTTTTGTATGTGTTTTGCACCAACTCACACATTTGCGTATTCCTTTCAAACATATTTCGTCCTAAAAAAACACTATTAACTATACTCACAATTGTGTTGGTTGTACTTCAAATCAAGCGAAATTTTTTATCAAAAACGCCATTACATACTATGATTTTTTACTCACACATTTGTGCGGTTTGGACTTTAATTAAGCCATTTTTTTGGTTGAAAAAGGGATATAACAAAACCGAAGGATTTGATAGGTTAGTTAAATGGAACAGAATCGGCCCGATTTCATACACCTAGGTAGAGACGATATAGTTAGTAGCACAAAGACAATACAACTCCAAACTACACAATCAGCAATTAATTTTATAAATAAAAATTATTTCACAAGCAATATGTATAATTCCTGAAAATTAATACTAAATTAATATATTGCTGCTTACCTAAATAATATGAACATTCTAATTTAACAAAAAAAAAAAAATAAAAATTAAAAAAATAATAATAAAAAAACAAAAAAAGACACAAAAAAAAAATAAATAAAATAACAAAATATATATGTATATAATATCAGCTATGCTACACACAATTTTGGTTTCTGGATTTAAACTACTGCGCAATAGATTTTAATTTTTAATTTTAAACCCTTATTTTAAATTAAATCATTAAATTTTTTTGTCTTGTTTTATTCTGTTCTCTCGAAAATAAAATTTAAACAAAAATCTACATGTCAAAAATGTCCGTAAATTTTTTTATTTTCATTTCAATTTTTTTCATTTCGGATTCACGGACAACAATTTTATTACGCAGCTGCGACGTAAAAATTTTGACCGTGAATCCGAAATGAAAAAAATTGAAATGGAAATAAAAAAATTTACGGACATTTTTGAGATGTAGATTTTTGTTTAAATTTTATTTTCGAGAGAACAGAATAAAACAAGACAAAAAAATTTAATGATTTAATTTAAAATAAGGGTTTAAAATTAAAAATTAAAATCTATTGCGCAGTAGTTTGAATCCAGAAAACCAAATTATAGTGTAGCATGGCTGTATGAGTTTAGTAGTATCAAAACCGATACTTTTCCATTTTTTTTTTTTTTTTTTAAACTACAGGGTGGCTGAGACCAAGTGTTACCAAATGAAAACGCTGTAATTTTTTTAATTTTGATTATTTTTTATTGAAATTTCGTGGAATATGTTGAAAACATATTACATTTTATGAAAAATATGTTACTGCTCGATATGACTTTCTTTGGCTCTGATTATTTGATTCAGTCTTCCATAGAAAGCATTGCATGCTGACCAAACAAGGGCTTGCGGAATTTTATTCCATTCTCGAACACGAGCTGACTTAAATGCATCAACACTTTCGTATTTTTTAGTGAACACCTTACTCTCCAAAATGGACCATATGGAGAAATCCATGGGATTCAAGTCTGGTGAATATGGTGGCCATTCTTTCAACAGAATCAGCCGCGGAACGCAATTTTGTAAAAATTGCTGTGTCGCTCGAGCGTTGTGTGACGGTACCGAGTCCTGTTGGAATGTCCAACGGTTCGTACCAAAGTGTTTACGTGCCCAAGGTAGCAAAGCATCGTTTAGGATCTTTTGGCGGTACACCTCTTGGTTTACCTTGACTCCATGTTCGATGAAAACCAGAGGAGTGCGTCCATCTGCAGTCACTGCAGCCCAAACCATAACATAAGCTGGTGATTGCTTGCGCATGGCAACTCTTGTGTCCAAATTATCGTTGGACTTGTGCTCTAACCAAACACGATCATTTTGATTATTCACATACTGTTGAATGGTGCATGCTTTCTATGGAAGACTGAATCAAATAATCAGAGCCAAAGGAGGTCATATCGAGCAGTAACATGTTTCTCATAAAATGTAATATGTTTTCAACATATTCCACGAAATTTTAATAAAAAATAATCAAAATTAAAAAAATTACAGCGTTTTCATTTGGTAACACTTGGTCTCAGCCATCCTGTAATAACGGCAAGTTATTGTTAAACTTAAAATCTACATTTCTACGTATTCAAAAACTACACCAAATCACAATATTTCCAATATAAATCTGTAATCGAAAAACAGAGATTGTTTCAATACCGATTATTTTCCAATTAATCGTTGCATCAAAACAGAACACATTCCATACAAATATAATTTTGAAACAAACTGTAACATATCCTGTAGTAAAACCAACACAAAGATAATAATTGTATCAAATCGAAACACTTCCAAATCGACGTTCTGACATATTTATTGGAGGGAATTTTAGTCTATAACTGAATTTACAGTGGTTGGTGTGTTTTTTTTTTTATTGTTCATTCTCATTCAATAACAACCGCGGATTATCCAGTGAATTTAAGTTTTATTAGTAAGTGCGAAATATTTTATTGACTTTTAATTGAAATTACCGTTTATTATAAAATTTTGTTGTTTTGGTAATAAGTTAATCGAACAAGTAAACGCAGCACAATGGATAAGGAGCAAATTAAGGAAAATTTAGATCATCCGAGGAAGCGACCACGTAAAATAGCAGAATGGAAATGCACAAAAGCAAAATTAGCTAGGTAAGAACATATTGTTATAATTCCACTGCCTAAAAAGGCATCGATTATAAGTGAATAAATTTCTTTTAGATATAAACCAAAAGGCTTGTCTAAGGTACCAAATTGTACCCACAAAAAAAAATAAATCTTACCATTGCATTAAAATAACGGTCCAAGATTGCTTCAAACTTCACAAACAATTTTATTTGGGCATACAAAAATAAGCGTACCAACGAGGACCGATCGAAGAGCTGGTGGAGCTCCAAAAAAGTACGTAACTAAATTCTACGTACGGAATAGGAAAAGATCATTAATTCGGGTGTGTTTAACGGCCTTCAAAAATATTTTACGAGTCGGAGCGCAGCGAATTATTGGTATTTGCCAACGTTTCTTTGCGACTGGCACAAAGCTTAAAGAAAATCGGGGAGGAAATAGAAAAGTCTCATTACACGGACCAAAAAAAGATGCAGAAAAAACTTTATAAAAAGTTTTTACGCGCATGATGTGCATTATTGTCGATCTAAAACTTCAGCCAGACAATACCTCTCAGGAGATTTATCCCTTAATCGAATGTGGAAGCTGTTTAACGATAATCACGTCAACACACCCGTTAAAAAGTGGTTTTTCCAAAATATTCTTCGTACTAATTTTAATATTAGTTTTAAAACGCCCTCCACAGGTCAATGCTCACAATGCCTGATGCACGCTGAAAAAATAAATTTAAGTCAAGATCTCCAAGATAAAACCAATTTAATGACAGCCAAACGAATAAGCAAAAGAAGAAGCTGCTGACATGATAACATTCTCGTTTGATTGTCAAAAAATATGCCAATTTCCAAAAGTGCCTGATCAGGCTGCATATTTTAGCCGACAGCTAAACTTATTCAATTTTACTATTGTACAAGGCTCTTCTAAATCTTGCTTAAAGAAAGAAAACATATTTATGTATTTATGGACTGAACAGCGACGACCAAAAGGATGTAACGAGATTTCATCTGCTGTATTCAATCGGCGATGGATGCGGAGCGCAAAATAAAAATAGTGCCATGCTCATATTGGCTAAAAAATAATGCTCCAGAATATATTAAACAAGTACAAATTATATTCCCCGTGTCGGGACATTCATACTTACCGCCGGATCGAGTATTTGCGTTTCTTGAAAAACGCACAAAATCAAAAAACACCATCATTGCACCAAACGAATATGATAAAATATATTCAGAATATGGCACGGTAATTCCAATGGGTAGTCAAGATTGTCCAATATTCGACTGGAAGTTTCAGTCGTCATCGTTTTACAAAACCACCAGCAACTGGCATTTTCAATTTAACTGTTCGAAGCGGTTCATTATAAAGAAGTGGCAACGCGGAATATCCGTTCGGGGCGAAGGAGCTTACAAATCTGATTTATCCAAAGGACGCTCAGTTTTAAAAAAACTTTTGAGTTTCCAGGAAGTTCGTCCTGAACAACTGAACAATGGTAGGGACGTTAATATAGCGAAACTGAAAGACATTAATAATTTATTGGTGAAGCACTTCGGAGACGTCTGGAAAGCTCGCAAGGAATTATTATTTTACAAAAACTTGTTGGATGGAAACGTAACTCTGAATATTAACTGTGATGATGACGTATGTGATACTTATTTGGAGGACGTTGATTTAAGAGTCTGATAGAACCAGCAACAGACTGTGTTACTAATAATTTTAAGGTAGTTGAGTAAGATTTTTTGTTTATTTTTTTGTGAATTCATTTATGTAAACTGAACTGTAATTTTTATGATTTAATAAAACCTTTGAAATAAGAAATTGAACTCTAGAATTTTTAATCTTATGGAATCGAAAAAATTGTAACAAAATCTACCATTTCCACTAGATGGTGTATCAAAACCATACATTTCCATTAGTTGCTACAAAATGAAACATTTCCAAAATTAGAAAAAGTTTTTTAATAAAACAGAACAATTTTCCAATATTTTTTTTTTTAAATTTAATTCGAAATACATGTTTTGTCCCAAAAACATACATCTACAATCTATATATTAATTGAACAATTCGTAAAACGTTTTTTTCATTTGTCCAAAAATTTATAAAATGGAAAAGTATCGGTTTTAATACTACTACACTCATATATATGTATATAATAATAATAATTGAGGGAAACGGGAAATTTCGAAATGCACACACGAATCAATATTGCTCACAAACAAATCATAAGAAAATTTTGAAACTTTCTGAATAATTTCGTAAATGGATGGAATATAAAATAAATTTCATGTCCGACAAAATTTTTGGAAAGCCCAGCACGAATCTATTTTACTCAACCAAATTTATGTGCCGGTTTATAAATTTTGAAAAGGTGTAATCCTTAATTAGGATGAATTATTGAAATCAAATGAGATAACCGCAGTGGTCAAAATTCAACTCTGAGAAAAATGGGCGGTTTAAAGGAATGTTGGTGTATTTGTTGAGGACCATGTCAGTTAGACAAACTAATCAGGGCTTCCCATCGAGAAGTGGGGACAATTTATAGAATTTTGTATTCTGACCAAATATATTAATAGAATTCTACTTGGCCAATTAAGATATCCCTAGAAATCCTAATACAACCTCAGGTATATGGACCATGTTATTTTGACTGATTGATAAATTGATTGGAATGTGCGACCAATTTTATATAAACACTTATAGATGGTAAGAAATTCTTTTTCGAATTTTTCGATGCGCATTTTGGCAACATTTCACAAGACACTTCAATTGAATGTTTCAATGTTCAAAGTTTTCAGTGTTTACTAACAATCGATGCACTAATACACGATTCACTAACTCTTTTATAACATTTTATTTTATTTAATTAATAATATCACGATTTTTTAAAAACTCAAAATTTAGCGCGTTACTTTTCACAAAAAGTTGTTTGGTTGGCTCTTTCTTTTACATATGAGACCGCCATATGCATTTTTTATATAACCATCCTGCTCTGACAGATGAAGCAAATTTTATATGGGAAAAAACTTAGCTTCAACTCTACAGGATTTACCTCTATTGTTTCAATTGGTTTAAATGCCGCATAAAAAGTTAAAAAGTTAAAAAAAGTTTCGTGGTAACTTTTTATCTGTTTAAATTGGTTAAAATTTTGACAATAACATGGTTGCTTATTTTATGTGTAATTATGAACATATATAGCAAATTTAAATATGAAAATATGTAAAATAAATACTATTTAAATGTACATATATTAGTTAATGATGGCCAGTTTAGATCTAAATCATTACTGTTTTTCTCAAAATGTGTACATGTGTTTACAATCAAATTACGATTTTTTTCAAAACTTGTACATCTGTTTACAAACAAATATTTTTGTCAGCCAAATGTTTTCCAAATAAAAATTTTCTCTTGAAGCAGATAAAAAGTTTGACATTTTTATTTACCTCAAGTTTTATTTTTTTATGCGGTATTTAAACCAATTGAAACACGCTCTTGGATGTAAAGTGACCATAATTAACTAATATACATTTAAATATTATTTATAGATAAAAAGATAAAGATAAAAAGTTAGATAAAAAGTTAAAAGTTAAAAAAAAAGTTACCACGATTTTTTTTTAACTTTTTATGCGGCATTTAAACCAATTGAAACACACACTGTGCGTGTTTCAATTGGTTTAAATGCCGCATAAAAAGTTAAAAAAAAATCGTGGTAAATTTTTTTTAACTTTTAACTTTTTATCTGTTGACCAATTGATTTAAATTTTGACATTAATATTGTTGCTTATTTTATGTGTTATTATGATCGTATATAGCAAATTTAAATATGAAAATATGTAAAATAAATACTATTTAAATGTATATTAGTTAATTATGGCCAGTTTACATCTAAATTATTACGATTTTTCTCAAAATTTGTACATGACAAATTTCTGTTTACAAACAAATATTTTTGTCAGCCAAATGTTTTCCACATAAAAATTTTATCAGCTCTTGAAGCAGATAAAAAGTTTGACATTTTTATTCATCTCAATTTTTAACCTTTTAACTTTTTATGCGGCATTTAAACCAATTGAAACACGCACTTAGTATTGTCCGAGGCGCCGATCTATTAAAGGTAGAGTTGCCACCATTAAGCTTTCATTGAAAATTGCTGTCGGAATGGCGTTGGATTTTTTTGCATTCGGCACTTTATATATTTTACACGGGAAACTAGAAACCTGTGTTTATGTTTCTGTCCCATTCTTTGTCTCTTTGGCCAAATGTTAAATTTGGACAAAATTGTTAATATGAGTTGGTTGAGATGCAGGGTCGATGCAAAATGATTAGTCTGAAGTATTTTCGCACACCAGAATTACGTATCCAGAATGATGAACCATACTTGAGTATGAAATTCAACATAACATCATACCACAGGATTTACTTTCCAAGATAAAAACCGCATTTTTTTTCTAATATGTACCGTGCTGTGTTTTTAGGAATATTTTGATGTGCATAAAAAAAGGAATATGATTAAAGAATCTCGATTATCCGGGATGAGCGGGACCGGAGGCCTCCCGGATAATCAAAAATCCCGGTAAATCGGATTATTCGTTATTATAGACTAACAACACTAGGAAATTCATCGCAGTTTTGCACTTATTTATATTTATATTTTAATAATAAATATAAAAATCACGTTAATTACATTATTATAAAAAATATGTAACATAAAAATTTGTAATTTCGATTTTATATACATATCTATGTAAATTGTAACGGAAGATTTCAAAATTTAACGTGTTAATTGTTCGACGTCCGTTAGCAGAAACTCCTAGTGGTTTTATAGTGGATGCAGCACATTACCGGCTAGATGGCAGTCCGTTGGGGTGGTTCTTTTCACTAACCTCCTGAGAGCTTGAGAGTGCTGCGTTAATGTATTTATTATCAAGGGAATGTTTATACACTTTGTCACTTACCAGTTGATCACAGTTACGGACTAATGAAGCCAATGGCATTGGTCATTAGGTCTCTAGGCCACTGCACTCCGTGCCCACCCTACCACATTGTACACCATTCTAAATGGTATACCCATTCACGTGATTGTACTTAAATCATTTTTAATTCACTTTTAGTCATGCAATTCAATCTTATTTAAATCACTATGTAGCAACATAATACGACAAGACACATGGTCACTTAAAGCAAAACCACAAAAAAAATATAAGAAAAGAAGAAGAAAGTTCCGTTCGATCAACGTTTAACAATATTTATTAATAGAAGAAAAATTTAAAGAAAGCAAAATTAGAACCATGTCCCAAAAAAAGGAAATAATCAAAAAAACTTCAATTGAAATTGGAAATATTTGGTTTTGAACGAAGCATTCAAAACTTATTTTAGCTTATAATTATTTTTGTTGTTGTTTAACCATGAACACGGCACAATGGTACATATTCTTAAGCGGCGTTATCCGCACCGCAACATGCGTGTATTATATCGTAATCGTTTATTTTTAATTCCGTTAATACGATAATTTGGCCGTGGAATCCAGATAAATAATTTAAAAGCGCTTACCGAATTCCGAAAGCACAGCTGCTTAAATATGCTGGCTATTACTTTTTGCATCAATATGTACCGCTTGATACAAATAATTATGCTCACAATTGCTAAAGGAACATAAAAAAAATCCGTTAAAATTACATGTTCGACCAACACATGTTACTTACTCTTAGTTTGCAGAATTTACAAGAACAAAAAAATGTGAATTTTACCTTAATTAAACCGTATATCCAATATTTAAGAAACTAAAATTATCTTTTAAACTGGCTCTGTGTCAAATTAATTCGAGATAACTTTATCTCGTCTGGGGAATATCCAGCAGCACATCACTAAACCCCGAATTTAACAAACGAAAATTAAATATTTTATTACACTAATTAATTTAAGTTTAAGTACCTTTAATCAGCCTTTAGTTTTAGTAATTGATTTTTTTATTTATTTTGTTTTAACAAACTGTTTTGGTTCCACGGCGGTCACTACACAAATGATAAACTTAAGATTGAAAATGGTTTGTCATCATGATAACAAAACAAAAATTTACCGGAATCAAGTTACTCAACAACAATTCCAATACATACGAATAATTGTATAAATAAATACACCTGAAGTGTATATCAATAGAAAAATGCATTGATAGAAAAAAAATTCAAAATCTCGAATACAGTGCGTTAGATAGAATATTTAAATAAGCAAACTTTGCAATAGATTGTCATGTGTCATGTTAAATTTTAAAATTTTCGAATGTAACAGATCGACTGTGACAAAATACCATTCCATTTCTAAATTCTGTTTGAAACGATAAAAAAATAAAAATACTATCACAAAAAATTAACTTTCATCAGCTTCGGTATTGACAAATTTAAATTTTACTGAAAAAATCGTTTACTTTGGTCTGTCGTTGGCTTTTCCGCCGATGCTCAATTAAATTGGCCTGTATCCTATGAACGTGCATTTTATCTTGCACGCTTATTTTGTCGATGTCAAGATTCTCTAAGTAATTTAAATCAGTTTCACAAGCAGTTATAGCATCGTTCGTCTTTACATTTGAGAGAAGTTCTTCATTCACATCGTCATCACTGCCGAGTTCCTCTTGATTTTCATTAAGATTTAATACCACTTCAATGTCCGAATCTACCCAGTTAACAAATTCAGGTCTATTCATTTGGCTCAGTATGCCCTGATTTAATCCATCTATTGGAATGTCTTTTATGTTGTCCGCTTTACAGTTCAAACTTTCCGATGTTTCATAATCATTGTGCAGTATACCAAGATGATTTTAAAACAGCTTCGGTTACGTCACTCCAAGCTCGAGTAAGGCATCATAATGCGTGTTTTAAATTAAAATTTTTGACGAAAGAGGTCACGTCCTTACTTCTGTCTGCAAGGTTATTAATTTTCTAAACATTTCCTTGCGAAAATGACACTTGCAGCTTCGAATCACACCCTGATTCATCGGGTGTATAAATCTCGTACGATTAGCGGGCAAATACTTGACTATTATGTTGTTTCTTTTAAGTTTAGCTACATTCGGATGTGCGGGGCAGTTATCTAATAGTAATAAAATTTTACAATCCTCTCCCAGTCCTAATTTATCAGAACTTTTTCTAGCTTCAGCCACAAAATGGTTATCAAACCATTTCAAAAATAATTCTTGGGTTACCCAAGCCTTTTTGTTTGCCATATAGAAAACTAGTAACTCCTTTATATCTTGCAAGCTCTTGGACGCGCACTTTTCCCAATTACAAATAGGTTGCATTTATGAGTTAATTTTTCCAATTTTATTAAATCATCTAACTCTTCGACGAATAGTGTTGCGCTTTCATCATCAGCCGAAATTTTTTCACCGGACGCTTTGAGACTATGAATTCCATGACGGATTTTAAAATGTCCCAACCAGCCCTGCGAGTAATGGCATGTTGTTTCTATTTCGAACGTTGCGTGGAAAATATTTTGCTTTTCGATTATCATTCCTCCCGAAATAGATAAACCTCGAAATCTTTGTTGGCGAAACAATTCGTACGTTGCTACATCTACGTGTGCATGTTCAGTGCCTTTTAAAGTTTTCCGAACGTTTAAGCCTTTAATGGAATCGGATTCAGGTAAGAATTTGAAAATTTCGTTTTTTAATATCATAAACAGTTTGTTGCCGCACTCCGTATTTCACTGATAAATTTTTTGCAGATACCCCTTTTTGGAGTTGGTGTATAATATCTACTTTTTCTTTAATAGATAAAACCTTTTTTGATCTTTTAGATGAAGCTGATGTTGACGGAAGCACAGTGTTACCTAAATGTAAATCAACAGTTTTCTACAGATAGTTTATATTTAACATTTTAATCACCTGCATACAATTACACTATAAGTAATCCTCTTACCGTTTGTTTATATGAATCAAAATAATTGAAAATTGGAACAATCAATCTTATTACGCAATGAATTTTACCTACTAAACATTAACCGCACTTCATTAAACTGCGATATAAACTAAAAGAAAACTATTCTTCACAAGTTAATGAACGCTAAAAATTGGTTTGTAACGGTAATCACATTCCTTTTTTATGCACATCAAAATATTCCTTAAAACACAATACGGTACGGTATATATTAGAAAATTTCAAAACACATGAAAAAAATGTAAAATCCCGGTTAATCAGATGAAATTCCGGATAATAGAGATTCACGATGATCTTATCTCTGATAATCGAGATTCAAGTGTAGTTCGCTAAGTCAACTTGGTTTTGCTCCTTATAGATAGATACCTGAAGTATTAAAATATTTTGTAGCTTGCGGTCACTGCAATGAGCAGTGTTATGAAACACCCCAGTATTTCAATCTAGAAGATTATTTCGTCAGTCTTGACGACACCAAACATTTGGAATCTGGCTATTATCCAAGAGCTTGCCATTTTTTTTTTTGGAAAGGAGTGTTTATAAACATAAGTCAAATTGAAACATGATATACAAGAACATGGCTAAACATGTAAGTCTCCTTAATCAGAAATAATTATAATCAATTCATTTATTTTAAAAATTTAAATTATAAATATTTTATTTCCAATTTAGTCATAAAATATTTTGAAAGTTTACAAATTAACTCCACACTGTGCATAATATTTGGTTAGTTCCGAAACATTTTTTATTAGTAGCAGGAATGCCGCTATATATAGGGCCGTGACAACATAAAACAAAATTTTTAAATTGGTGTTAGTGACAAGCATACCCGATTATACTTTTCCATACTAAAAATAATCGATTATTTGGGATTTTTTGATGTTTAATTTTGCTTATATTTCCTTAAATGTTCAAGAATTTCTTACGATTTTTCTATGATATGATCATAATTTATTCAAGAACATACCTTTTTTATGATCCAAATTTAAAAATTTTTCTTCAAAATTTCACTTTTTTCTTAAATTTTACCCTATTTCCCTAATAATTTTAATTATTTTTTTTTTATTTACTTTTGTTTTGTTTTTTTCCTGCGTTTTTGTTTGCAAAAGTCGCGTGAACCAATTAGGTCTATGTTTATGTTTTTTATAAAAAGGTGAAGAGTGTTAAAGATTTTATTTTGTATTTTAACATCGAAGTGAGGTTACCAAGGTATTGGAGGTTTGGTTTCGTCCCTCATACTGCAATGACCAAACTACAAAAGTATAGAAAATACACTGAACTTGAAAATACTTTCAACCAAAATATATAATCACAATATCTTAGCGAATTTTTATGATTCACTACGCAATTGTAAACCCCTTAGTAATCTTGTGTTTTATTAGTGCGTGTTTCAATTGGTTTAAAAGCCGCATAAAAAGTTAAAAAGTTAAAAATTGTGGTGAATAAAAATGTCAAACTTTTTATCTGCTTCAAGAGCTGATAAAATTTTTATGTGGAAAACATTTGGCTGACAAAAATATTTGTTTGTAAACAGAAATTTGTCATGTACAAATTTTAAGAAAAATCGTAATGATTTAGATGTAAACTGGTCATAATTAACTAATATACTTTAAATAGTATTTATTTTACATATTTTCATATTTAAATTTGCTATATACATTAATAATAACACATAAAATAAGCAACAATGTTAATGTCAAAATTTAAACCAATTGAAACAGATAAAAAGTTAAAAAGTTAAAAAAAATTTACCACGAATTTTTTTTTTAACTCTTTAACTTTTTATGCGGCATTTAAACCAATTGAAACACGCACTTACTGTATTTAAGACGACTGTTCGAGTGCGAACTTTTGTACGGATATTTAGAATCACACTTTTCCAATAATCAAATTACGCCCATAAAAGATGAAATATTTTTAACTTTAAGAAAAATATTCGCAGACGATCAATCTAATCATAAAAAAAATAAAATTATGAGCTACATTGTGCTTAATAAATCGCTAGAAAAGTGTGATTCTAAATATTCGCACAAAAGTTCGCACTCGAACAGTCGCCTTTAACGTATGCATGTGATTTCTATATGAATTTTAACGTCGATGTAAAAATAAGATCGTCCAGAATAACCCAAAGTATCATTTTGTATTTTGTGCAGATTTTTTTTGACATGATCTGATGCTGTGTATGCTTGTGGTTCATGGTGAAAGCATATGTATTTTATGACATGTCATGTTTATGTAAATGCGTAAACAACCTGTTTTAATAAAATTTAAAAAATAGTCTGTCTACTTAATTAATATGTCACTTCAACTAAAATCTCATAAAAAATATAGTTTAAAACAAAAATTTAATTAATGCAAGAATCTGGTTTTACATATTATACGGGGTTAGCCATCTATTGGTTTTTTAAATCGTCAGTCTATCGAAATATCGCGTCACGGATCTTTTCGCTTGAGGAGCGTTTCGAACTATTGGATACTTATTTTCAAATTCAGTGTTGTGCGAATTTTGAAAAGAAATATGGGTTGTGAAAGCGAGCCAAACGATACTGCTGAAGTGAAATTGATGAAGAAAATTCATGGAAAAGGCTTGTTATTACAAAGACCTCGGACTATTCGCCTATAAGGTCCAGATGACCCAGCAGTTGAAAACAAATTACCATTTGCTGCTATCTCAGTTTTCTGCGTGAGTCATACACCAGCAACATAATGACGTCGATTTTGGTGTGGATTTTGGAGTTTTTGGCATAATTGGCCCATTTTTCTTAGAAAATGCTGCTCAATGGCGACCATTACAGAGCCATGCGGACCAACTGTGAATGTGGACAATCTTTGGTTTCAACAAGATGGCGCCACATGCCATACAAACCGACTGTTAATCGATCTCTTGCGCGGCAAATTTGACAACCGAATAATCAGCCGTTTTGGAGATGTCAATTGGCCTGCGTGGAGCTGCGATTTGACGCCGTTGAACTTTTTCTACAAGGTTTCTTTAAGGATAGATGTTCTGCGGATAAACCAGAGACAGTTCCAGCTTTAAAACATAACATTGCAACAGTTCATCGAAAAAGTAAAAATAAACCATAAGTTTTATTAGCTTAGCAATATAGACATCAACCTTTATAAGAAAATTAGACACAGAAAACGCACGTAACACAAGTGTTCTCAAGAACCTCATAAATTGTAGCATAGGTAACACTCCAATTATGCTAGTGGAGTTGTTTGTCGTTTGCCGAGTTTGCTTGAATTAAAAATTAGTCAGTAAACATTAAACATTTTGAGTCAAATGTGTAATTTTGAGGAGACAACAAAAAATTTAAAATAATCCGTTAGTCGTTTCAAGTGGCTATGATAGTGAACATATTAAATGTTTTGGACTAGCGGGATCGGGGTGAAAATTCGATAATCTAACAAAATAAATTTAAAATGAAATTTTTTAATGAAAATTAAATTAAAAGTAAGTATATGATTTCGTAATTGTGTAACAAATACACCTGTACTCGTATCAAGCAGTACTGCTTCATACCTCATTAAATTTATGTCGATGTTTTTTATTTTTAATAATAGATGGCAAAAAAGTGTTACGACTACACGGTCATAGCTTCCCACTCTTTACTTCAAATTTTAATTTCATTGTAATTTTCTTGAATTCACGTTTTCTCCTTCCTATTGTGTGGCGTATACGTCGAATGGATTTGTGAGACCAATGTGTGCCCTTAGTCGTACGAGCCTGTACGAACTGTACATTGAATTTTTTTTTCTGTGTTTCCTGCTTTGTGTTTTTGGCGCGTCACGTTTGTTCTCGTTTTGTGCCGCTCATGAATTGCATGGGTGAGAACGAGAAACCTATAGAAAGGAACATATTTTTCTGCGAAAATTTTTTTTTGGTAGAGCCTTCATTGGAACGTTGCAAAAATAGAGTCTATTGTTTGCCTAGTGGTAAAGTAAAATGGTATCGGCTATCGGTCGAGTAAAAAATGATCATAATTTATTTGTATTTTTTTTTTTTTTTTGGGATAAAAAAATAATAAAATAATAATAATAAAATTATGTGCGCTTACCATTTTTTGTAAAGTGAAGGAAAAAATAAAAATTGTTAATCAAGAATAATAAATTCATGCCACGAAGTGTTTATAAATTCAAACCCTTAAACAGCGGTGTTCAATCTAAAATCAAATTACGAGTTCCTGAAATACATTTGTTGCCACCTGAAATACATTTGTTGTCACCTGGAATACATAAATCATCGCCTGAAAGAAAACCATCACCAATTTATCGTCAAACCCAACACTACAGCTGAGTTATTAATATCACCATCCGAGAATCGTCCCTCATTTAATATATGTAGTTATCTGAAATGTAATTAGATTAATTTAATTAAGTTCATACGTATATTATAATAATTACTTACCTTGTCATTATATTCATCTTGATTACCTAGAAATTAGTATAAATATTATTTAGATAACAAACCAAAAACATATGTAAACAATATACATAACATAATTTGCCCTTGAACTTGATCTTCAAAACACAACAAATTATGTCATGCATATTGTAACACAAATAAACATACACTAGAATTTCTCTATATATTTATTAACACATATAGATACTTACCTTTAAAACAATAAGGATAATTGGTTACCTAAAATAGTAATTAAGTTAAGATAAAATTCAGTTTATTATGTATATTAAATCTTTCTTACCAGTTTGTTATGACATTTCTGCATCACACAATTACTAATGTAATTATCTTATAGATTGTACTACCACCAATGTAATTCCTATTTATTAGAAAGTGCGTTTAATACTTAATATATAATTTGTAATGCCATCTAGTGGCAATTAAATTACGAGGCGATTGATAACCCTCTATGGTAAATATACCAACATTTTTGTAATTAATATTTTGTAAAACAAAATAAAATTCTCTTTGTCATCAACCACCATAGCGATAAGTTGTGTTTTAGAATTGCATCGCGTTGTAAATCAAAATAAATATAAATATAATAATATAAAATTAAATAGAAATTTGTACAGTGAAGTTATACAGTACCACCGGTTTATTATTTCTACATTTGTTGGTCCTTCGAGCCGGATGCGATACCAAAGCGCATCAAAGTGTAAAGTTAAAAACCGCGATTGCAATTCTAAAACATCCACGCCATTACTAACCAGCGGATAGCAAAAAAGCGCAGTGTTATTTTTCGATACAAGGCGATACTACAGCCAGCGTTCACGCGCCGAAATACCCACCGCCATTCATCGCATGGTATTTCTACGTGGTTACATTAATCTGCATAATTAATAAAGTGATAAAAACGGAAATACCCACCGCCATTCTTCGCATGGTATTTCTACGTGTTTAATTAATAAAATGCAGGATTAATAAAGTGATAAAGCCGAGATTCCAGTCGCCATTCGCCGAGTGGTTTTTTACGAGTTTGCATTCGCTCGCCCATATACAAACGAAGGCGATTGCAATTCGATACTGCAGCCAACATTCACGCGACGATATACCCACCGCAATTTATCGCATGGTATTTCTACGTGGTTGCATTAATATGAAGATTTAATAAGTTGATTAAACCCGAGATTCCAGCCGCCATTCACCGAGTGGCTTTTACAAGTTTGCATTCGCTCGCCCATATACCAACGAAGGCGATTGCAATTCGATACAAGCCGATACTGCAGCCAGCGTACATATTCCGAAATACCCACCGCAATTCACCGCATGGTATTTCATCATAACTGGTCAGCAGCCGCAATTCACCGCATGGTATTTCTACGGATTCGTACAAATCTTTAAAATTAGTAAAGGATTTATCCCGAAATACCCACCGCAATTCACCGCATGATATTGCATCATAACTGGTCAGCAGCCGCCATTCATCGCATGTTATTTATTATTTCCGGTTGGCAGATAAATAGACAAGTCCGGAGTGACAAACCAAGCACCATTCATCGCGTGCCCATATTCCAGCCGCCATTTGCCGAATAGTATTATTATCAGTCTCCAGTTGACAGTCGAGTACAGGATTAAAACCAGGTGAGCTGTTTCCATATCATTTAAGTAAATTGAACCCTAACCACAATATATTAAAAATATATTTTCGAATTTTTATAATTATATTTCGAGTGGTTCTTTGACATATTCCTTGTGCTCGCGCTGTGCGTATAAAATTATACATACTTCTGTTAAGTTATCGACCAATTTAATTATATTTTAACCTCGTGTTAATATGGAAGCATTAGTTAAGCGTAAAAGTGTGATCAAGGGTCAGTTAACGAAGATTGCTAATTTTGTAAATACGAAGGGCGAAAATGCCACTTATGACGAACTGTTAATTCGGTTAGCTAAAGTGAATGATATGTATAATCGATTTATTTCAATTGAGGAACAAATATTTAACTTGGATGCAGAAGCGAATTCGGATATGGATATTTTTGACGAAGCGTATTACTCAATCGTTGCGAAATTACAAGTGCTTTTAAGACAACTCTCGACTAAGTCCGCAATACCGACTCCTCGCGATAATGCCGATGTTTCTTTGAATACCACCCAGATTAATTTTCGATCTGATTTCAAATTACCGAGACTGAGTTGCCCTACTTTCGATGGCAATCTGAAACAATGGCAATCATTTTATGATATTTACATATCCACGGTCCACGAGAATACAAACCTATCCTCCGCCGAGAAGTTCAAATATCTCCTGGGGCAGTTACGTGGATCTGCATATACAACTGTTTGCCATTTCCGTATAGACGATGCAAGCTATTATGAAGCGTTAAAACGATTGGTCAAAAAATACGATAGAAAACGGACTATAGTGGAAGGTTACATTCGCGGATTCCATTTGCCGCCGAAGTTTAGTAAACCGTCAGCCGTGAATAACACTAAGCTTCATGATACGTTAGATGAAACCATTCGAGGCCTAAAGGCGCTCGGAGATCTAGCAACGCACCGTGACCCGTGGTTAATCCTTTTGCCAGCCGAAAAATTGGATGATGATACAAGGCAGCTATGGAAATACGAGTCAGCTGAAACCGATTATCCAACGGGTGATGAATTCTTAGAATTTCTATCTAAGAGAATGATTTCACTAGCTGAGCCTGCAACCAAAAGATTTGCTGCCCCCAAGTCACCAACACCGATTAATTCCTATTATGCCGCTATACAGCTACCGCCCTGCCCACTCTGTGAAAATGAAGAACATAGATTGTACGAGTGTCCTAAAATTCGTGCAATGGACAGTATCTCGCGCCGCGAGTTCATATCCAAATCCAACCGCTGTTTAAACTGCCTTACTGATCGACACCTAATCACGAACTGTAACAGCAGAAAACATTATCAAAAATGTCTCAAACGACACAATACTTTGTTGCATTACGTCCATACCCCACAAATAACCAAAGGTTCAAAGAATGATAAAGGATCACCGAATACGAATGAGACCGTTCATCAAAATATCGTTCAACCAAATTCCAGTAATAATAACCAATCAGCTACCACGATGTTAGCAATACCGATGTGTCGATACCTAGAGAAACCAGTGCCAATTAAGGATCCAGTAGAAGATAGCCGTTCGATTAAACGTAACATCCCTATTTTACCTACCGCAAAATCGAACATACAGGATAAATATGAAAACTGGACAAAATGTCGAGCTCTGTTAGATTCGGGGTCGACGCACAATTTTATTACGAAAGATCTTATAAGCCGATTGAAAATTCCGCGTCCAATGTCGGATATTACAATTAGTTCAATTAATCAATCGCGATCATGTATCTCAAGAGAAAAATCCGAAATTAAACTACGAACTTCAGTCAATCCATCCTTTTGCATGGACATTGAACAACCTATTTTCAACACCAGTAAAACCTGTCATCATGTTGATTCTGAAACTCTTCAAAGGTTAGAGATAACTATGGGGAGATTTTGGCGAACAGAACAGGTGCTCTTACCCCAAGATAAAGACTACCATCGTATCCTGTGGAGAGAAAACCCAGATATGACATTATCTCAATACCGTTTAAAAGCGGCAACCTACGATAAGTACGAGACGATCTATCCCGAAGCCAGCAAAGTCATTAGGAAGGATTTTTACATGGATCTTAAGTATTTAAATACAAAAACCTTAATCCGTGTTTTAGGATACCTTCTCAGATGCAAAAAAAATTCTTCAAACCCGAAAACTAATACGAAAATCTTGCATTCACTTAATCGTAAAGGAGGTTGTAAATGCCGAATACTGTCTATTCCGATTTGTCCAGCATGAAGGTTATAAAAGCGATATTAGTTTATTATTAAACCATAAATTATTACCGAATAATTCAAAAAATTTTATTTTTATTCATATATCGACAACTATGGACTGCTGCTGCGGACGTTTGGAGAAGGCTGCTATTATTCACGATGCTAAGCTCCGCATAACATTGCCAAGCAACCATGTTATCACCGAAGGTATAATCCGGTACATACATCACAGGAATTTACATGCCAGCCACAAATTGTTGCATACCATATTAAAACAACGGTTTGCCATCCCTAGAGCAAAAACCGTCATACGCCGGATTATCCATCTATGTATCACCTGCAGACACTTTAATACAAAGTTGGAACAACAACTTATGGGTCAGCTACCCAGCTGCCGTGTCAATCCACCAGCTAGGCCATTCATCGAGGTCGCTATCTACCTAGCTGGTCCATTTAATCTTAAACCATACAGGATTAGAGGTGCCAAATCTAATAAATCCTAAATAGTAATATTTGTTTGTATGGCCACCAAAGCCACAACGATTGAAATTGTATCCCTCAAATTACCCGGAGGCCGCTTTCTCAACCGACCGATAAGTAAACTGTGCTTCTTACCTAATATTGACTCAACTGAGTCAACGGCGGCGGTATGTTCAATCTAAAATCAAATTACGAGTTCCTGAAATACATTTGTTGCCACCTGAAATACATTTGTTGTCACCTGGAATACATAAATCATCGCCTGAAAGAAAACCATCACCAATTTATCGTCAAACCCAACACTACAGCTGAGTTATTAATATCACCATCCGAGAATCGTCCCTCATTTAATATATGTAGTTATCTGAAATGTAATTAGATTAATTTAATTAAGTTCATACGTATATTATAATAATTACTTACCTTGTCATTATATTCATCTTGATTACCTAGAAATTAGTATAAATATTATTTAGATAACAAACCAAAAACATATGTAAACAATATACATAACATAATTTGCCCTTGAACTTGATCTTCAAAACACAACAAATTATGTCATGCATATTGTAACACAAATAAACATACACTAGAATTTCTCTATATATTTATTAACACATATAGATACTTACCTTTAAAACAATAAGGATAATTGGTTACCTAAAATAGTAATTAAGTTAAGATAAAATTCAGTTTATTATGTATATTAAATCTTTCTTACCAGTTTGTTATGACATTTCTGCATCACACAATTACTAATGTAATTATCTTATAGATTGTACTACCACCAATGTAATTCCTATTTATTAGAAAGTGCGTTTAATACTTAATATATAATTTGTAATGCCATCTAGTGGCAATTAAATTACGAGGCGATTGATAACCCTCTATGGTAAATATACCAACATTTTTGTAATTAATATTTTGTAAAACAAAATAAAATTCTCTTTGTCATCAACCACCATAGCGATAAGTTGTGTTTTAGAATTGCATCGCGTTGTAAATCAAAATAAATATAAATATAATAATATAAAATTAAATAGAAATTTGTACAGTGAAGTTATACAGTACCACCGGTTTATTATTTCTACAAGCGGAGCAGTGATAAAAGTGGTTTTGCAAGTCATTTGTGGTCGTCGCAGTCGATACCCTTGAGATTAATATCAATTTTATATTTATTTTATGGTAAAGTTGTTATAAAACCGAACATAAAAATTCATTGCTGCCAAAAATTTTACAGTTTTTACTGTATATTTTTGAACCATTTGAGGATATTCGCTGGTTATATCATAAGTCATATAGCTGTACGGCAGTGAAACAAGCTCGCTTAGTGCGGATTTACGTTATATCTATATTACAACGGATGCTGCTTGAGATTTTTTTCGTGCCGTTTTTATCGTGCATATTGGTTATATACCTGCGAAGGACTCCCAACGTACAGGTGGCCAACCGGCCATTTGTTAATTTGGTTTCCTAAAGGTCGTAAGGCGAGACAACGCCCAACCAAATTTGCTTACGGGCGGCCAGTCGAGGCCGATTACATTTATTCAACGGTTATTCGGTTTACGGCGGGAAGTCGCCCAACTGTCCGAGCGTGGAGCCTGTGGCAGGACGGCAACAAGGCCGCAACCAATTCGGCCGCAAAGACGCCGCCGCAACCCGATAGGGTGACCTTTCCTAAGGTCAAAGGTATGACGTTTTTTTTATTTTCTTAATTTAAAGTTTTAATATATTTTTAATTTATTTTATTTGGTAAATTTAATTTATTTTTATTTAACTTCATATACTTCAAATTTTTCAACTTTTATTTTTTTTTTTTAATTTTCAATTTTTTTATTTAAATTTTAATCGAGCGGTGTTCGTGCGCGCGACCTTGGCGCATATTGGTCTCGCCCCAAAAATTTTTTTTGTTACGGTTATTTTTATTCTTCTGGACTTTTATTTCTTCTATGGGGTTTTTGGTATCCGCTTCCTCGGTGGTGAATTAATATAAAAAAATGAATTACTAAGTTTGTATCGGTTCGGTATGTTGAGAGGGGGACTCTCATTCTGTGCCGGTTCCGTATATACAGCCTGAACTTGCAACTCCTCTTCATCCCCTTGGCAGGACATCCACAGTGTCGGAGTGATGAGTCCAGTGAATGTGTCGTTCATACGGGGCGACCGTAAAATCCAGCGGTCTTCTCGTGGCACTTCGGTGGTTTCAAGCTGCCGAAGTGTGAATTGTGGAAGATTCGTTGGAGGTCTCTCCGGGTAAAGTAAAGAGTGGCTTGGTCTGTTAGGGAGACGCCCCTACCCTCTAATGCTTCTTCGTTGCAGCTGGGCATCGGCTTCTCGGGGTCAGAGTCATGCAAGCCTCCAAATCCCCACGACCCAATAAGCTGAGTATTAGACGGCAAAATCACTGTGTATGAGGCCGCTGCATGACTAGTTAAAATCTGTGGATCAGCTGCTGTAAAATCTGTGGATCGACTGCTGATCCGTCCATAACATTTCTAGGCCCCGTAATATAATTTTTATTTTTCACGAAAAAAATATTACACAAACAAAATCTTATCATTTATTTAATTATATTGCCATCTATAGTCCAAGATCGGAGTCATCAACATAAAATGGCGATTTTCGTTTTCGCATCTTTTCAACAATTTTGTTTTCATTAAATTTTTATTAATTTTTTTCTCTTCGTTTTATAAATTTATATGTGGAGATATTTATTGATTGGTTTTAGTAAATGCAGAAAGCTCATAAAAGCTAATTTTTTTTATGTGTGGTTTTGCTTATACAGGGTATGCCTAGTCGTATATATGCTGATGCGATTTTTTGCGTTCACTTAAATTAAAATTTTATATGAAATGGAAAACCAAATTGTTGTTGTTTGTTAAAATTGACATAGAATTTAAAACACAATAACTCTGGTGAATTATTGACAAAAAATTGTTTGACGAATATTTGCGAACAGTGCTGACTACTTTTGTAAAGTTTATGATTAAAATATTCTATATACTTGCTTCTGATTTTCGCTACATACACATAGAAATAAATCTGTTTCACGAAAATAGTAAGCTTTTGTGTAAGTTTAATTTAAATATTATTGCATTAATTTGACATAAATAAAGTGCGTTTTAAATGCATTTAAAAATATTTTAATTTGCACGGATTCTTATGAGAAAGAACAAAACGCCTCCCTCTATTTAAAGCGTACGATAAAAAATAGCGGAATCTTATGGCTCTTATATATAGGTGGCTCTGATTAGATGTAATAAAAAAGATTTTGGTTGGAATTCATTTCTATTATTTGATCAGCTGAACTGTTCTCATAATTTGAACCTTTGGTTTTATTTCAAAAATCATAAATTAAATCAGTTCGAGTGAAATTATTTATGTTGTGCTCTTGGTTGTGAGATAGAATAAAATTTAACGTTTAATTCTTCCTCGCTTAGCTAAATGGAATTTGCTAAATTTTCAAAACGACACGGTTCCACAATAATTTTTATCGATTCCTGCAATCAATTCTTCTTGGAATGCTTTTAACCTTACCTTGTAACTTCCACTTTTAATAACTTTGGATGACTTAGTACCTTCAGTGCCTGCGAAAAAATCATTGAGCAATATTTGTCCAATTCTTTCAGAACATTCAAGCATATTATCATTCTTCGTCACCAAACCCTGTTATTTTATTATTACACTAAAAACTATATTTTTTCAAAGATTTGCTTAAAATCGAAAATCGCTCTAGTCCGTAAATTCGTAAGCAGCTAGCTTGTTCTCTCTGGAGGACATAGCGCTTTAATTAAGCAATATCGGCCATAATGAGTATGGTATGGTGAGTATGGTAATAACATTCTGGATATGTAAAACTGTTACTTATAGTAGTAACTAGCAACAATAACTAATAATATTGTTAAAAGCTAATCAGAAATGGAAGCCAATCAGTTAAAAAATGTATTTGATTTATTAGTATATAATTTTAGGAGTGGGAAATCTTAAATTTCAGAAATCTGCCACTTTCGTAAATTAAGATAACTACATTATTAAAGACTGTCGTGTTAACGTATTTCAATTAAAAATGTTATGAAATTCAAAGGTTTTTACACAAACGTTTTATATATTTATATTTTTACCTTTCATGCGAAACAATAAGAATTAAATTTCTTCGGTATACCTCAAACTACAGTAAAAAAATTTGAAAAACTCATTTGCCACAACCTTTTAAAAATGTGTACCTTAATATTATACCTGAAGGCTTATAAAATATTGTTAAGATCACAGAAAAAATAATTTTCTTTTTTGCAACAATTCTTTTTTGCAACCATTACCCTACCAACTTTTTCCGCCCGTCTATAAAAGCATAAATTAATTTATGATTTCTTCTATTATTCTATGCAGATTTATTTATCTATTGTTTTAACGTACAATACAAAACAAAGAATTATTAACCAAATACAAGCATAAGAACAATACAAAAGAAAAACCAAGTTAAGATATATAAAATACCATATAGCTCGCATCATATAAATTCTTTTCTATAGATAATATTATCTAGAAGGGAAAAGTAATACAAAAAACTGAAATTCAATTTTCCCATTTATCACATGGAAAATGGAAATTTATTTCAAAAAATATATTCGTCGGTTTGCGTGGTTTAAGAAAATTAATGGCCGCGTGCGGCTCTATTAAATCCTATTTGACTTGGTTTATCTTTATGCCATCCACACTACCGTTTGATTTCAATCTAATCTCTCTAAGTCGCATAAATATTCATGTTTTGCTAGAGGTAGCGTATATCGCATATTCATGTACGGTTTAACAAGTCGGCATGTACATATACCATATCAGAATCGTGTAATCAAGTGTTTAAGTAAAGGGAACATAATATCCTTACTCGTTATAATCATCATAATGAAAAATAATTTTTTTTTTTTGGTTCGGTTTCGTTGGTTTTTCGTATATTTGGCTGTGTTATTTGTTTATTTTGGTATTCAAAAGGACACGAGAAGAAAATCCTTAAAAATGAAAATGTAAAAAAGTGTAAGAAGAAACCAATTTATTATTATTTTTATTACAATTTCGGTTTATATTTCGCTCGTCTTATAAATTGATATCTTTTGGGCTTCATTTACAACAACAATTTGTGGAAAAATCTGTATGAAGATTTTGAACGCCCAAAACCCACCACAATAGTAGCAACATAATAATGCTGGAAAATTGATATTCTTTCTGATGACCAATGGAAATTTAAAAAAAAAATTATATTTTGTTTTAAACGTTGTGTTTTTGGGTTTGTTGTTACACGTTGCCTTATATCTAAGTATATATAGGTATTAGACATTAGGGGGTGGGTATACGATTTACAGTATTAAAAGAGGAGTCAAAGGAATAAAAAAATTAAATTGAAAGAATGGAGCGCGGGAATTGAAATTTCTTGTCAACGGCCATATTTATATGGTAAGCTTAACGAAAATTTCAAAATGTAATTTTGGAATAAAAAGTTTTTATGTTCGTAATTGAATAAACTGGGGAGAAAATAACAAACACATAAAACAGAAATTAAATTTTATTTACGAGTAAGTGCGAGAAATTTTATTGTCGTTTGAGAAAAAAGGGATACGCGATGATTGGAATTTTGACGCCTGTAAAACAACATCTTGTGGCGTGATTCATGTTAAATTTAAGAACATAAGCTATATACATGTTAATAAAATTTCTTAGAAGGACACGAATTAGATGTCAAAGCGTTTTGATTGAATTTACATGTCTTCGGGTAATAAATTTTAAGAAATAAATAAATTATCGGTCTTTTGGTTGATGCTTTAAAGGGAATATAATCTTATCAAGATTAAATAAAATTCTGTAAACAAGAATATTTTATTGCCTAATAATCCCAAATGGTTTACGAGTGGTACAAAGGTATCCCTTCTGCAGTTATTTTGCACACGCATACGCGAAACTCGAAATGTATTATTACCTTTTTCGATACTGGTGTTAGTCCTTTTTTAAGTATGAAGTTGATTTTATTAATTAATAGGAAGATCGTTATTAACATACTTGATTGCTGTAGTGCTATTCCAGAGAATAGAAAAATGCTGATGTTACATAAAATAATTATTCATTATAATATTGTTAAAAGATCTTATATTATCAAAAGTTGCTTAAGAAGAGCAAACAGTATACGAAAACTAATTTTAATGCTGTTAATTATATGCAAATTGCAATTATAAGATAATACCGTAGACAGACGATTCCAATTTTAGTTTTTTCGATCGCGATCTTCAAATATTAGTGACATACCGAAAACTTCATTCATTTACATTAATTTCATTTATTTGAAATCTGTCACAGTGTTTGAAGCAATACGATATTGATCAAATAAAGCTAATTATAAAGTAAAATGAAGCCGAAATCGCCAATTTGAATAACAAAAAAAGTCTACTAGAAAACAGTGCCCGTTCCAGCAAAAATCTGGCGTTGTTTTCTATGGACAAATTTAAGCGTTCGATGCGAAATAAAAGTGGAGTAAAACATTTATGTGCAGTTGCAACCAGTTATATCCCAAGAAATAGAAATATTTGGTGTCAAGTAAGTATTAAAATTGAAAACATCTGTAATTTATCTTAATATTAAGTTAGATGTATGTGAAGTTTACTTTTAAATTGTAATAATATTTTCTTAGAGATAACATTTGGATCTTTCTGGGAAAAGCAGGTACCTCTATTTTCCGTTAAGCAGTTTATAGAGCAGTTTCGTCTGACCCGAGAAACGTTTAATTTTTTGTGCACAACAATTGGAAAGTTTGTGCAAAAAGAGGATTCAAATTGGAGGAAGGCTATAAATGTGCCAGAAAGAATAGCTGTCGCATTATATGCATTGGACTCGTCAGCAGAATATGCCACTATTGGTCAACTTTTTCGGATTGGGCGAACTACTATAGAAGAAATCACATTACAAGTGTGAGGCAATCAAAACACTTCAGCAGCAATATTATTATGGTACTATTCCACGGGAAAAAATTATTACCAGCAAATCTCTCAGCAAAACTAAAACGAGACAAAAATATAGATCGGCTATTTGAGAGAAAGGCTCATCCGATTATAGCTTGCTGCGCATTTACTGAACAAATTGTTGTTGTGTTGCCATAATTTTTCATAAAAAATATATGTTTAGTACTCTTTAAAGCAAGTAAAACGAGAAAACCATCCCCACTCCATTTTAATTTTATTTCTAAAATATTTTTATGGATAAAACACTGCGCTTACGTATATTATCGTCTCGTATATACGTGTAAAAATTGATTCAAGTCAAAAAAATTATTTTAGATAAAGACATTTTTTAAACTGTTGTGTGAGAAGATGAAAATTTTTGTTTATAAAAAATAATTTAATGCACGATTGCACGTGTTATTTTGTAGGTTATGTATTTTATAGCAAAGCACTTTTGATTTATTTTCGAGAATTGAATATAGAAATGAAACAACATGAGTCTGCCTGTCCCGAAAATATTATTTAATTTATTAGTAATTTAACGATATTATTTATTGTCAAATATTAAAAATAAAAATTTTTCATTTTTTTTAAATAATTTATTGGCAATTCTCACCGAATGTAGATATCGTTGGTTTCTACGTCTACAAGATGGTTATGACAGTTTTGAACCCCTTTGCATCATAGTAAACTGTGATTCACGTTTTCTTCACCAAATGTCAGCTACTTTGTTGGAAATTGCGAATAGGTTAAATTTTGTTGATGCTTAAATTTTCCCCTTACATGTTTATGGTAGAACATTTTTTTATATATTTTCGAAAATTAAGAAAAATATTAAAATCACATGATTCTGTTCGTCTCAAAAATAATATTATATTTTTTCTACCATAAAATAAAAATGTTGGTTGTGTTTCATGCCGGGATTTCACAGTGAAACATTTTTTTTCAGTAATAAATACTGAGAAACCGAAAAGAGGAGAGTATACATATTAAAGTTACGTTAGTGTGATAACTTACTGAATTTTTTTTTTTGTTTCTCTCTAACAAGTAAAGAATATATATTTTTATCTCGTGTTAATTTTACTGAAAAAATTGTTTCACTGTGGAATTCACGCATCAGTCAACAGTAAATTTTAGTTTTTGTTTTTTTTTTCTTGTTAAATTTTTTCTGTTTTGTCCATGGAATAGTACCATTAATGGGTATCTACCAACGGATGACAAAATACAAGAAAACTTTAAGGGGCTTCAAGATATTTATGGGTTTTCTCAGTGTTATGCTGCCATAGTGCAGCAAGGCGCGCAAGTTTATGATGGAAATTTTGTGTTCAAAATTAGTTTAATTTAGTGTTTATTATAATTTTTTTTTTTTATTATCGATCTGTTTTGGAGCTCAAGGCTCACCCCGCTCTTCCGCGGTTATGTTCTTTACGTCCTTACTTTACGCATCCTGGCCAACTCGAGGACGTACGGCTATATAGGACCGATTTTTATTTGTTTTTATTATAATTATTTAATTAATTTTAAATAATAATTTAACACAGTGAATTTTTATATATATTATTTAAATTATGCTGAATTCTGAATTTGTATTTAAGATTATGCCATAAAGAAAAAAAATGTATTATAAAATTAGTTACTTCAGTGCCATCCTGTGGCACTATTCTGTCTTTCCCTTAGAAAAGAGAATTGGGAAAAATATCATAGCATTTTTGCCTAAATTTTATTATTCTGGGGTGACATGTTATAACATCACATTTTATGTCTATACCATACTGTTTCATTTTTTCAACTTTTTCCAGCCTGCTGATTAAAAAAATGTGATAGTTCATAATAATAATAATTCCCAACGACCAGTCACTCCTTCCTGACCGTACGGTTAAAACTTTTACAACAACAGCGTTGTTGATGGTATACTCTCGAGTAATAGGTTAACATCGGCGGACTTGAAATTTGTCTGTAAATCTTCATGTCGTCTGCATAAATGGAAATTGACGAGTTTTTGATTATGAAATCGACATCGTTGATGGATAATATGAAAAAATAGGCCCCAGATGACTGCCTTGTGGTACCCCGGAAATAGCTATAAAAGGAGCAGTTATGGATGGCCTGAAGATCACCTGATACCTATGTTCCCTCAGATAAGAGTCCACTCAGTAAGAATTGAGGTCCGAAACCAAGAGCCCTGAGCTTAAACAAAATTATCTTATGGGTAACCCTGTCAAACGCCTTGCTGAAATCCGTGGTAATAACATCAACTTCCTTTCCAACTTCCATAACGTTCAAAGTATCTGATGCAAATTCGGTTAGATGGGTTGTAGTAGTATGTAGATCGTACTCTAAGGAAGCCACGCTGATTCATTGAAAACAATGTTTTACATTGAAAGTAAAGGGAATCATACACAATACTCTAGAATAATTTGGGGATACAGGACAGTTTCGCAATTGGCCTATAGTTAGAGACGTCTGATTTACATCCCTTCTTGTGGGTTGGAATTATAAAAAAGTCTTTCCATATTGATGGCAATATTCCATAGGAGATCGACTTTTGGAACAACATTGTAAGTGGCTGCGCTAAGTTACCAACACAGTTTTTTTAAAGTGACAGAAGGCAATCCATCGGGGCCCGCGGGAAACCCATCTATATTAGCTTATTTATGCTCCTTACTACTGTTTCAAGATCGATTTGAATAGAGACCGGAGACGCTAGAGCGCTGTTATTCATGTAAATGAAGTAGGCCGCGTCAGGCTCGATATAGTTATTGGAGTGGGCACTATTGAAAAATTTGAGAAAAGCAAGCAATGGTTTTGGGGTCACCAGAAAAATGATCGCCGAACTTCATCATAGAAGGATATCCATCTGATTTCTTGTTATAGTTAATGAATGTCCAAAAGCGCTTTGGGTCAGTGATTATTTCTGACTACATACTACTGATGTAATAATTATAGAATTCATGAGACCTGATCGAAAATGCATTGTAAGCGTTCACGTAATTTAAGTAATCCGAGTCCAATCTCGTCTTTAATAATTTTTTCCAGTTTTTGAGAAGTTGATAGCGTTTTTCTTAAAACCATCACTAAGAGCGAAGCTAAAATCGTCGAATTTGAGGGAAAGTTCTGCTATAACCTTCAAGTGTGATAAAAAATATTCATTAATAAGTTGATTGTTGTGTTGTTTAATCTGTGACATATTTGTATTCAAATCCGAAAAAATTATATCACGTTTGTTACAAAACATCTCATTCATATAACGTCGAAATTATCAATAAACTTTAAAAAGTTTGTAAAGTATTTATCTTGACTGAAGTTGTTAAGTGCGATCGATTTAGAGTTACTTACAATATTGTCATCAATGCGATCAAACGAACTCGACATGTCATCACTCTAGTGTCAACACTAGACCAAATAATTTGTTTTCGATAATTGGAGAAATATTTCTGCTCATATTTATTCTAGTAGGTTGTGGTGATAGCAACAGAAAATAAATAGTTTATAAATGAAATAGTCGCCAATTTCAGTTTAGAAAAAAGAGACATAACATTCGATAAAGTATTGAAAATGTGATGTTATAACATGTCACCCCTGGCCTACTGAGGAAATAAGTTTGGTGTAAATATTTTCGAAACAAAGTTAAATGAATGTTAAAACTTATTCCTTCAGTAGGCCAGAAAAATATAATTTGCACAAAAATGTTACGAAAATATTTTTCCCAATACCCTATTCCCAGAGAAAGCCGGAATAGGGTCACTGTAAGTTTAAAGTATTTCCCTAGTTACAAAATCCCAATTACATCTATTTCAATTAGACTGTACATATGATATACCTCTGGCAATATTAATTGCAACATGGTGTTAAACAATTTGGGGGAAAAATTGGGAGATGCCGGAAATGAGAAAGAAAAAATCGCTTCCTTAAATGTATAAAAATATTCTTAAAATTTGAAAATAGTAAAAGTTATTAAGTATAATAGTTAAATAATGACAAATGTCGTTTTAAGATGAATGAAAGCGATTCATTGATTTTTTAATAATAATAATAATAAACTGAAAATCTTATAATCTGTAATCATCATTAATCTTAATTAAATCTGTAATCATCATTTTTTGTATAAAATTAAATAGTTAATTGTTTAAGCAAGTAATTGGACTTTGAATTTAATCGCGTTTCAGCTTGATTTTACATTTTTTGTAAAATTTCTATCGTCATGAACACGTTTTATGACAAGGAGATGGCAGGAACAAACAGCAAATCGGATTTTAACATCCAACAACTACCTAGTGCTGATAATTATCATATGGTGTTTTGCTATGCAGAATTATTTCGATATAAAAAAATGACATAAGTGTATTAAGAAGTTTCCAGTGGCCCTATTATGGCTTTCTCAGAGAATTGGGAAAAATTTTGCTGTAATTACAAATTGCAATAACTCCCAAATATTTATTTCCCGTTCCCAAATGTATATTCTGGAAGACTGGGAAAAATTTGTGGGGGAACATTTTTTTATTTTGGTTTTATAAACTAAAACGCATGTTGCGACCTTATTACAAGTTTAATTTATTTTTAAATAAAAATTTATTAGAAAAAATAATGTTAAAAAATTCGAAAAAGTACGAATTACAATTCCCTAAAAAAATAATGGGGAAAAATTAACGTCAAAACTGCTATAAAATGGAATTATTCTTTCCCAATAAAAAAAATTCCCAAACGCCAGAATATACTTTGAGAAATAAAAAAATTCCCAACTGCTAGAAATACGTTACTAATTCCCAATTCCCTATTCCCGGGGAAACCAGAATAGGGCCACAGATGATGATAAAATGCCAGAGGAAAAAATTGAGGACGTGTTACGTGAATCAAAATCGACGTTGGCTCTGAGTGTGGAACCGGAACTTTTTTTTCACATTCTCAATTGTAATTCAGCCCTTGAAATATGGGAAGAAATAAAAAAATTGTACGAACACCGTGAATTATTAAGAAAAATTATGTTATTGGGAACCCTGATTTCAATTTGTTTAAACAATTGTGAAAACATGCAAAATTACATCGACGAGATCACTTCAATTTCGTGCAAATTGAATAGCGTTTTAATTCAAAATAGATGATGGCTGGTTGGCTGCAATTATGTTGGCAGGTTTGACAAATGAATTACGTAGAAAATCAGACTGATCGCATAATAAAGAAGTTCAGAACTGACAACGGCACTGAATATTGTTCCAATGAGTTTGAAGGTTTTCTTAAACAACACGGTATACAGCATCAGTTTACCTCAGGGAGAATGAACCGAACAAAGTATATGATTTTTGATGGTGATTTAGACAAAATGTTTTGGGTTGAAGCATTATCAACAGAAAAATTTCATCAATTTTGGTGAATAAAACTCCCGAAGAGGTATGGACGGGCATCAAAGTAAATGTATCTCATGGGAAATTTTTTGGATCCGATGTTATGGTACATGTTCCTAAAGAAAAAAGAAAGAAGATAGACTCGAAGTCGCGAAAAATGATATTCATGGAGTATGACAGCAATACAAAAGGTTTTCGTTGCATTGATCCAAAAACGAAACAACTGGTAATAAGTAGAGATGTTATTTTTCATGAGAAAAATTGTGATTTGATGGAATCTATCAACTGATGACAATGTGAGTCCAGCTGTGACAGATTATAAAAAGACAGAAAATTCGTCGTTTGAAACTGATGTTAATTTGATTGATACTGGTGAAATTGATATAATGTTGATAATCGCGATTATCAACCTGATGGAAATGTTGCGACAGCAGGAATCGTATTGAGAAGATCTACGCGTGTACCAAAGCCTCGAGAATTTAATGATTATGTAAGTTATTGTTAATTAAATAATATTAACGATTTTGATATTCAGACTGTGCAAGAAGCTGCAGGACGTGATGATTCTTGAAAGTGGGAATATGGCATGCAGGAAGAAATTGCATCGTTGGTAGAAAACAAACCTTGGAGTCTCATCAAATTACCTCCTGAAAGGCTATTAAAACAAAATGGGTATTCAAGCGCAAATTTGACAATGATGGCGACGTAACAAAGCCCGTTTAGGTTGCTCACAGAAATATGGTGTAGAATACAATGAAACTTTCTCGCCTGTGGTTCGTTATGCTTCGATAAGATTTTTGATTTCCTTGGCAGTTGAAAAGGACGCTGTCATCGCTTTCTTGCAAGGCGACATTGATGCAGATGTGTATATTGAGCAACCGGAACGTTTTAATGACGGAACGAATAGAGCATGTAAACTGAATCGAGCTATGTATGGACTCAAACAAGCTGGACGCCAGTGGAATATTAAAGTCGAAACTGCATTAAAGTAATGTGGTTTAATAAAATCCGAATTGTATTCTTGCATTTATTCGAATCGAGAAATGAATTTGACAGAAGCTTGTTATGTAAATGACTTGATGATATTCTGGAAACATCAAACGGATTTAACCAAACTTACCCGGGATCTTCACTAAGACTAAATTTATGAATGTATGTGTAAGTATGTTATACAAATTTTGAGATTCTCATCAAATTATCAGGAGGCTATTTCAACGAAATTTCAATGCTATTCCTAATGAAATTGTCAATGATATACTGTTTTAAGATAAAAAACTATAAATTGGTTGACAATATTTACGGATTTTTTGACATTTGAAGAAATTATTATGACACTAAAATGCCCAGTTATGATATTTGTTTGATAACTATTTATCAATACATTGAAAAAAACATACACATACATAAAATATCATGAGAAGGTCTCAGCGATTTTACATAGTGAAGACCCTGGGTTAAGCAATTTTTATGCACGCAATTCAAGATAAATGATTTAGGTATACTGCCACGGAATGTGTGTGTATTCGTATAAATCAAAATGAAAACAGCACTGAGCTGGATTAAATCTCGTACATCAAAGAAATATTAAATCGTTTCGGATTGAAAGATTGTATGCAGATTGGCACACCTAGTGACTTGAATCAAAAACTTTCAATTAGTGTGACGTCAGATAGCAAAGAAGAAAAGTTACACAACGTATACCGTATCAACAAGCTGTGAGTTGCTTACAATACCTTATACAATGTACGAGACCAGACATAAATTTTGCAGACACAAATTTCGGTAGTGCGCATTGGAAGGCCATGAAAAGAATCCTGCGATATCTACATGGTACAATTAATTATAAAGTACGGTATGAAAAGACTGATGACTATTCAATTAATGGATATAGTGACGTAGATTGGGCATTGGACGTGTACAAACGTCGATCTTGTACAGGTTACCTGTTTAAATTAGAAATTGCAGCTTTCACATGGTCCAGTAATCGACAACCAATCATTGCATTCGGCCACCTTGCTGAAGCAATTGGCTGAAGAACTCGATCCCAAATTGCGCAAGTCTTAACGACAAGGTTAACGACAAAATTATCATAATACAATACATTCCAACAGACGAAATGGTTGCGGACAGTTTGACAAAAGCAGTCAGTTACTAAGGACAAACATAATTTTTGTGTCAATGCTATATGGGATTATGTTGAAAAATCTTAAATAATTGAAAATTAACTTTTAATTGTTTTTATAAATGGATTAAATTGAATCAATTTTTTGTATTGATCATTTTTAAATTTGTTATTTAAATATTCAACAAGTGAGAGTGATGTTAAATTATAAACGCACCCCATATTCTCATATGTCAACACTATTTTATTGAAATACAGATTATTTTTTGTATCTCATAAAGACAACATCTCTATTTTTTCGCTCTGCTAATACTTATAAAATAAAATCTAATTCGTTGCACAGTAATTATAATAATAATAAAAGTAGTAATATTAATAATAATAATCATGCACATAAAAATGCTAACAATAAGATATGGATACGAGGATAGATATAAGAAGAAACAACATCGTAATCTACATAAGCTGTAAGAACTGTGCATATAAAATATGTTATAAAATAAAACATAAATAAATAAATTAATAAATAAAACGTTATACTTATAATCAATCGTAGAGATAATAGTAAATAATAATAATAATAAAGTTAATTTAAGTTAATAAAACCAAAAATTAATTCATCAAAAATAATCGAAAATTCAATGGCGATAAATCAACGTCGGGATTATGGATTAGCACCTGGCCACATCTTCAAAAAAAACAACGGATTTGAGAAAGGGTATCATAAATTTACTTTGATCTTTTAATAATGGTCTTCAACATTTAACAATTATTTTTCTAATTTTTAGTTAAACATTTTGTTTTGCTCTAACGGTAGTTATAATTGTAAATAATAAGATTATTTTTGGTTATGGTTAAATTTTTAATTTTTTTTTTCTAATTTCTTCTAATTAACATATTTCCATTAAAAAGAATTTTTCGAGATTTATTTTTAGTAGAATAATTTTGTTATAATTCGTTATATGTTCAATCGGTGATGGATGAACAACTTCGAATCCGAAACAGTGAACTGTCTAAAGATCCAGAAAAAAACTCCACCGACCATTGCAACCTAGCCGGCTGCAAAATGCTGTAATGGATCAACTGTTAGAGAGTCTGTGGCAAATTTCCAGATTTGGTGTCTGTAAATTTGTTACAATAGGTATAGATGGATTTTATGCTTGTTTATCATGTTAGTTTAAATAGATTATAATTTTTTACTTATTATATTATGGCATCTATATTGAAGGTTTGTTCGGAGTTGTAAACTATATAGGTATATAGTAATAATTTATATTTAGAAACTCCATATTAATTTAAATTATTGTTTATGATTACAATACACATATCGTTTTATTTATATAAATGTCGGTTCACCTGGACGAAATAATGATACTGTTACAATATGAACATTGTCCCACAAAATTCTAAAAATTGACACTCAGCAGGGTTTACTTTGGCGTTTGTAGCTAGAGAAAATGCAGTGATCGGGTTTTGGATTGTAATTTTCGAAGTATCATTTAGCCTTGGAAAAATAAATTTTGGAAAGGAAATTGTTTTTTTTTGAAAAATTTGGTATTCGAAAAGTTACGATGAAAGGCAAAGGATCGTTGAAAGTTATAATTAAAACTTAACATTTTCTTTATTGTGTGTGAACTAGAAGTAAATTTTGTTGAGTGTTATAGTTTTTTTTAAAATTAAGATACAATTTGTGATTATACATAGATACAATTTGTGAATTTGTGATATATATATATATATATATATATATATATATATATATATATATATATATATATATATATATATATATATATATATATATATATATATATATATATATATATATATATATATATATATATATATATATATATATATATATATATATATCTGAATGGGTTTAATATTTTATGTATGTTACATAAGTACTCAAAAAAAAAAAAAAAAAAGGAAAAAATATGTAAAAAAAAATGAAATGAACAATTTCTAAACATTAATTTCATATAAGGATTTAAGAAAACACAAAAAAAATTAACATATAATATAAAAAAAAATTTGTGATTTTTTTTATTGCTTTGGTAATTGTGGTTATTTAACAAATAAAAGACAAAAATTTATATTCCTAATTTTATACAAAAAATTGTACAAAAATTTAATAAATTAAAACAATATGTATATAAAACAAGATGAATTTCTGGTTTAGTCGTACATGGTGCAGGAATAATTAAACAAAGTATTTTGGTTTGATTCATTCGATAATCTTTGATGAGTATTGCATGCTGGTGCAACAACGGAGATAACATTCATCGCTGTGCTGATAAATTAAATTAAGTCAATCAGGAAAATTTGGTAATATTTAAAAGTGAAGGAGCAAGGATTTGATTGCAGATTGCGGGTGTACGTGCTGGTAGCTGTATATATTTAAAACAAGTATTTTTTTTGTTTCTTTTTTTGTTTATTTATTATTATAAATTTAATAATTATTATTGTCTTGATTCCTTGATTTTTTTTTTAATTAATTAAATTTACTTGTAACACAAATTTTTTTTTATCTCGTAATTAATTTTTTTGAGTTAAATATCCGATTTTAAATTTTTGTTTATATTTTTTTTTTTTTTGCTTCAGTTGCATGAAAACATGATTTAAAGGTATATGATTAATTTTATGTAATTAATGTTCGATTAAGCGGAATTAAGTATTGTCGGTTGTTGTAGAACTATGAGTTGGTTAGATTTCCCAAATTATTGTGATGTGCAAAATATAACGCACCCCTAAACGACTGAGCTTACTGGGGACATAATATTTTATTTTATACAAGTTTTGCACACGTAACAATACCTTGATATATGGAAATTCTAAATAGAAAGATATCCATACAAACGATTCACAAAATATCAAGAATGTTGAAATACCGGTTCTATTAATTAGCGATTCAGCGTCTCCCTTATCCCACAACCGAATGAAATCTTTTCTACAACAAAGATTGCGTAATCAACTGGAATTCAACTTTAATAAAGTCTTGAGCCGGTCAAGACAAGTTGTAGAAAACGTTTTTGGGCATTACAAGGCCAGGGCCGCTATTATGAAATTGCTCCAACGTCGTAAAATCCGTCTCGCGTCGGATATTCATATTATGAAAGTAAAAAAATCCGATCCGCGCGGATTTTATACTATTATGAAACTAAAATCCGAGTTACCGGATTTTACGACAAAATTCAATTGTCAAATCTGACAGCTAGTTAGGTGACGGATATTGTAGTATACGCACGGAAAATAGATCATAGTTCATACTTTCTATGTGTTATTTAATTATTTTAAAAAATTTAAATGTAAGTACATATCTCTATTAAATTATTTTAATCAAATTTAAATGTGACAAGTATATACTGAAAATTTCGAGTGTGACTGTAAAATCACATGTTTCATAATATGAATATCCGCCGCGGATTGGATTTTACGACAACGAATTTTCCGACGTTGTCGTACTTTCCGACCAATTTCATAATAAGCTCCTAAGGATTAGAAGATGATATCGTCAATACAAATAAAATCATAAAAGCATATTGCATTCATCACAACATATGTAATGAAGCAAATGACCAGATAGTTGGAACGTAGAAGATGATGGAAGGGCGCAGCCAAATATCAATAGGTGAGCGAGATATAAACAGGAATAATAGTAGAAGAACTTTGGCAGAATATCTGTAAACTCAAAGAATAAACTCATTAAATTAAAAAAAAAAAGTTCTTCAGTTTTATTTAATAATTATTTAAAAAAATTTTTTTTCAAATTATTCATAAAATTTTATCACAACTGCTTCATCTTAGGTACATATTTAACATCAATAGGATGTATCAATTTAATTCATATTTATGGCTACATATTGCTTAATCTTTAAAATAATTAACTAAAACCTTTTGAAGTTTTAAATTTTCTTCCGCCAACAATAGCGATTTTGCGGCAATTGTGTTGGCTTTTGCCTGATATTCCAGGCTGTCTCTCAACAACAATATAAAATGTTTATTATATGAGAACTTGTCCATATGTAAAACATAAATGTTGTTGATGGCATGAGGGCAATTTTTAAGCTAATTAGAGTTAAAATCACCTTAAATATCCTTCATTACGTTTATATTTTACTCTCTGTATAAATACAAAATCGTAAGGTACAACAATCATATAATTTTTTTTTATTATATTTCACGCACGCCCAACTCTTTCACGGTTTGTTTTTCACGTCCTATCTTACGCTGTTGCCAGTCAATTCGAGGACATACGGCTATAGGTCCGATTTTCGTAGAACCATTTGCATATTGCATAGCCCCATGCCAGCCTAGATAGTATTAGATCGTAATCTGATGATGAAAAAAATCTGTTTTACATCCTGCCCCTATCGGGATTCTAACCCGATACCTCCCGGTCCAAACACCAAAGCTTTAACCATTGTGCCGTTTGGTCGGTAGCAACATTTCCTATTGATTGGGTTAAATTTCTGATAAATTTCAAGTTGCATACTCGTAGTCATCACTTTGATAGGATCACTTTGGTGTTATTATGTACACAACACTAACAACAAGCATTTATTCTTTATTATATTTTATAAAAAATAATATAAAATATAATAAAGAATAAATGCTTTTTTTATTATATTTTATATTATTAAATTAATTTAAAATTTTATTTCTGTTATAAAAATTTAATTAAAAAATTTACTTCCATAAAACAATTTTATTTAGAAGTCATTTTTTATTCAACTATTTTTACCGGCTAGAATTTTTTTTTTTGTTTCTTAATTGTTTTTTTAGCCTGCTAGATTTTACAGATAATTTTAGTAAGCCCAATTATAAAAATTTAGAAGAAAGGTCTTTAGAAATGACGTATTAGAGACAGTTGTGTTCGCATTCTTTAAAGCAAGAAAACGCTACCGTTTCAATAGCATAAACAGAAATTTATCAGCGTCTTTTGACATTTTATTTGACTTGATCTCTCTAGGCAGAGATAATTAGTTTTTCTACAAAGTTTTAGCTAAGAAGTCGAATCTACTATATTTAATCGACATAAAATTGTATTTTTGTGGCGAAATTTTTTTACGAATACCAGTAATCGATTGCGATGTGTCTTAATTTCAGGAATATTCCGGGTCCCTCTTTTACATGTTTTACAGCTCGGACGATTCTGAAAGGTGGAACAATTTGGGTGAGAGGGGTTTTTTTATTGGCAGAAATCGATTGCGATGAGTAATAATTATTAATTTCGGGAGAATTCGTTTAGAGTCTTAAGGTTGGGAATTGTTGAAAGAGGGGTTTCGAGTATCGGGAAGCGACTGCAATGGATCATGATTTTGCGGGATATGTTTATCGGTCATCAGGTTGTAGCATATTCGTAGAACTAAGATATTTCTCAATCATAATGGGATGAAGATACGATGAAGAAAATGTAGCACAAACCCCGGAAATATCTCTGGAAAATCGCCAATTTGATTGTGTGATAAAAATACAACTTCAAAATGAATTCCGGCTGGGCGAATCAATGAAAATCGGAAAGGTTTGTAAATTGGTAATTCCGATTAACAAAGCTGATGCTTAAGCCTGTATGACGTAATTTATTGACTGCCGGTTAGAAAATTGATGGAGTAATACACCTAACGAGACTCTCGAGAGGGAAGATTTTGTTCCCGTAAACTACCAGCTCGAAAGAGAATGGCGATTCCTTAGAGAGAAGCACAGAACACAATAGTTCTTAACAATAAAGAATAATTGTTTGGCGATATGCTAATTTTAAAAAATATTATTTAATTTTTTATGTTCAGAAGTAAACATCTCCTAATAATTTTTAATATATTACATAATATACCTAACAGTTTCAATGTTTACACATTTGATTTCAGCTTAACAGATTATTAGAAATTACAGTTGGCACAAATAGAGATCACGCGACAACAACTTACATCTTCAAGATAAAGCATCATTATACAAATTTGGATGAATAGATTTGAACAGCACGAAACAAAGTCAAAAATGAAAAGACCCGAGAACAACCCCCACGGCATGCCAGTATGCCTCATCCAGCAGCCCTGCGATATGGTTCACGTTCAATGGACCAATCACCAAAAAAATTTAATTACTGAAAACAATAATAAAATAAAACGCCTTATATTCATGTATAAAGTGTGATAAAGACGACGGTTCAAAATAAAATTATTTATTTGAAGGCTATTTTGTGCAATTCCTCCCATTTATTATAATTTTCATTTCTCGCCAGTACTCATATGGATGGTATGCCATCATGAAATATATTCATTCGCCCATGAAAATCTCATCAAAAGCAAATTTTATTAAATCGATAATTCCTTCCTTTCAAATTTAATTGATTTACCAATTTCAATTTCCAATTATTTTCCAATCAATCACGAAGATACTGGAAATAAAACATTTTGTTCTAAGCATATTAAATGGTCATTCACTTGGTATTAAGAAATAAGAATTAAATTAGGGTGGAACGAGATTCTTATTCAATCGAACTACATATTTCGATATGGACGAGGGGTTGTGTGATTCGTGTAAATTTAATTAACTTTAGTAATTGCTCCAGAACGAAACAGTGTGCGCCAATATGAAAAAAAAAATATATTTTTTTAATTTAGATAAATATCGTCATTAAATTTTTTATTATTATTATTTTTTTTGCTTTTAATCCATAATGAGAAAAGAAAAGAGATTATCCTTATTTCTGCCATTGCCCTTAGTTTTGCATCTATACCCGTCACCCCCTTCGTTTTAATTGGGTATATGGATAATTTCAGTAAGCTTTCTGGTTATGGCTTAACAACCAAATATTCTTTAAAATTTAATGAGCATATAAAAGAATATTTTCTTTTAATAGGCAGCACAAATTTTTATCGTTTTGATAATGAAAATGGAATGCACCATAAATTACTACTGTTGTCAATCAACACATAACACTAAATGATTCAAAGATGCTTCATGCGTAACTTATGATCGCGTAGAAAATCAAAATTGTACGTGGGCAATACTCTCCTCTCCATAATGATAATTTTAGTCAGATGCTAAAATAATGTTTTATAAAAAAGACAAGCTCGATTATTTTAAATTTGTTACATTAATCTAATATTCGCGTGTAGAATTCAAAAATAGAAACAAATGATGCCAATTATTTTCAAATCTGTAAAAAAAATGACGTCGGAATACATCAAACCGGTAATCAAATACAATTTGTGACGTAAATAATTAAAAATTAGTCCTCTCGGGATAAAAATACACATCTAAATACTCTTATGTGTTTGTGTCCAATTATCTTGTACTGAGTATATTTGATGTATCTCCATCAAAATAGAATTTTTTATTATCCACAGTTTTGTCAATTTATCATTTTACGATTTTTTTCTATGCTCTTCGCAAAAAAGAAACAAGCAACCGACACGCCGTGTCCTCATCAATAGTGATTTCTAAGTACATATAAAGTAATTTTTAACAGGCAAGTGAATTCAGTGCAGTGTCATTAGCGTTATCGAGATATTGACAGTGGGGTAGCACTAATAGTGACTGGCGGCAACTGGTAAGATAAAGGATACCATAATTTGGAAAAACTGCTTAGGCACAAACTCTAAACAGTTTCTCTAAACTGATATTGGTGTGGTGAATTTAAACATCGGCCTTCTAACACAGGCTTGTGCTTATTGAGCCGCTGTTTTGTCAAATAGTTTTGATACGATTGGAAGTGGAAACGATAATGTTCTCAAATTATTTTATCGTTTACTGGTTTACTCCAAATGGAAAATGGTTTGGAAATAATAATTTGTTCAGCCGTCTTCCATTGACGTGGAACATATTTTAGTCTAAAGGTTGTATTGGATATATAAACTATTCCACGTTCCCGAGAATGGCTTTTACAATTTGCCTAGTTATTATTTAAGACATCGGCAGAAGTTTCCTTGGACTTAAATTATTATTGATCTCAATTTATAGTTTCAATAAAGTTACATCGTAAGTTTTCATCATTAATTTTGTTTACGGTGATTGTGTTTAAATTTGCCGTTTCAGCAGAAAAAATGGCAGCACTTTCTATATTTGTCACTTTCAGCCAAGATCATTGCCAGAGAGACCTTGGAGTCATCGTGTTTGTTTTCTCTTTCTCCCATGTACCTCGGATAATGGATAGGAGGAGGAGGAGGATAGTTTTGGTTCCTTAAAATATTAGAAATGGATGAACGTCCCTATACTACGCTGGATAGTATTACTAAATGCTTTGGTCTGGTTCTATTATTTGTTAATTTAGACAAGTTCTCTATTTTTTTACTGAAATTCATGATCACAGATAGCTCTTCACTATTTTTATTTTTTGATGTGGTCCTGTAAAATTATTTCTTACACAGAAATCAAGAAGATCTGGTATTTTATGCATCTCATTAGGCCAATATGTTGATTTACCTCCAGGGAGGAATTTACAGTTGTTTTCGTGAGCTGCATTAATTAACTCTTTTACTTTTAGAGGTTATGAGTCTAACTAGATTATTTGACATAATAAAATTGGGTCCTGTGGTTTCCTAGGAATGGAGAAGTGGATAAGAGCCCAACAAGCGTTATATTAAAAAATGACTACCTCATGGATCACCACATAAAATGTCATTCAGTAAAGTGATCACTTGAGTGTGTACTAAAAAGTACTAGAAATGTACAGGATGGATGAGTTTCTATTAAATGCCTGGCTTTTATCTCGGAAATGGTGCAAGATAGGAGAAAACTACTTATATAATGAAAAATGTTCGGTGTCGAAGGCGACGTGGTGATCTTGAATGACCTGGAAACTCATTAGTTTGGGAAATATTGACAAATAAATGAAGATTGAATGCTTTGAAGAGGAGATTACTTCTCATCACAAGGTTATTGAGAATTTATGCCAGAACATTGGCCAACGTATTAAAATTGACCGTCAACCAGATCTCTCAAGCCGCCAAACAACGCAGCCGATTGGAACGAATATTGGTATTGGGATTGCTTCTGTCAATTCCGATTCTAGCGAAATTATATCCACTGTAACTCCGAAGAAATGGTTATTTATATCCAGAATATCAAGTCTACTAAACTGATGATAAGTTTAAAAATTTTGTTAAACGAAAATTTCTAATATCGAGTTGTAAATGTCATAGAATTGAACCAAGACCTAATGATCATTTTGTCAGAGATTACATTTCGTTCAAAATCGCCGTTGATGCAACTGAATTGGAGAATTTACTCTCACCGTCACGCTCGTCGTGGAAATTTTCGTCATCAAAATCGAACTCAATTTCTAGAGTTACTTCAAATGCCAAATCAACTTCAGTACCTCATGATAAAAATCTATCTATATTTCATCAAAATGTTGGTGGAAGTCAGCGTGTTTTTATAACTACGTTATTAGTACTGAATTTGATATTTATAAAATTACGGAAACTAAGTTCCATGAACCCATTAATAATATTGAGGTTTTCCCCTCAAGTTTTGTGGTGTACCCTTGTGACCGGTCTTCTAATAATAGTTCAAAAACATCAGGACCAGGAGGAGGCGTTTTAATTGCATTTGATAGAAACAATTCTAGTCAAGCATTGGATAGTCTACCTTCATTAGAATGTGTAGTTGTTCAACTTAACATATATTCTGTCAAACAACTATAATCGTTACCATCTACATACCACCTACCATAGAAATGGTAATATTTCCGGGTTAAGTGAATCTTTATCTAACATTGATTGGTGGTTACTTTTTGGTGATGATGATATTAATATTAATATTAATAAGAATTATAAAATTTTGTTCGCTAGCATTGATGAATTCGTATACCTAAAAAAAGTTTTAAATCGTTACCAAATTATCCACCTCATTTCACAAACGAGTTGATTAAATTACGCAACTATAAAAATAGGTGACGTGTGAAATTTGAGAGTAATCCTTCCTTATATAATAAAACTAGAAAATTGGAATCACATAAACAGTTCATTAACAAAAACAGGGAGTTTTATAACGAGAATTTACGGGTTATTGAATCTAAAATATGTTATGATCCTAAATGTTTTTGGAAACTTGTTAATTCCAAATGTAAAACATCTGAGCTGCCTACAACTATGTATTTTGATCAAAAAAGTAGTTCTGATTTAAACCAAATTGTAGGTTATTTTAGGAACTTTTTTCAAAGTGTATATAAATTTGTTGACTGTTCTAACATTAAATCTAACTTAAATTTTAAATGTCCCATTCAATTTAGATGTTCCATATGTGTCCGAATCTGAAGTTATTAATCAGAGTTTCTTCGTATATTTTGAGTTTGTTAAAATATCAAGTTTTTCCACAGAGAGATGGAAAATATCTTCAATTACTGCAATCTATAAGACAGGTGATCGTTCTAATATAGCCAATTACAGAGGTATCTCTATTTTATCATCAATACCTAAGCTGTTTGAGAACATATTGACAAGATACATTTTTTTTAACATAAACATATTCTTTAACATTGATATCAGCTTTGTTGATCTCACAAAAGCGTTTGACTCTGTTCAACACAAAATTATCATACATAAACTCAAGTTGTTTGAACTATCTGAAAAATCCGTTAATTGGGTGGAGTCATACCAAGATGATCGTGCTCAGTATGCTAAGTTATATCGTGTCAAATCAGATAAAATAAACGTTCTTTCCGGTGTTCCTCAGGGCTCACACCGTGGTCCTCTATTATTTACAATATTTGTAAATGACTTGATGGATGTATTGCATTACTTTAAGGGACTTATGTATGCAGGTGATCTCAAACTTCTCTGTCGCATTGTTGACTCCTCGAATGCAACTAAATTACATTTCATTCCTTATTATAGAAAAAAATCAAAGATAATTTACTCGGCAGATTTTTTTAAATTTAATCTCTTTGCCATGGACCTGAATCTTTTTAATACACCTAGCTACATACAATACGTGATGTTTCGTTTAAAATTTAGAGCTTTATTTGTGACTGACGTTTTGGAAGCAAGAGTTGATTGTCCATTTATGCTTTCGAGTTTGAATATTTATGCTCCCATAAGACAACTTAGAACAAGGTCTTTATTGATACCGGATTTTTATCGTTCCAATTACTTAGTACACGAAAAAATTAATTTTATGATTGCGCACTTTAACGACTTGTGTAATATTTTTGATTTCGGGATGGCTAAAAATAAACTGTAACATAACTTTAAAATTTCTTCTGTTTTAATGAGATTTCCGTAATTTTATGTAATACGGATATAAAAATGTAAATTTTGTAAATTTTGAGATTTTATGCTATATTTACAATATTTGAAATGTACCTGAGATCCATTAAATCACATTTTTAATCTAACAGGTATTCTGTTCCAAGTATCTAGAGGCAACCCTTTATATAACTGACTAAGGATACAACTTGGGGTCTAAGCAGGCAGGATAGTTATACTACGAATGACATTGGAATATTTTTTATCGAATGCAACTCCATCGTCATCAAAAAACTTAAATAATTGTCCAAGCATATTTTTATTACAACAATACCAAAAATGACCCTAAATACGTGGAATAATTATTTTTTCCGGACATTTAGAATCAATGATTTTGGAATGTACCTAAGACCATTTCAATAAAGATCATGTAACTTCCTCAGCGTACTAAATGTCCAAAAATTATTTAGATTTCATGGTTTGGTATTCTTGGAAAATTCAAATATTCGACACTCGTATAGATATTTAGCAATATGAATTCGCCTAAATATACTTTTACCAAAACGGGTAAAAAGATCGCATATTATGTGCAAAAAAATCGCACATTGCTCAATTTTCCACAAAAGTTCAAAAATATCAAAAAAATCAAATTATTTGTTTAATTTTTTAATGCAGATTCAAAGTCTATTTCAATACCTATCCAATTGTACCTTTTTTGTACTTGTACCATGCCAACAAAGTGAGTTTTTGTCAAATGCATATAGCAGGCTTTCGAATTAAATTCTAAAAACAATTCAACAAGATCAATACAATAACATGCCATGAAATATCTCGCTCGGGATTGTGATCATTCGTATATCGACGCTTAGCTTGAATGATCCTCTATTGATTACGTCTTCAACCGGAGCAAAGAAATGGATACCACGCCAGAGGTAGCCGCAAAAGTGGTTGCAGTAATTTATGCGGGGCAGCACCAAAGTGAAGTGGCTCTACAACTAAATTTGAGCCGATTCTCCGTTGGTCGAGTGTGGCAGAGATATCAGGATGACTGGTGGCTTCAGATAGCGACAAGGATCTGGCCGACCTCGTGCTACAGCACAGCGTGATGACCGCTTTCTTGTAACAACTTCGTTGCGAAATCACCGTATGAATGCGGTTCAACTGGGACGGCGGCTCCAAGTCGGTGGACCGTCAGAAGACGACTTCGAGAAGATAATCTGGCTGCACACAGACCAGCAAATGGGTCGAAATTGACCGCTGCCCACCGACTAGCCCATCGTGAGTTCGCTCGAGAGCGCTTGAATTAGACAGAAGAACAATGGAGAACAGTCCTGTTCTCTGACGAGTGCTGGATGTGTTTATATAGCACCGATGAACGCGGAAGAGGATACAGAAGACAAGAAGAGCGATATGCACAATGTTGCATTGAAGACGTGTCTCGTATGGCGGTAAATCATGCATGTTCTGGGAGGCATAACATTAGAGGCGAAAACAGATTTTGTATTCATCACACGAGCCAATACTGGCTGTAGATCAAGAGGAATGAATTCTCAACGGTACATTGAGGAAGTATTCGAGGAGTACGTAAGATTTTCTGTTTATGCAGGATAATGCGAGACCACATACGGCTGATGTAGTATACCAGTACCTTCAAGAGGTGGATGTGCCTGTTATGGAGTGGCGAGCTCGAAGCCCGGATCTCAATCCCATCGAACATTTATGTGACGAGTTGTAAAGAAGCGTTCGAGCCAGAGAAGTTCGAGCCAGAGATCGTAGTGGAATGGGAGGTGATACCTCAAGATTTTGTGAAAACTTTGGTGAAATCAATGCAGCGTCGAATGGAAGCTGTCATTCGGGCAAGAGGAGGGAATACTTCTGTTTTTTTTTGTTTATTTCCATGTTTTAATTTGATTTTTACCCATAATTTTCATGCTAACAAATTCACAAAAACGTACACCTCAGATGTTTACCCACAAAAATCAGTTTGATGGCACGTATAAATACAAAAAAGGTGCCACTGGATAGGTATTGAAATAGACTTTGAATCTGCATTAAAAAAAATTAAACAAATATTGGACTTTTTTTATATTTTTGAACTTTTGTGGAAAATTGAGCAATGTGCGATTTTTTTGCACCCAAATGTATTACAATGCGTTTGTTGTTGTTTTGTTTTTTTGAATAAATTTACAGGCATTTCATTAGCATGAATAACCTGGCCCGTACTCCTAATTTAGTTTAACTTCCTAATGTTCAACCAATCTTACTATACATTTTTATTGTTCTTTGATGTGGAATTTCTAATTATTTAACAAAATTCCCGGTTTATCAAATTAAAATGTTTTTATAACTCAAAAATTCCTTTAATGTACAAATATCTTCCTGCGGAATTATTTCTATTGGATCTTTATAGGTGTTTGCAAGTTCCTCTGTTGTCTACTCCAGACAGTGATAGAAACTTCAGTTACATCAAAATACTTCAGACTTACCTGAAAATATCGAAAAAGATAAATAGATTAAAATATTATAAGAACAAAAATTGAAATAAACTGAAAATTCTTTCTTAAAAATCCCGCGTGTATTCTGTTTGCTTTTACTAATCACAACGCAAACACACACACATACACATACACACACGCAAAATATTTACCCCTGGTTATACTTAAAGAAATTCAAATTCAAGGAAAAGTTTCATCTCTTTTTTCGGTTAGAGGAAATAAAGCATTTTATTGTTCTCGTAAAAGCACAAAAGTCAATAAAATTTATTAACAACAAAAAATTATTTCATTGATTTAAATTTTTAAAAGTTGTACGTTTGAAGGTTTTTGAACACAAAAAAAATATCGGAAACTTTCTCGTTATAATTTTTCGTTATACCTCCACTATGTGAAGCTACATATATATAAAGAAGATGCGGCACAAATACAAACGAGCAAGTTATATAAATGTTTGGTCGAACCTGAAACTTTTTTGTGCTAGGAAAGCTCTTGTCTAGTCTATTTATAAAGCTCATAAGCATTATGATCATTACATGTACATACATATGAGAGTAATTTTATAAAATTCATTTTGAACGTTATGCTTAAATTATGTAAATACCACAGCCATACTACACCATTTCATACCCCTTTCATATACATATAAACATATACACATATAAACAGAGTGATTCAAAACTCACTTCCAATAATTTTCCACAATTTTACAGAATACAGTTTTGTGAAAGGGAAATAAATAATTGTGAATTATTGGCATCTGTGATTACCGTAAAATATTTTTCAAATTCTCAATTTACGCAACAATTTGGACACTTGTGATGTTCAGATGTGTGAAATTAATTAGTGTATTCATTTTTCTTAGGTCCGATTACGATCCATTAGCTTTTTTCACATTAATAATTGAATTTGGCAACAAACTAACAAACTAAAATAAGGCAAATAAATAATATTCCATAAGAATATCAAAAATACCATTGGCTGAAACCGCTACCTTTATCAAAATCAAGGTTTAAAATATTTCGCTTAATCAAATTTATTAATAGTAAGCCAGCTTTAAAAATACTTACTATTGAACTCGACGTTAATTTTCGGCGGCTATCGTTTTCCTATTGACGATTGTAAACGTTGGAAAACCCAGCTAGCGGAAAAAATTCAAAATTAAATTAGCTATCCTTCAATGATATTTCGTAATAACAAAAATCATGTGTATTTTCGAAATTGGCATAGCTGGATTTTTTACGTATTATCAAATTGGCATAGCTCGTTCAGTTTCAAATTTTCCCACTACGTGCCACTCGTGAGTCGTGATCCTCTAATCGTCAATAGCAAGAGTAGAAACAAAAGAGAAAAGTATAGTAAAATTTTTATTTATTCTTGTTTTTCCTTCTTTTATCTACTATAGGAAAAAGATAGCCTTCGAAAATGAATGACGAATTCAATAGTTAGGCTAGGTAGAGGCCTAACTATTGAATTCGTCATTCATTTTCGAAGGCTATCTTTAATTGACAAACGTAAAAGTAAAGAAGGCAAGTGCCTTTTGCGTTAAGTAAGTAAAAATACTATAGTTTATTCATGAAATTAGCTATTTCTGATATCTTTCTTTCTTACGATTCATCTTACGTTTCAATTTAATTATAAAAAATTATGCTTGTGGACAACTACAGTTGTCTTATTTTCATATTTAAAAGTTTATCTAGTAGTCTTTTTAAATAAATAGACATAGATAAGAATACAAAGATCATTCTTTGGGAATATATTTAAATTTATGTTTAACTTGAAAATTGAGGAACCTTGTAAACCACTCGCAAAACAGCCGTACAAGATGAAATAAAATTGCAAACTGTTATAACAAATTAAGTAAAGTGTATGAAATAGTTTTTCAGTAGAAGTACTGTGGTAGGGTTTATCGATATTCAGACAAAAAATTGTTCCAAATGCATGATCTGTGTGCTTTTGTCTATGTTATATAAGAAATACTTTAGAAAAGGCTACTAGATAAAATTTCTGGCTGCATACCAATAGTAGAAATGGTTTGATGGGAGTGTTTGTGGGTAAAAAATGTTTGTGCGTAGGTAGAATTATTGTCTAAAATGTCAAAATAATAAATGTCATAAGGCTGCTGCTAGACTGTGAGATTTTCTGAAGTTATTAACTAGTAGTTTTGCTCAATAAAATTCGTCTACATTTTTTGACGTTTCCTTCATTCGATTGAAATGTTTGTATTTTCATTGAAAGACGTCTCGCGTATTTTATTCAACAATTGTTTGAGAAATATTAAATTCTGAGCCGGAAAGGGGCAAGTCTTATTTTTCAAATATATTATTTTCTTGACCTACGATTGATATCCCTGTATTCTATCCAGCTACAGAAAAGAAGATACCAAATCCTGAGATGTAAATGTATGAATTTTAAACGCTGCAAGCAAGTCAGTTTCGGTACTTCTTTATGTTACAAGAGCTTGGCAAATAGTAAGTAGTAATACATGAGAAATCTAGAAATTTAATGTGATAAAAAATACAAAAATGCTGATATGATTAGAAAACCTGCATCTGTACATTTCGATTATTAAGACAAACCGTTGAATATTGTTAATACTAGTAAAGCCAGGGATACTGGCGGTGTAACACGGGCGTGTAATACACAATATAATTGGAGAAAAATTTGGCACAAAAGCTGCTCGAGGCAAAACTGTTAACGTACCGATTGTTAAAGGGTTACTTTTTGCAGATATACACAATTATGGTACATACATACATCGCAAATATTATAAACGCTCATGCCGCTCGAATGGGATATAAAGAAAATATTCGATTGCGCGATAAAAATTTGTACAGAAGTTGTCTGACATATTTGTATTAAATCGCTTCATTTTTACGCCATCAATAAATAAAACTTTTAAATCAAATTAGGTATTTTTCTCTTCATTTATGACAATTTGGCGAACACAAACCAAAAACAAAAAAAAATTGAATGACAAATACTTGGCATAAAATAGCAAAATGTAAATGAGGATTTTCTTTTTAAACAAAATATTTTATATCTGTAGGCTGGTCTTATGGGGATCAAGTAGGGGAAAAATAAAAATATTTTAACTCACAGGGGAATTTTTATGTGGAAAAACATTAAGAAGAATGCAGTCGCCTGTACACCAGTCCAAACCATTGAGCCGTCCCACACGGGAAGTCAGATGAAGATCTGCTTCAGAATAAGCGTAATACATTTTTTATTGCTAATTTAAAACCTTATTTTGTATTTAAACACATTTTTTTTTGTATTGTTTAATTCTGCTCTCTCGAAAATAAAATTTAAACTAAAATCTACATCTCAGAAATGGCCTTAAATTTTTTTTATTTCATTTCTATTTGTGTTGAAGCTGCTTAAGATGCAACAGAGGATTATGATGAAACTAAAAGGAACATTAAAATAACATAGAGATCAGAAAGTTATTGGAATACATTCCGGAAAAACTCATGGATGAAGCGTTGAAATCGAACCAATCGTACTTTTGCTTTGGCTGGGTTGCAGCACCAGTTACGGAGTCATAGCGTAAGCATTGGTTATGTCTCGAAATACTGTTAAAAATATTGTCCACAAATATTTAAAAAAAATTAAATTAAAAATGTCGGTTGACATTCTACAAAAGCTGCCATGGAATACGTCATTGGAAAACATTGGTAATAAATTTCCAACCCAAGCTCGTCCACAAAACGTATTTTTTAATGTGATTAACGCCTTAATTGGTGCCATATTAAAATAAGGTGTCCCACTAATCAGAGGGTCCTGAAGGGTATTTTTTACTTGGCGAAACAAAATACGAATGCATAATGAACCCAATTTTCATTATAACTCCTTATAAATGTTTTGCTTTGACGGAATCGCGGACCAAATTTAATTATGCTCATTCTAAAGCTCGAGTTACAATTGAAAAAAACTTTCAGAATGAAAGGCAAGACGGCGCTCAATGTTAATGAATACACTGAAGTTGGAGGTTATCTTGAGATAACATAGACACTGCACAATTTATGGTTAATTTATTCCGTCGTTCAATAAGTCCCGAGCCTGACATATAGATGGCGCATCTAACAATCCGACCATAAGTTTACAACTTACAGTTGCTTTAGTAACGCTACTTTTATTATTTTCAAAACAATGGAAAAAATTGAATTTCGTTTGTTGATTAAACACTGTTCTTGATGGGGAAAAGTACCATTTAAGCAAAGCAATGACTTGATAAGTGGTACAACGACTCTGCTATTCGAAAGTAAACCATGAACATTGATTTGCTGAGTTTAAACGTGGCCGTATAAATGACGAGGATGCCGAGCGCTCTGCATGTCGATTCTGGTTTTCCTTAGGAATAGGAAAAGGAAAAAATATTTGACATTTTTCTAGCAGTTTTGAATTTTTTCCTAAATGTTTATTCTGGCAATACGGAATAGGAATTTTATTTTTCCTATTTATAGCAGTTTTGACATTTAAAATTCCGTACCTATTTGAGGTACAGAATTAAATTCCTATTCAATTATTGCAAGAGTTACCGAGATAATATTTGAATTAGTAATTTTCAGATTTAAATAATGTTAAAATGTGATTTTTGTTAAAACTATTTAATAAATTAAAATAACTGTTACATAATATTTAAAAATTAATAATTTAAATAAAAACTTAAAGTTAACTGAAATATTATTAAAGTACCAAGTGTTTCGTAAACTCCCATGAAAATGCAGCCGTCGCTTAAGATCAAAAATGCAAAAACGCCTAAAGAATTATGAAATTATTAATAACAGTATAAAATTCTACCTTAAAACGCTATATAACATAATTGCGTATTATACACCTTCATTTGAAAAGCTTTGCACCACTAACATATCAGATTATTTTTTAAAATAGAGTTGATCCGTTCCGTAAACGTTATGGCTAAATCCGTAATGTTTTGCTTGCTCTTAATCACCTACTTTGTATAACTCTATTATATTATTTACCGTTTGTTGTTACTATATATTATATTAACGCAAATTACTTTGGCAAATAAAATCATAATAGAAAACGTTAGCCCACTTTTAAATGATATTAGCGCCTCGTCGTTGAGTACTAAAACTAAAAATAAAAATTCCTAAATTTTTTTTCCTGAGTATGCCAGAATAAACTATAGGAAATATTGTATAGGAAAAAACTGCAATATTTTTTTATTCCTATGTAGGAAAAAAATTCCGAATTCCTATGGTAGCCAGAATCGACATGCAGGTCGCTCGAATTCGACAATTATTTCAGAAAAAATAAAAGAAAGTGCACAAAATCGTTTTGAAACACCGTAAAGTGAAGTTGCGTATTTAGTGTATACACTATTTTGCATGAACATTTGTAGGCAAGAAAGCTCTTTTCAAAGTGGGTGCCGCGCTTGTTCACATTCGATCAAAAACAGCAGCTCGTTATAAACAGTATTTTTTGTAGATAGCACTGGTGAATTGCGTCCGAAGTGACCAAAACCGCCAATGTCAGTCGGTAGGGTTTTGGCCACAGCATTTTGGGATGCGCAAGGTATTTTATTAGTCGACTAGATTGAGGGAGGAAAACCGTCAACAGCGAATATTACATGACGTTGTTTGAAGAAATAAGTTGCGAACAAACGGCCAACAATTAAAAAAAAAAACCTTTCACCAAGAAAATGTGTCACAAGACTACGATGGCAAAAATTGAATTGAAGTTCGAATTGCTTCCCTATCATTCGTGTTATACAGATCTGGCTCCCAGCCACTACTACTTATTCATCGACCCGTTAAAAATGCTCAAAAACGCCTATTTTGAGGTTAAAGATAAATCGTTCTACAAAAAAGGCATCGAAGTCGAATTTTCAGAAAAAAATGTAAAGAATGTCACAAATTTAGGTGATGAAATATAGTAATCAAAACTACCGTTGTTGTGGTGTGGGCAGTTGCATTTTTCTTATTCCCATATAAACATATAATATATCGTTTGAAAGGTCTTGCATCAGAAAATAATTTCGATACAACTTTAGTTCATAAATCCACCGTTTAGGTGCTGGTTGCTATTTTTTCGTTTATTATAGAAAGGGTCTTTCAAAAGTCGCGCGTAGATATTTTTAAAATAAAACGTGGAAATACTTAGATTTTTTCTGGTGTTTTTATTTTTTGTAAAAATATGGCTTTTAACAATTATATGTATATGAAAAATGACATCATTAAAATGCGGGCACGTCTACAAGAGTCCATACGAAAGTCATAATTTTTAAGAACTTGCAAGAATTACCGCATTAAGTTTATCAATTTAGGTCCGAATGTTGTTTTTCAGCTGAGCGATTGTTGTTGGTTTTTATTCACATAACCTTACTTTTTAAGAAACCCCAAAGAAAGTAATCTAATAGCGTTAAATCACATGATCTAGATTAGGTGGCCAGAAAAACCAGCACCATATTCTAACAACCAAATGACAATAGTTCTGCGTTGATCATGATCTGTTTGTTCTAATTTTTGTGTTAATTGAATTTTGTAAAAATGCTTCGTTCCTCCGCGACACGGAGTAATGCAATGTTCTCACAGTAGCAATGTTCTCACTAGAACGTCCAGTTTTTGGTCTGCCATACCTTTCTCGATCCTCGACAGAACTAGTCTCTTCAAATTTTTCCACTAACCTTTGAACTGTTGACTCATTTGCACGGTTATTTACACCAACAACATCACGAATTTTACGATACGTATTTTTAAAGATCGATGATTTTAATAAGTTCGAATAAATTTAACGCGTTGTTCTAACGTGTAAGTATCCATTGTTAAAATTGTACATCTGTCGACTTCACAAATGTCAAAGATAACATAAAAAAAGGTTGCGTTTAGAAATTATTTACTACTGACATCTATAGGCGGGACTTTTGACGGACCCTTTACTTGTCGTATATCGTTGAAAAAACCTTAAAGAATGCCGTAAATTTTTCTGAACACCTTAAAACTATTGGCACTGGAGCAGTACAATTTTTCCCATTACCATATAATCATATGTAGCATACCGTTTAAAAGGTAATGGGAAAGGAATTTTTGTATCAGCAATTCATTTCACAAATTCAGCATTTTGGCACTGCTGGCTAATTATTTCCTTAGTATAGAATATATACGTATTTCATAGTATTGAAAAGATGTTCAAGAATGCCTTAGAAACACGTTAGTACCCAAAACATCCGTTGTGATGCTAGAAGTAGTTACATTTATATTTTTCCAATAAAACATTTGACATATAAATCATTCATGGTTGAAAGGTCTAGGAAAAGAAACAATTGTATGTATTACCACCACTTTAGTTCACAAATTCACCGCTTTGGTTGGTATAGAATATATAATAATACTATAATATAATTTGATATTTTTAATGAAATTTTTTTTTCAAAATCAATGTAAAATCAAACAATTTTTCTGAGTTGTTTTGTGTGGAGAATTTATTAATGGAACATTCCAATTTTCATGTGAATTTTCGGGTTTTTGCAATAGTACGCATATATATACCTTCCGTTCGTCATATTCATATATTTCTTACCCTTTTTAATTTTTCAATTAACTGTGTGTCATGAAAACTGTTAAAACGGGTCTAATTTTAAAAATTCAGTAATTTGTAATGTCTCCCAAATTCCAGAGAAATTTTCAGGTTTGTCACTTTCCAGACCGAAGTTCAGATTACCTCATGAGGTTCCACCCTATGGCATTTTTTGCATTTCTGGGATCAAGGACCTTCAAAACGTCAAAAAAGTTGTTTTGGACCGGATCATTATTTTATCAGAATTTCAATAACTTGGTCGTAGAGATCGAAGCTAATTGTTACATTTTGTCCGTTGTGAATTTCCTTTGATATCGGCAGTATCTAGAAACACTAAACACAAAAAGTAAAAATCGTGCCCATATAATATATATATATATATATATATATATATATATATATATATATATATATATATATATATATATATATATATATATATATATATATATATATATATATATATATATATATATATATATATATATATATATATATATATATATATATATATATATATATATATATATATATATATATATATATATATATATATATATATATATATATATATATATATATATATATATATATATATATATATATATATATATATATATATATATATATATATATATATATATATATATATTGGGGGTACAAATTGAAAATGCGGGATTGATAACAGATGGCGTTACTAACGCTATACGCATCAGGCAGTACTGTGACTATGTTCATGTCAAAGCTACGTCTTATAGCTTTAATTTTCAGTATGTGTCAATTTGTCGCAGTGTCAAATTCATAGTTTTTTTGAGCTCTCAATATGTCGAGTTTCGTGCCAACAAAACAGCATTTGCGGGAAGTTTTAATTTACTTCTTTAATTTGAAGAAAAGTGCTGCTGAAGCACATTGATTGGTCTCCGAGGCTTATCCGAGTCATGTTCCATCGGTTTCAACGTGCGAGAGATGGTTTGTGCGGTTTAGAAGTGGTGGGTGATTTTGACGTTGAGGACAAAGAGCGGCCGGGCCAAGTGAAAAAGTTTGAGAATGCTGAATTGGAGGCAATACTCAATGAAGACTCGTGTCAAACTCAACAAGAGCTCGCAGATTCATTGGGAGTGACACAACAAGCCATTTCCCATCGTATAAAAGCCCTCGGAATGATCCAAAAGCAAGGACATTGGGTGCCGTATGAGCTGAAGCCGAGAGACGTCGAGCGCCGTTTTTTTGCATGCGAACTGCTGCTCGAACGGCAAAAACGGAAGGGTTTTTTGCATCGCATTGTCACTGGTGATGAAAAGTGGATCCATTACGATAACCCGAAGCGCAAAAAATCATATGGTTACCCCGGCCATGCATCATCATCGACGGCCAAACCAAATATTCACGGCGCCAAGCTCATGCTCTGTATTTGGTGGGACCAGCTGGGTGTGGTGTATTATGAGCTATTGAAATCGAACGAAACCATCACAGGAGGACTATACCGAACTCAATTGATGCGTTTGAGCCGCGCACTCAAAGAAAAACGGCCACAATACGAGCAAAGACACGACAAAGTAATTTTGCAACATGACAACGCTCGGCCACATGTTGCAGCGCCGGTCAAAACATACCTACAAACGCTGAAATGGGAAGTCTTACCCCACCCGCCGTATAGCCCAGATATTGCTCCTTCCGATTACCACCTTTTCCGATCGATGACACATGACCTAGCTGACCAGCGCTTCCATTCTTACGAAGAAGCCCAAAAATGGGTCGATGACTGGATAGCAGCCAAGCCGGCCGAATTTTTTCGCGACGGTATCCGTAAATTGCCAGAAAGATGGGAAAAAGTTGTGGTTAGCGATGGACAATATTTTGAATAATTCATTTGTTACCATTTTTTCAGAATAAACGTTCAAAAATAGAAAAAATCCCGCATTTTCAATTTGTACCCCCAATATATATATATATATATATATATATATATATATATATATATATATATATATATATATATATATATATATATATATATATATATATATATATATATATATATATATATATATATATATATATATATATATATATATATATACAGAGGGTGGCCAAATTATTATACTCAAAACTATTTCTTTGGATTTTGTTAGTTTAAGTTATGTTAATGTTGTATAATATGCTTTCTAAATTTATTATTATATACTTACAATTTCAGTACTAGTAAGTGTATTTAAGAATAAAAATAAACATGTGTAGATTGGTTGAATTGTTTACTAAATGAGAAATACATATTATTAAAAAAAAGAAAATCTGACTAAAACATGACCACGTATTGATCAAGTATTAGAACAATCCTAAATGTAACAAATCCAACACTTACCGAATAATAAGTCGATAACACTGAGCCCAAGATTTTTTTGAGGATTTCTCACAAGTAAGCACATTCAAATCTTTGACATGCACATTGGACACTAGTGGCTGTCATTTAAAACAAACATTTATGTGTTGCCACACTAATGAAAAGCTTGCCAGATATAGTGGCTAGCCAGTAAATTAAAAAAACAGTAACAGTCTTCCAATAATAAAATAGTTAGGGTCACCACTTTCACAGATAGAGACGAATTTTTTTGAGTATAATAATTTGGCCACCCTCTGTATATATATATATATATAAATATATATATATATATATAAATATATATATATATATATGTATATATATATATATATGTATATATATATATATATATATATATATATATATATATATATATATATATATATATATATATATATATATATATATATATATATATATATATATATATATATATATATATATATATATATATATATATATATATATATATATATATATATATATATATATATATATATATATATATATATATATATATATATATATATATATATATATATATATATATATATATATATATATATATATATATATATATATATATATATATATATATATATATATATATATATATATATATTTATATATATATATATATATATATATATATATATATATATATATATATATATATATCGATTATTGAATTAGTGACACCCACCAACCCTGAATCAATATACAAAATTACAATATCTAGTATATAAAATGAACGTTTACGTATGAGAAAATTCTCGAGTGTAAATACATATAAATTTCAGTTGGATATAACATGTGTACGAGTTCATAAATATCACATTTATACAGTCTGCAAAACAAAATGAAACGCAAGAAAATAGTGGAAATAATAAATTCGTAGTGTGAAAAATAAATAGAAAATGTTATCTTATTTTATTTACTACACCCATAAACACTTTACACACGTAAAACTGATAGCACAAATTTCCAGGAGGAAATTATTTTATCACAATGAAAGCAATATGCTCAGTTCCCGTGTGCAATATCAATTATTTGCCGCATAAATCTACTACATTTTTCGGCTGGTAGGTTTTCACCTCATTTAATGTTTACTTAGGAAAGTTTCGATGTAAGACATTTTCTATTTATGATCTTTACAATAGTTCGTGCACGAGAAAATGGATACGTACATAAAACAGATACAACTCCGGGGAAAGCGGTTATAACGATATTTTAAATCCCGCTGGGTAGCAATGTACAGCAAAGCACGTAGCAATAATTTGATTGCCTAAATAAATTATATGGGTTTTCGAATAACGCTTTAGAGAAGAAAAAATTGAAGAGCTTCAATTAGATAAACCAATCGAATTTTACGACACGCAATAATGTTTTTCAATGATTTATATCTTCCAACCATATACAAAAATAAATTTTTACATTTTAAAATCGTTTTGCGTTTAGATCCGTGACATCATGAATAATAAGTAAACAAGAATTTTTATAGTGCAATTCATTAAACATAGCCAGTATACGATTGATTCATATGTAGTCTTGAAAATCATCTCTTTCATGCTTAATTAACTAACATGCATATGATTAAATTAGATTAATTGTTCACGTAATATTTGTAAATAAACTTGCTATACATTTTATAACCTACTTATGCCAAAAAATTGAAATGTTTTCGCAATCCACATTTTGTCATCTCGAAGAAAACGAAAACTAATTATTGTGTTTGTTCTTTTTAAAAACCAAACAAAGAAAATTTTCACCAACAACAAAAAAATTAAGTAATAATAATTCAAAGCCGTTTTTGGTAGCCGACCAAGTATATGTGTGAGATAAACATCCCACTATTTCGAAGGGGTGGGTATGAATCTAACCCTAAAAAATTGTTCTTAATATCATAACAAATTTAGTTTGGTATCCTTATCAAGCCATCGTCGGTCTCGAAAATAGGAATAAATAAATTAAAGTAGCATAATCATTCCCTATATATAAAAAATATTTCTATTATAAAGCACAAAAAAGCCCTTGTATCAGAAAATTAAGTGGTTTTCCTTTTATTCGTTCGTTAAACGACACCAAGGATAAATTAAGAACAAAAGGATATAGATATGTCCTTAAAAGTAGGAGAAAAAATCTAAAGATTAGTTTTTCATTTAACTCTTTCTTTAAATGATTTGCGAGTTATTTTATGTATGGAATTTTAATTGTACAGTGGCGTAAATGTGAAACAGTCAAGCCAATGTTTATAATTCGCAGGGAAGTTAAATACGAGAAGAGTTCAATAAGTTCGTTAATCTATATGTAAATGAAATTTTTTTATTTTGCTCTCTTATTCCTCCTGGATTCCCTGAATTGTTTAAGAACGCGTTTTGATGATTGAAAGATAAATACCATGTTGCAGTTCGAAATTACTGTCACGCGTATGAGTACGAACCGCAAGATTTCGTTTATCTTTCAAATTAATATCACAGCATGATGTTCATTATGTTATCGTGTCCGTTAAATCACTTGCAGAAATTAAATGAAACAATTGATTTACATGAATTTTTATTTTGTCGGTGGACTAAGTACAGGAATAAAACATTTCTATTACCGTTATTTTATACAGTTTTTAATTTAATTTATTTATTTCAAATATAAATAATTACAAAATAGAAGTAAGGATTTTTTATAGATAATCTTCCATTGAATTTTCTGCCCTTTTTTTATTATAAAACTAAGCTAAATAAACCAGGCGGTGTAGTGGGGTCGAGCAGATGAGATTCTGTTTATAATCATGGACACCACATCACACGGCGCATTAACGGCTTAAAACCAATAGTAATTCTGCGTCTGTTCTCCAGGATAGGCGCGACTGAAGCGGCTCGCTTTATAAATGTGTGCAAGGTAAGACAGGATGCCATAGGATTATTCACCAGACTAACAACCTTTTTTCATAAAAACAACAAATTAAGTTATGATTCCTACACATTGGCCTCAGATTACAATATCGGATTCATCACAAAGACAACCTAGGAAATTGTATATGGACAACGCTTTAAAAATGGGAACATGGAACGTGCTTAGCCTCTTAAGACCTGGAGATCTCAAAACCTTTCGAACCATGACACCACCAATGGTTATACTTCGCATTACATCGGCGCGTGAAACATCATCGACTTCAACGCGAATATGCACGATTAGAGGCACTAGGAAATTTAACATCACGATCGTTAATGTACATGCACTCACCCAAGGTAAATCAGATGATGTGAAAGATCTGTTCTTTGTTCAGTTGAGCGAAGTCATCAATAACATACTGCAGGATGACATTAAAATTATCGTACGGTACTTTATTGCAAAATTCGGTAGGAGTGCAGAAAATACATCGGAAATCGGTCCTAACAACTTGCACCTCACCAGTAACCACAATGGCCAACGTCACCGACCTGACAATAATGTACAACTTACTTGTTCAAATACGTTTAGAACGGAAAACCAAATAGATCACGTCATGGTTTCTAAGACACACTCCACCAGCTTATCTGATATTAGATCTGACAAAGGTGTAGACATATCGATCATTCGCTGGTTATATTCAAGTATAAGTGCAAACTATCTACACACTCAATAGATAAGCACAAAAGACCGTTCGATGGAATTCCGTTGCTTTAAAATGTCAAGTATGACTGTAATCATCCATCACTATCTAAACCGCCGCAATAATAACCGCCGCAAAAAAAACTCTTTTTAATAACCCGGAGCAATGGGTAGATATTCCGTCAGCCATAACTGCCGTGGTGCAAAATACTATCGAAAAAAGGCGACTGAGATCCCGCAATGATTGGATCGATGATCAGTGTCGCGCATTCGTCCTCGTAAAAAATGGTTAGCCCGCGCTACTAGAAGCACTTTAGCAAAATATCACCGTGGCAGCAAAGCTACGACATAATATATCCGGTAAAAGAAATACAAACGTCTGAGAAAGTGCATCGTAAAAATCCGCCAGTTTCCAAGCGGAACTACGGAATTCGGGAGACTGTTTTGCATCTCCAGAAATCGCACTAAAGACTTTCAAAAGCCTACTTTCAAAATCTAGTCTTCGCAGAACTAATTAAAATCGGAGGACTCTTGCATCAAATATATACGATCTCATCACCTCTATTTGAGACGACCATCTTAAATGTGGAAACTATTGTGGCACGGCTGTATCGAGCATTGCTTACAATGTGTTGGCTAATGTTTTCCAGACTCATCCATATTTCCGAAAAATCAATGGCGACTATCAATGTGGTGTTCGCCCCAACTGATCAACCAGTGTTTCAACATAAGTTTGATTTTGAAAAAAATGTTGGGTGTACTAATATAACCATACATCAATTATATATAGACTTCGGACAGACATATGACAGTATCAACCGCAAGAGCTTTCTAAGACATATATGAGCTCATGCGCTCATATATGTCTTAGAATACCAGAGAAACTCGTTACTCTGTGTAAATTAAAAACGTGTCTGGGTCTCATGTAGAATCGTAATTGAAGGATCTGTATCAGATTCCTTTGAAATGACACCTGGTGTTCGACAGGGAGTACACTCGCGCCCGTGCTGTTCAATTTGGCGCTTGAGTACGTAGCAAGGAAAAATAACATTGAAACTTCGTGCTGTATATTTAATAACTATGGCAAAATTCTTGGATGTGCAGAGGATATCGTGCTTCTTGGCTGAAGACCTAGCGATATCAAGTGTCATTGACAGTTCCATACCGCTCATATTTAGAAACCATAATTTTGATAGCGTAAAAAAAAATTAGATTTCTCGGGTCAGTAATAATAACATAGTCAAATGATATGCAGGTAAAAATAAAAATCCTAATTGTTGCCGTACGCCGAGTTTTCTACTCCTAATCAAGGTTATTGTGATCTAAACATTTTCGCAGTCGTGCAAGCTTGCACTTTATAACGCACGCATGAGAGCTGTGTTTGTTTTCGGGAGTGAGGTCTGAACCCTGACCTCTAATGACTGCATAATGCTGTACTCATTTGATAGGAAGGTCATTAGTTCCATGTTTCGTCAATTTAAAGATACGAAAAACAAATATTGCACAAGAAGCTCTCAATTATGGCCATCTGGGGTTTATCTAACCGATTTCACAACCTATTCCAATCATAATATTGTGGCAAAGTTAAGCACATGTTATCGATAATTTTGCAACAACTCATAGTTTTTGTCAACACGCATGTGAATCAATTTTAACGAAAGACATACGTTTCTATTTCATCTTATTTTCTGAATGTATGTGAAAAAGAAAAAAAAATAGTTTTTTGACAATTTTCGTTAGTATGTTGAATCATTTATGACAAGTCACACTTGTTTCTCAAATAACGTTAGACGACAATTGTGACACATGCCATATACCGTTCTTTCATGGCAATATTTTAATAAATACGGTCACTGTACATTTTATTTGTCGAACAGGTAAGTAAACATTTATTAATTGTTTTATTAGGAAAATTTTAAAATAGCATTTCTCTATTTTTTTATATTCGACACAAATGCTGCGACACAAAGTTCAGCCATCGGAAACACCAACACACGTGTCGGAAAGATTCTTGTTATATTGTTTAAGGCAGCAGCCTAATATTAACTTAAATTTTTTTTTATCCATGTAAATAAAATGTTTTCATTGGATATGTTTATGAACATGTATCTAAGCTATTCAGCATTCATCTAAGATATATCAGGGACAATTCGCGTCAGACATGGCACATAATACTCGACTATGACTTCTCATTTACGATTCTCATATATGTCATAAACGATACATCTCAGACATGTCACAAACGAAAATAACTCCCATTTGCTGATAAATTTCTATATACTTGTCAAGCTTGACTGTCGCTAATGAGTCATTACAGCGTCGCCAATAACTCTCCTGCTAGTAAGAAGCTCTTTACCAAACTCATAAAACAAAAGTCCTTTTAAGACTAAAATGAAAATTTTACAAATGCAGTCCAATCAGAAGCTTGCTCAGAAACCATTTCAATGAACTATCTGTTGCGCACGTAAATTTCCTAGTTTCACATATATATGGTGCTAGCGACACATCTAGTTCTCATTTATGTTAAAAGTCATGTTTTATTCATGGCGTGGACAGTTGTTAAGGATAACCAGTTGTAATACTAGCAGGTATTGCAACGCAAAAATATTTTTTCTAAGAACGAAAATGTCGAGTTTTGTGCCAAACAAACAGCATTTGCGGTAAGCTTTGCTTTTCTGCTTCAACTTGAAAAAAATTGCACCTGAAGCACGTCATTTGTTTAAGGAGACCTACGGCTAACATGCACTATCGAAAACTACCTGTGAAGATAGGTTAAACGCTTCAGAAGTGGCGATTTCGACATTGATAACAAGAAGCACTCCGGAAGTGCAAAAATATTTTAAGGCACCGAGCTGCAAGCGTTATTGGACGAAAACGATATGCAACTCACCAAGGTATTTACAAACATGCTATGGGGAAAATTTAACAGGACGGAAGAAGGGTGCCACATGAGTTGACTGAGAGAGAGATGAAAAATCGAAGAGCCACTTGCGAAATTTTGCTTTCATGGCATGAAAAAAAGAGCTTGCTCTGTCGAATTGTTACGGGACAAGAGATTTGGATCTGTTTTAAGAATCGAAATGCAAAAAGTCGTAGATTTCACCTGGCGAAGCATCAACATCGACGGCAGTGCTCTGCGTTTTTTGGGATCGGAAAAAAATCGTGTATACTTTGAGCTGCTGAAACAGGGCGAAACTGTCAATGGGCAACGCTACTGACAACAACTTATCAATTTGCACTCCAATTTCCCAGGACACCATCAAAACGCTCAGATGAGATCTGCTACCGTCTCCGCCTTTCTCGCGAGATGTGGCCCTCTCAGATTATCACTTGTTCCGGTCGATGGTGCATGTCTTGGCATTGCTACACTTGGCCAGTTTCGAAGAAGAGCAAAGTTAGTTGGATGAATTGTTCCAGTCCAGAGATGGCAAAAATGTGTAGATAGCGAAGGACAATACTTTGAATAAACCATTTTTTATATTTTTATCGAAATTTTTCATTTTTAATTTTGCAGAAAAACTAAGAAATTTAGTTACCTAGTAAAACTTATTTTAATATCACATTTTACAATTGTATTTCCAACCACTTCGGTCGTCGAAATTGATAATATTCCCGAACTTTTTCCAAAAATAATTTTGAAGTTGCATTTTGATCCAACCTATACCCATTTTCCAATTTTCTTTATGATATGGATTAGTTCCAACTCAGTTAGCCATATCCCAGAAATTCTTCTAAGAATCTTGTTTGAATCTCATTTCCATACTATACGCCCGATTTCTTTATGATCGGTTATGAAATAGCCTAGTTAATCATCCATTTTTTTAAGTTTTTTGTTTGAAATACTGTTTTAACTATTGTAAAAAATCTATTCCGGTTCAGTTCACTACATTCCAGAACTTCTTCCAGAAATCACTTTAAAGTTCCATTTTCATCCAGCATATCAAATTTCATCATAATCAGTTAAGAAATGATTTGGAATTCTATTTCCAGTTTTCATACTCAATTTTATCATGGCCAAGCGTGAAACGACTTAGTTCCAGATCTAAAAAAATTCCAGAACTTCTTCGAGAACTCATATTTGAAATCAATTAGCATCATATACATGAATTGTCGTTTTCGGTGAATTGATTTTTCAGTGAGTTTTTGTTTTCGGTTAATTGGTTTTTCGATAAATCGTCAATTTGGTGAATTGTCGTTTTCGGAGAATTGTTATTTCTGGTGAATTTTTGTTTTCGAATAATTGTCATTTTCGATAAATTGTCGTTTTCGGTAAACTGTCGTTTTCGATGAATCGTCGTTTTCAGCGAATTGTCGTTTTCGGTAAACTGTCGATTTCAGGTAATTGCTATATCAGTTATTTTACTATTCAGTAAATTGTTGTTTTAAGTGAAATGTTTTTCTGTGAATTGTCGTTTTCGGTAGCACTGGGCTGGGATGTTCTAACATTACCACTTTTCGATATTAGAATTAATTTGTAAATTTGTGTGTTTGAATTTAAATAAATAAAAAAATTATTTAATTCAAATACATTTATTTATGCAATTATTTTATTTAGTTTTCGTTTATTATATGGGATAGGTCTCTTACATTCGCCATATTGAAAATTTTCTATAGCTGCGCGAAAATGAACGAAAATAGAACCAATGAATATATTACCTCTATTATGTGTACTGTGATCACAACCTACTAGTATATATTTGAACAATATTTCACTTATTTTCATTTTACAATCGAAAAAAATTGTTTGGTGATAGAAACACAGTAGAAGCGTCACAATGTTGCAATCTAGCAGGCTGGTAAATGAAATAAAAATTGAAACAGATATAAATTTTTTTTTACAGAAACGAGAAATAAACTTCGATAAATTATCGAAATATGATGATGTTAGAACATCCCAGCCGTGATCGTTGATGTTACAATAAATATGAAAATTTTATAAAATTAAGAATTTTTTTTTTATGTGAATAGAAAAGCGTCCTTATAGCTTGTCTACTATCGAACTTATCGAACACCCCTCGTATTACTCCAATAACCAAAAACATCACAAAATGTATTTGAATATTCTAAACACGTTGTATCACTCTTGTGCATCTCTCTTGTCTAAGATGTTGACGATATCAGAATATCAAATATATTATGTTTTTGTTGTTGTAAGCACGAAACCTTTAAACGTAAAGAATAATTGTACGTACGTAACACGTATAAGATTTACTCCTTTTAGAGAAAAATGAAAAGGAGAATGATGTTGAACAAAGTTAAAATTTATAGCTTAGAACATGTTCATGTTATGTATCCATATAATGTAGTCTATGCATATCTGGAGATGGGTGATATTTATCTATCCATAAAGCTAGTACTTATAACTAATGTAAATAGATCAAAATGTTTGAAGGAAGTGGAAAAATTTAAGATTGGATTAAGAATACTTGTTATTAGAAGAAAATGGCATTGTACTATATGATGACGTATGTTAAAGTTCGTTTATTAATTAACCCGTTCCCGCAAATGATGGCTATAGCCATCATATTTTTGGTGATATGTAGGGAAATGACGGCTATAGCCGTCTTCCATATTTTAATTAATAAAAAAATGAACATCATTCGTACAAAGTGTACTAATGCATGTAGTTATTAAATATTCAGTAATACGTCGAAGATAAAAAAGATGTGACATTCCAGATAACATATCGATTGTTTTTTATTGTTTCGATTTTTCATACATATTTAACAATTCGATATATTTCCGCCTTCAGAGAGAAATGACGGCTATAGCCGTCGTAGGTTGCATAAACAACATAATATTTAACGTGTAGCGGGTAGTTTCTTTCACTATAAGAAACTCCGCACAATTACTTTCAACGGACAATCCTCCGTTCACATAATTCTTTATGGACAATTCTCCATGTAAAGAATTATTCCAAATAATATACAACAATCTTGTATATACAAATAATGTACATAACAAATTGTACATACATAATCGTACAACAACACTTGTACATACGAAATTTGTGTAAGCAAAATATGATTGAAAAATTATATTTTGCTTTCACAACAATTTCGCATTACAATAACCTCTACAATCAAATCATTGAGAGGTACATAAAATCGTATTGATTTTGCAGAAACCAAAATCACGTAAAACGTACATACACACTACCATGCCATTGCACAATAGATGGCATGGCAAACAATTATGTTGGGGTAAACATATTTGCAGCGGGTGCACCAAAAACATTTTGGTGCATGTAAACATCAACAAAAACCAGAAAATCAGGTTTTGAATTTTTGCTTTTATATTTTTGGGTAAAAGATAGGTGAGGAGGAAGAATAAAAATAAATAGAACTTCCTATTCAAGTTTGGAAATTGTAGAAGCAACATCGGAGCAGCTTAGCACTCACCATACAAATACCAATTAATTTTCATAAAATAAAAATTCTATTAAGAAGTGAATTTAAAGTTTTTTTATTTATTGGTATTTATTATTAATATAATTTAACAAGTGCGCCGCATCTAGACGCAATAAACGCAACCGCGCTTGAACTAAACAAGATTTTCAACATATTTAGATAGAAAATTTTACAGAATTGATTTGCGGTAATTTAAAATATTTGTTTGGTTGGGTTCTTTGCTGCCAGAAAAATAATGGTTCTTATCTTCTTCAATCTTCTACACAGGGTGTCCCAAAATTCGCAGATCAAACAAAGCTGGGTGATAGGGAAGCCCATTTCTAACAAAAACAATCTAGTTAAGTTTTTTGAATTTTTGATGGTACAAAAGTTATTCCACTTTTAGTGTTTTTTAGTGAAATCGCATGCGCACCTACCAAAAAATTAATTTAAAAGAAACCAAGGGTTTTTTTATTTACAATTCTTTTTAATACGATCTAGTAGAGCTAGAGTGTGCCTTTCCAATAAAATCATTTTTATAAACTGCATTATCTTCTGTCAAATAAAAACTTTGGTATTTTACGTTGTTGTTGTTTTTATTGTAATGGTTTTTGTTGTGATTGTTCCGTACATTGGTCTATTTCAGTATACATATCTCGAATTAAATACACAATCGTAGGAAATTCTTCCATTTGGCGTCAAATCTGGGTGACAACGACTATGATGATTCGGGTCCCATTTGAAATGCGATATTTTAAAACGCGAATTATCAAAACGCGATATTTCAAAACGCGATATTTCAAAACACGATACGGTACAAAACGCGATATGGTACAAAACGCGATATTTCAAAATGCGATATTTCAAAACGCGATATGGTACAAAACGGGATATGGTACAAAACGGGAGTTTAGGATCGGGTTATATCAGGCGGGTGAAGAGGAAATTTAATTTCAGTTTATAGGAATTTAAAAATCGATAGGAACGATAGTATATAGGATCGGTATCAGGTGGGTCGCTGCGCTCCCGCCATCTCGCTTTTGTACCATATCGCGTTTTGTACCATATCTCGTTTTGAAATATTGCGTTTTGAAATATCGCATTTTGAAATATCGCGTTTTGTACCATATCACATTTTGTACCATATCGCGTTTTGAAATATCGCATTTTGAAATATTGCATTTTGTACCATATCTCGTTTTGTCATATCTTGTTTTGAAATATCGCATTTTGAAATATCGCGTTTCGAGCAGATCCGGATGATTCATACTTACTTAGACACAATCAACTTCCCAACCACCCCATACTTTTTCTTTCCTTTAACGCTGTATCGCGGATAAATTAGAATGATGAAAGTAAAAATGGAGAATATGAAAGAATCGAATTCCGTAGACTAGGTAGTAATTTTTTGGTTTTTTTTTGTGATAAAAGATGAGATAAAAATCATTTAATTTTGTAAATATTAGGATTATGTTGTATTTTTATGTATTACGCGAATTTGCTTCTGTCGTTTTTTCGGCACAAAATTCGTTATATTTTTTGAATAAATAAATAAAAATAAATTTGAATAATAAAAATAAAAATAAATAAAAAAAAAATAATAAATAATTCACTAGTGCTACATATACTTGGTATTGTTCTATATATAGACAATATTCCTATGCAAAATGTTCAGTCGCCGCGGCCTGATGAGATGACTGATTTTTTCAAATCAATAATCTCATTAAGTTCAAAACTGATCGTTGCGATTCTTGCAAATCTTTCATCTATAATTCAAATTAAATTCTAAAAACTTTGGTTTTGTACACTTAATTTTTGTTGATGTTTAAGTGACGCCAGCGGGAAAAGAATGTACTACAGAAAGTTGACCTGCTATCAGAAAAACATGCGACACTAATGCAGATTTTAAAGTGGTATCACACAGCGGGCTATTCACAATAGAATGTTTTATATCAATTTTTTTTCACAAAAAAAGTCGTATTTATTAAAAAACGTATACAAATGTCGAGTTCTAAAATAGATGCTTTGTCAGAAATAAAACAAAATGGATAAAATAATTTTTTTTATTAATTTTAAATATTATTCGGATTTCCCTCGAATTTCACGGATTTCCCGGATTTTCACCTGATTCCCCCGGATCTCCACTGAATTTCCACCAGGTTTACCTCGGATTCCGCGAAATCCAGACGACAACTAAGAAATCCGAGGGAAATTATGGAAATCTTTGGGAAATCCGGAGGAAATTTAGAAGAAACCCGAGAAATCTTGGGAAATTCGTTGGAAATTCGGAACAACCGGAGAAAATCTGGCGGAAATCCGGGAAATCTGGGTTAAATTCGAGGGAAATCCGGGAAATTTTGTGGAAATCAGGGAAATTCGAAGGAAATCCATATAATAATATTTAAAATTAATAAACAAAAATTTTTTTATTCATTTTGTTTTATTTCTGACAAAGCATCTATTTTAGAACTCAAAATTTTGTTAAGTGCGTTTTGATTAAACACGACTTACTTTGTAAAAAAAATTGATAAAAAACGTTCTATTGTGAATAGCCCGGTGTGTGATACCATTTTAAAATCCGCATTAGTGTCGCATATTTTTCTGATAGTGGGTCAACTTTTTGTAGTACTTTCTTTCCCGCTGGATTCACTTAAACATCAATAAAAAATTTTGAGAAACAAAAAAAGTTTACAAAGCAAAAGTTTTTATTTGACAGAAGATAATGCACCTTATAAAAATGATTTTATTGGAAAGACTCACTCTTCTAGATCATATTAAGAAAGAAACTTCTAGATCGTAAAAATAAAATTAAACAAAAGAAACCTTGATTTCTTTCTTTCAAATTAATTTTTGGTGGGTGCGCATGCTATTTCGCTAAAAACACTAAAAGTGGAATAACTTCTGCACCATCAACAAGTCGAAAAAACTTTACTTGGCTGTTTTTGTTGGAAATGAGCTTTCCTATCATCCTGCTTCGTTTCAACTGCGAAGTTTAGGACACCCTATATATATGACCTGGTCAATGAAAAGGGGGATTAGGTATCAAAAAATCATTTTCCACTTTTTTGTCGATTCGGATATAGAGGCGCTCTTTCCAGAAAGTCATAATTTGCGGAATAATTTGGAAACCAGAAAGTCGTAATTTGCATAAAAGTTTACTAAAAATGAAGAGAAATCAGAGTACCAACAGAATCAATTACATTAACGTGATAACGAAAAAGACGGCCGGCGCGATAACAGTGATAACATTTGTAATCTCAACTTCACGCGATTAACTACGATAATATTCCGAGCAGAAACAACACTTAACATCCTTAACATATAGTTAGATACGAGGAAACGCAGATACAAGGGAATTGGCGCAACGAGTTTTTTACTTTTAACAGCTGTTTTCTCGATAACTTGTTTTCACACGTAAGCCCCCTTTTCTACACCATGTCATATACAGGGTGTTTTGCAAGTGGACCGACAACGTTTTGTCTTTGACGTTAAGTCTCACGGTAAGTGAGACATGATATTTTTAAGTTTTTTTTTAAATTACCCAAAATCTCACCTTTAAAAGGTCATAACTTTGTTGTGTGTAGATGTAAAGACACGAAATAACTTTTATTGTATTCTGCAATGTGATTTCATTCTAAATAAATCATTATTTATTACAATCGGTCTAAGAAAAATGAGTTATGGGCTCCAAATCCTAAAAAATGTATAAAAGTATAAAAACTGTCTACCTTCTATATACACTTAAAAAAACTAGCGATTGTTTTGAAATAACTTTGGTTTTAAAAACATTTCTAGTTTATGCTTTTTAAAACGGTATGCTACGTGTCATAGAAATTTTTCATTTTGTGGTCAAAATAAGAGATACTATTTTGCCGGGGTCAGGTTTGAGAATATATCTTTGAATTTTTTCGGCTTTTCGGACAAAATATTATTTTAATGGACACCCATACAATGTTTACGACTATTTTAGTCGCAGAAAACAAAGAGACCATTTATTGTTTTCTGCGACTAAAATAGTCGTAAACATTGTATGGGTGTCCATTAAAATAATATTTTGTCCGAAAAGCCGAAAAAATTCTTAAATAAATTAAATTCACGGACGATTAATAAATTCTTCTTATATCTTTGAAGTTATTGATAAATTTTTAATCAACTTCATTTATTAGATTTTGTTTAAAATGACCTCCTCCACTCCGTATGCATGCAAGGTACATTTTTCTTATCTCCAAAGTTGTTGTGCGAGGTTGAATTTAATTTTTCCATTTTTTAAATGCGCCGGTTATCATTTCAATTAAAGTTTCTATTGTTGGTACGTTTGGTACATACAGTAATTGCTTAGCAAGTACCCAGATGTAGAAATCCAAGGGCGTGTGTGCGGAATCTAATTCTGAATGTATGTGTGTGTATAATTGTACCTACAGAGCGATCTATAGGCTAAAGGTGTTCTATTTATATCCATTTCAAATACGCTCTTACACAGCATTCTCTTGGGCATTGGGTAAGATTGTGTTGGAATTTTATCTCGGAAACGATGCAGCATCATGCAGAATGATGCAACATCATGGAACTTGGTGGACCATCACACAACATCTCTCAACATGAATCAATCATATAAAGCAAAATCACGCAACTTGGTGCAATATGACGCAGCACCATGCAACATGACGCAACATGGTACAACATTGTTCAACTTGATAACCCATCCGGAAAAATCCTAAATGAATTATCCAGAAATCCTTCTTGTAATCGATTCCTAACACTCGAAAACCCCCTCACCAGTTTTTATCAAAACCGTTCGAGACAGTTTTTTTATATCCCTTTTTCAACAAAAAAAAATGGCTGAATTAAAGTCCAAACCACACAAATGTGTGAGTAAAAAATTATAGTATGGTAATGGCGTTTTTGATAAAAAATTTCGCTTGATTTGATGTACAACCAACACAATTGTGAGTATAGTTATAGTGTTTTTTTTCGAACGAAAATAAGTTTGAAAGGAAAACACAAATGAGTAAGTTTGTTGAAAACACATACAAAAATAAATTTTTGACGTGGTACTTTTGCCGTACTCACACAATTGTGTTAGTGGGCAGCAAAAGTGATATAAGGGACCCGATCCCTTCCAAAGAACCTCAAAAACGAATTTTCTGGAAATTAAGATTAATCACAATCCATCCCTGTCACTAGAAAACCCGTATCACCACAATGCTTATCAAGCTCGATCGAGACGCAAAAACTATTAATAAAGGGTCCAGGCCCCACCGAAGAAACCCCCTAAAATGAATGTTATATCAAATACATGAGCTAAAATTGATCTGCAGTACAGTAAAATAATCTACTCTCTGAGTCCTAGTAGTTCGCAGTACCTAAATTAACCCAGTAGGAAATATATCAGTTCACATACTCGTAAGAATCAGAGAATTGATATAAACATACGTTTCCGTTTTGAACTATATACAATTCAAATGTACGAAAAAGAAAAAAAATATTTTTTGTCGCAAATTGATTATACGGGAATATTGACCAATGGACCAATTGATGACTAATCAATATCATAAATTCTTAATAACAAGTAGGATAACAAGTAGGCTGGACTGAAATACATAAATCGCTTTCTTTATAATAATTTTGGATAACAAGTACTCGATCGTTCTGCTCAAATATGGCGTAAGAAAAAAGCATCGAATTTTTGTCGGACGTGGTAAAATCATTATTTATATTTTGTTTCATTATGCCTAGCAGACAGCTGAAGTGAAACGAAATTTTACATTTAAAAATAGCACAATCGAAAATTAAAATTTCACTTCTGAACATAGATGTCTCTGTATATCTCTATACATTTTTCACTTCATTTTTACATGCAGGTACGATAAAAATCAAAAGATAATTTTGTCAAAACAAAAGAAACTCACATAAAAGATAAAACATATTTTGACAAAAAATTATAAAAAAAGATTAATTCACCATGAAGCTATCTCCCTTCGTTAAAATTAAAAAAAAAATCGACAAACTAATTTTTAATAGAATAATTTATTTTGTAAACTTTGGAGACAGTCCCAGCGTGGACGAAAATTCCTCATTTGGAGTTTGGAGAATTAATGACTTTTTTATGAGATTGGTGATATCTAGACCTAAGTATTGGCATTGGAGATACATATTTTCGTAACAGATTTGTGGTATTGCAGAGTAGGCAGTACAACTCATCGGTCTAATAATTCAACCGAGATATTGCCACAGATCACGACGAAAGAAACGAACTTCTCGGGATTTTGGATTATCAACCGGATGCAGAATCGGCGTCTCATATTAGTTAGTCATTTATTAGTCAGTCATCTAGTTAGTCAGCCAGAACCAAAAAAGTTGGTTCATAATGCAAGAGTTTGTGGATTTGATGTATGGATTGGTTATGAAACGGTGAACGACAGTAACCCATTGTTGTGTATCAAACTTGATGAAAGCGATAATTCTGATTGTGAAGGTGTTGTGGTGTCGGAGAAAAAACAGAGATTGCAACGTATGGATAATATCCGTAAATAAAACTTTCAGAAAAATGTTGCAGGTACGGTGATCCTTTCGCATGATGCCGAAGAGCAATTGTGGCAGCTATGTTTAGACGGGATAGAGAGAAATTTTGTTTTGAGATTATCAATTATGACTGTTGGGGCAACAAAGGTAATCAGAAGCAATGATGGGCGATTGGTAATTCAAAGAAAGGTTGAAGAGAGATTTGTTTAGAATTTGCAAACAACGGAAAGGGATTCTATATAATCTTCACGAAGAATTAACATTGCTTCTAAATATAGGAGAATACTGTCAGAATGAATATATGTGGAACATATAAACCTAGGTTGTTTTAGGAACGGGTGGAGAATAGTAACGAACAAAAGTCGTGTGGAGAACGATCAGCATCACTGGCGGCATATGGAAGGTATGAGCAAACGGTTAGAAATTTGGCTGAAGGGCAGCAATGCCACGTGGAAATGCTGCTCAAAGCTGTGAGGGTTGGTGATGCCGCAGGTATCGTCAATATGGTAGTTTGGATCCTATTCAGGACGAACAGGTTTCGGTTAGAGAAGAGGGGAGGTAATGTAACGGTCTGGCCTATTGGTTTGATGAACACAAAAAATTTAGCATGGGCAAGACATTTTGGGTTTGGAGATTTGATGGCTTGACTTTTGTGAGATTGGTGATATCTATAAGGTTGAGAATAATACTTCTGTATAAATCCAGGCGAGCCTACAATGTTCGGTTGGTATATAAATACGACTGCAACGAACACAATGATTGTGAGTGAGTGGAATGGAAGTGAGTGTGATGTTATGTGAAAATTGTGGTGTGATTTAAAAATAATTGTAAATGGTGAATAGTGAATTAATAAATAATTGTTAAAATTATTTGTTGCGGTTTTAAGTATTAAACAAGTATTTAGAAAAATATTGTGAATAATACGGTAGTGGTGTGAGTGTGTAAGTAATTTTTTCCGGCATTTTCGGGAATATTTCGCAGGTGGTTTAAATTGTGAGAATTATTGTTGTAACCGTCAAAATCTATAACGGTATTCAAAATCCAGCGATGCGAACCGGATTTGACAAGGCAAATTCGTAACAATGTAATTCGGCAACAACCTGGCATAAGCCAAACATATACCAAAGATGATTCCATTTAGAATTAACTAAATTATAAATATTATTTTTCATTTAAATACAATTTTTTCATTATTAAGCTCAGATAATCAATAATTATTGATTAATATGAGACAAGTACTTTTAATTCACTTATGAAGTAACCTATCATCGTCACTAATGTCCAGTCATATAATAATCGTTTTTGACTTGTCATAAACGATTCATCTATGAGCCGTCGTGTACTAATCATCTCTCTCATTTATGTATTTATTTTTAAGCAGTTCAAAAGCTTAAAGAAAACTGACTTTCGTCAATGCCTCCCAAGTTTCAACCGAACTGTTTTTAGAGTAATTTTCCCCTATCTTGTACAGTTTTCGAAGCTCGGCATTTATTAAAACACTCACCCGTAGTTTCCCATCTTCTCTATTTAATTTGGCGCCTTTTAAACTTTATGTAAATTTCTGTCAAATCCGGTACCATTGTGACATTCTTCTGTTAAATGTTTTGCGAAGTTATGTTAATCGTTGGTTGCTAATTGTTTTGCAGTTTTAAGTTCATCCATGTAGTCCACTTCGTCCACTGTTAATACATCAAGTTGATTATGTGGTTTGTTTGGGTTGGGTTGGGTTATGGTGTATTTGTACCCTTTCTGTCGAGATCTAGAAAGTTTATGTAATTGTTTGTACTGTTTCTATAGTGTGAAATTTATATTTGCTTGCAAATAATTTATTTCGCTTTGTAGTATTTAGGATCGCCTGTTGGTGCTGGGCGTGGTGAAAAGTAAAATGATACCTGCACCAGTATGTGTTGTGTTTCAGTAAATTGTTGATAAATTTTGAATTAAGACACAACCAAAATTGATCATTATGAAAAAAATATTGGGCCTATTTAAATTTAAATTACAACAAAAAATTCAATCAAAAAAAACAATTTTATTGGTTAATAATAAGTATTGCCCCCCTTGCGTCTACAACGGTTCGCATATGGTTCACCATTGACCGTTCTGGCGGTTTGACTATCTTGAGGTCACCATTGTTTGATGGTACCGGATTTCTGGCTCGGATTCTCCGATTTATTTCATCCCATAAAGGCTCAATTGGATTCATGTCTTGAATGAGGGCTGGCCGCTTCATAGTCTCGAGTCCAACCTCATCCATGAACTGCCGAGTGGTTCGAGCTGTGTGACACCGGGCATTGTAATGCATCAGTATGAAATCTTTCCCTATATATCCTGCGTAGGGCCTACATGATCCAGGAGAATGTCCTCGATATATCTTTCAACGGTCAGACCTCCTCTCCAGGCTTCACCAAGTACGAAAGTAAGATCTGTTTTCGCTCAAACGATATGCCAGCCCAGACCATGCAAGAACCGCCACCGTTTCATTAAAACAGCACTACGAAAATCGGCCGGGTATACCCAGCCTCTCCTATCACTCCATTGCTCGAAGTGCTAATTGCTGTGTTCGCGAACAAATTCGGTCTTGGAGTGAGGTCGGTTTCCTTCAAGCGTCTTCTTACTGTTCATTGACTCACAGCTCCATCTCGAACTTGACTTAGCTCCTGCAGCACATCGACACCTCTGAGATGACGATTTCAAGTGAAGCTATGACGATAAATCCCCTCGCAGATGTACACAGACACCGACTGGTATGTGGACTCCGATTAAAGGTACCAGTTTCCTGACACCTTATGGATACTCTTGAGACAGCCGATTGGGTCATATTTAGCTGACAAGCGACTTCTCGTTTATTGCGTCCATCTTGCGATAAAGCAACAACTTGTGCGGCTTTTTCTGGTGTAGTATCTATGATTATGAAGAAACAACGAACGAAGCTGGTAGAGATTTGTTCAGGTCAACGTCTGATAAGTGACTGATGGTAAATATCGGTTAGTGGTATTTTACGAACAAACATCTCATTTTGTTACGATTGCTTTAATTTGAAAAGTACTATATAGATTTTAATGATATAGGTGTCGTTGTAAAGATAAAATACCAAGGTGACAAAAAAAAAGTTGTTTCACGAAAATCGGTTAAGCCATTTTTAAAAAAATACGCATTTTGTACGCACGGAGTTTTGAGTCGATTTAGTTGCTCGCGAGTGTAGTTAAACTACACTAGGAAAATACTCGAATATAACTAAACATTCAACTGTACAATAAGTTAAATATAATCAATATTTTCTATTTTTCCATTTCGCAAAATATGTAAAGTGTCTTGAAGTTTTCCTTCCCATTGTTTTTTTAATTTAAATTAGATTTAGCTTGTAGTTTTCAAAACTTTTCGATTTTGTACGAAAGCTCGAAAAAAATGGTTTATATAAAATGTGGTGTAATATAAGATTCACTACCTGACACCATACAACCTTGTGATTCAAAAACCCACGACACAAAATTCCACACGTGATTCAAATGTTATTCATATAAGTGGAAAACAAAAATTGAATCATTGCCAGCAAATCAACCGAGAGTAACGATATCAAGTACACCTGAGAAACACCATCAACTTATACGAACATAAAGTTATAATTAGAGTCGGTTAATTTCCTATTTTTCTTTGAATTCAGTTTTTAATCTAATTTATTTTAATCTAATTTTTTATAAATTTTCTTAACCTTGAGTGTTATTTTTAACACATTTTCCTCACCACACCCGATAAAAATAGAAAACGAAAATTTTAAAAGAAAACACGATTTAATTTTCAGTTTTTGTATTTGCGCGTTTTTTTTTGCATGATTCGTTTGCGTATAGTGGGTGATTCAATATATGGAACGGTCGGTATTTTTATGTAGGCACGTCTATATTGTTGTCGTTCGCCTCGAAGAAGATACACGCACGTATTATTTTATATTTTGGTGAAATAAATACGAATTTTATTTTAATTTTATAATTAAGTGTTATTGATATTCACCAATTGTACCTACACGATATACTCGTATGTACATACATTAAAAATAACAGTGAAATTAAATTCTATTTTTATGTGGTCGATTCAGTTGGTGACAAATTTTTATTAAATAGGTGCGATGTTATAATTAATTTATATCGAGTGAATTGTTTTTTTTTTTTTATGTAACTTTACCGAGAATTAATTATTGTGTTCGGTCATACATAAATAAGGTTTACGCTTATTTGAACTAAAAAAAATTAATTGGATCTATAGATACTGTGTTAAAAGCTTGCATTTTTATTTATTTTTATTTATTTATTTTAATATGTGTGTATATAAACTATAAAGTTTTTGGACAACAAAGAAACAAATAACAAAAATAACAATACAACATAACAACAATTAAACATAACATAATATAAATTACAAGCATAATATATACAAAATATATACAATTACATATGCATATATATATATATATATATATACACATATGTATATATATACATACATACACATATATATATACATATACACATACTTGCATACATATATATACAACTATATATACACTATATACATTATTTACAAAATCAATTATAATCATTATTTGTTACAAATTTGAAAACATTAGTTTTAAATATATCAACTGAACTAATACGTTTTAGTTCCAGAGGCAAGCTGTTCCATGTGATAATCAGCATGTACATCAGCCTATATAAATACAAAAACTGTTGGGACGCGCTGTTGAAACTTGAGTTGCGGCAACCAAGAAGTTGCTTATTAGTTGTATCAACGTTACTGCACCTTCTAGGATACGTGCCTTCAACCGAAAATGCCCAGTTATTTTGAAACGTTGGTTATGGAAACTTTGGTTTTGCCGCCGTCCGTGCTACGCCGTCATTGCTACTCCGTCCACGAACAACATTTGACCCTTCGAGTTAAAAACAAGAAAAACGCTGCCTGGAGTATATTAATATAGTTGATCTAGATACGAGAGCAAACGATTTATCACAAACACGTTTATCAAGACGATTATGGAATTACCTACCATGCCAGACTGCCGATGCAGAATCTGCAAATCATTTAAGAACGTTATTGCATGGCACAATATTATAATATTTGTGTGACCTAAAGAGTCAAGAAATAAGCACATATTTTTGGAATGATCATATCCTAACTTTCTTCAAATAAGCTTCCAATCGTTTGGAGCTGTTTCTAGAGAAAAAAACCTACAAAAAATAGACGTGCATCAGCAATCTACTCCAGGCAGCAAGGTTATCCATACATGTTACTGTAGCCAAAAAAAATCAAAACTTGCCACTTTATCAACTATTATGTCGACAATGCTTGCTACCAAAGCACAGAAATCCTTGTTGTTACAAAAGCTGTGATTTATAAAAAAGTGCTATCAATCAGAGCTCCTTCGCCTTTTATTTGACCAGGGTCAGAGGGCAACATTCGTAACAGAAGAAGCATCCAGCAAACTAAAATTAGAAAAATTTAAAATGTATTTGAGGTTAGGCAGACAATATTGGTATGGGTCTCTTCAGGAAGTTCAGGGGTATGCAATTGTTAAGTTAACAAGCATCAAAGCACTAGTTTTCAAAATTTTGACACGGAACATGCTACAGAATTCTTTAAATCCATGGAAATGGAATCACACTAAAAACATTTTATGGTCGGATCCTACGTTCCACATTCCTGGCCCAATCGACATTTTATTTAGTACCGATTTTTATCGAGAAGTTCTATTAAAAAAATTATTTTTAAAGCCTTCATCCGAATAGCCAATTGCATAATAAACAAAACTATCTGAAAGCAGTATCATCGTAACAACGGCGGCCGCTAGTTGGTGAAAATATCCTTCAACTCTGAACTGTATTATGCCAAGCTTTTGAAATGTCCCTGAAGTTTTGATTAGTATTTCGAACTGAATTGCTTGATTGTTTCTTTAACGGTTTTAATACCAAGATCGTCGTGTATGTTAGTATTTCGGATATACCATGGACCATTAGCAATACCTCGGAGGATTTTCGCTTGAGTTCGCTGCAGGAGTTCTCTATTTGATGCACATTTGGTTGTGCTTTGCTTCAATATGTTCTTTCCACGTCAGCCGTCTATCCAAGTGTAAGCCTAGGTATTTGACCTTGGTTTGTTGAGGGATATATACACCGTTTAATTGCACTGGTGAGCAGGAGCGTTTGTTCAATGTGAATGTGACAGAGTTGATTTTTTTTCGTTTACTTTTATTCGCCAAATCTTGAGCCAATCCTCAATTTTTTGTGATACCAGGATAGCTGTATCATCAACAAATGTCGATATTATTACATTATTGGTAACAGGTAAGTCTGCCATGTACAACAAATATAAAATAGGTCCCAGAACGCTTTATTGTTGGACTCATCAGCTTATATCATTTAGGGAAGTTGTTACACCATTTTGTTGGACCATGTGTTGCCATAGGGTTCTCTCCATAGGGTTTTCTAGAACTGAGTGAATATTCTTCGGCAGGAGCACTTTAAGTTTGTGTATTAGTCCATCGTGCCAAACCTTGTCAAATGCTTGCGCTATATCCATGAAGACAGCAGAACAATATTGCTTTGCCACAAAGGTGTGTCTCATTGCATTTACAATTCTATGCACTTGATCTATGTGGTACCATGTTGGTTTCGGAACTCAAATTGATGGTCTGGAATAATTTGCCGCCTTCTAATAGTGGTTTCAGTTTGTTATTAACATTTTTTCAAATAGCTTTGAGATCGTGGGAAACATGCTTATTGGACGACAAGACGAGATTTGAGTTTCATTTTTCCCAGGATTATGTATCATTCGGATGAAAAATGTAGCTTATTAGTTGTATGTATTTGCAAGTTTTGATTGTGTTCTTAACTTTCTTCCATTACTAGGTTTAAAGGATGAATCGTCATCCATCTGGGCCCCTATTTGGGAAATCGAATTCGATCAATCGAACGACATTTTCGAATCATCGGTATTTGGGAATTCGAATCGAATTTTGTTTAAACGAAAACGTATAACAAGAAACGATCGAAAATTTCCCTTATTGGGCAATTCGATTACGAGCAATAATTCTACGATCATGAACGAATTTTTATTCGTAGTTAGTTTTGTTCACGAAGGCGAACACAAAGAGCAAAATTTTAAAATGTTAGGACGTTGATTTTATGTATATATTTACAATATATTTAAAATAATTAATTAATTAATTATTTATGTAATGGATCTCCTCGTTGATTATTTCTTGCCTGTCGAATGGCACATTAAAGTGAAGACATGTAGCGTTACGCATACGTTCACTATTTGAACTGCTTTTTTTGGAGCGTAACGTAATTCTCTTGCACTTAATAAACATCTGAATTTAGATCCCAATACATCTTTCTATGATGCTTCGTGTTTAAATGATGGAGTGATAGTGTATGAAAAGATAGACATTGCGAATAAGTTAAACAAGTATTTCGTGGATAGTGTAGAGATACCGGAGGAACAAGACAATGTGGATATAGCATATGATGGAGGAATAATTGAGCATATGGACATGGTACAGGAGGACTACCTAGATAAAATAGTTAAAACGTTAAAATTGACAGGATGTGAGGGGGTGTTAAGCAGTAAAATGTTTAAGGATTTATGGGGGGTCTTAAGAAGATATGTGAGTCGCATAGTCAATTTATCTTTGGAATGGAATATGCAATAGTTCCTACAAGTTTGAAAGTGTCATGTTTAGTTCCTGTGCCTAAAGTTATGAATAGTTGTCGGATGTCGGATTATCGTCCTATAAATATTTTGCCAATCTGGGACAAAGTATTGGAGTCAATAATTTTAAATAAGGTGCTCGGCCACATCGCTGAGAATAATATGCTATCTGAGCACCAATCTGGTTTCAGAGAGAGAAAGGGAGGATGGAAAACCGACTGTAGCAGTTTTCCTTTATTTTAACAGTGCATTTGAAACAATAGATAGGGCAAGATTGCTAGGAAAATTAAACACATATGGTATGAGGGCGAATTGTTAAGTTGGTTGGCTTGCTATTTAAGTAATAGAAAGCAGTATGTAAAATCATGTAGATGTAAAGTTTGGAGTGCCACAAGGAAGTAAGCTATTTATTGTACATATATAAATGATATGCCACAGATTCTAAATAAATTTGTCGGGAAATGACTAGCTCGAGATCATAAGTAGTGTGAATGAAGAGTTAGATTTAGTGGCAAAATGGCTTCGTATAAATAAGGTAATGTTAAATGTAAACAAAACACAATGTATGTATATAGGGAATAATGTAGGAAATTGAAATATTGTTATAGTTAATGCTGTAATAGGATTGGTAGATAGTTTTAAGTACTTAGGCATTATACTGGATAACAAGCTAAATTGTAAAGAACATGCTAGTTATTTTACAAAGAAGTTAGCAATGAAAGTAGGTTTATTAGCTAGGTATAAAAATTGTTATAGGTAAAAGTGGAAAAGGTAGTTTATAACACTATTGTAACCTATTACAGTACTATACTTTTCATTGTAAATAAGTGATATAGATAAAATGCAAGTTATCGTGAATAGAGCATTGAGAGTTATGCTAAACAGAGATAGATATGCAAGAATCTGTGTTATGTTGCTGGAGTTAGAGTTGTTAACAGTGGAAAATACGTTGTATATGAACGTAATGACTTTTATTTTTAGGCTTGATAAAAATTTGTTACCACCATATTTATGTCAGTTGTTGTATAGGAGACAGGATAGTCGCCATAAAGGATTTTAGGACAGAACTGTTAAAAAAATTTTTATAATTATTAAGTAGATGATGTATAGTGTTGTACTGTAAACTGGAAAATTAGCTTTGAAAATAAAATAAAATAAATTATTGTCTTTCACTGACAAACACCAAACAAAAATATAATTGAAATTAAACGTCAAAATACTGCCAAGATTTAAATTATTATCACAGGTATGATGATTAATAAATAATTTCCCTAGTGTTTATTTGGCAGCGTAATTTTTTATTATCGATCGAATTCCCAAATACCAAATCATGTTCGAATCGAATTGATCAATCGAATCGAAAACCAATTCGAATCGATTTGCCAAATAGGCCCCCTGGTGAGGCAACACGATATTATTCGTTCCTTCGTGTGGTGAAAACACCGTCTTTAGATTGCCCAATATCCAGTTTGTAGTCTAATCGGTGGATTCGACTTTGTAGGCCTTTTTAAGTTATACTCAGTCTTCTCTGTTGCCGAGAGTTCACTTAAATAATTCTGGATGCATTGGTTTTCTTCTTCCTGCAGTGCAAATTTCAGGGTTTTGATAGCTCGATTTATTTTACATTTCAACAATGGTGATTTTCCGCTTTTCCTGGATTAGCGACTGGATATTATATGATAGTTCATTAATTTTTTCAGAATTGTTGATGATTGGTGAAGCTTTTTCAGCTGATATTTCCAGTGTCTTTTTTAGCTTTTCTTCAGCCACATCAATATCTGCTGGTGTTTTTAGCGGGATATCAAGATGACAATTTTGTTCAACTAGTCTCCTATATTGAATCCAATCAGTTCGTTTGTTTGACACACGTTTCGGTTTTTCTGATTTAAAGACAACAGTACTCATTGTTACTATTATCGGTGAATGATCAGACGACAGATCATAGCAACCAGTGGTCTTAACATACGTACGCGCAATGCCTTTGGTTACGCAGAAATCAATTAGATCAGGTACTTTCATTTTATCTGTCGGCCAGTAAGTAGGATAACTTCATAAAGTTGTTTACCTTTAGGCTCTTAACAAATTACTATGAAATTTGGTTAGTAGTATTGCTAAGGGATTCTAAAATGAGTTTTGACAATATTTTAGTATTTGTTCATGCTGGACTAAGCTTGGCTAGTTCATAACTAATCCTTATGAAATTTGGTTTCCAAATTGATTTTGGATTGAAATATTCAGAAGGAAATGTGGTATCTGTGCATTCTATACGATTAAAATTGATTTTGCGCTGGAGAGAAATCGGCTAGTTCTTAATTAATAATTAATAAAAGTATTGATTACTATGTGGGAGTTTGTGAGATATTGACCATAAACCAAAAAGAATCTAGAAAACATATTTGAACAGCTAAACATAGCATGAAAAGATCCTAAAATTTGGTTAAAACTCACCTGGTATCCCTAACCAATACTACTAACCAAATTTCAACGTAATTCAACGTTGAGAATTGGCGGAAGGACATCAGCGATCAGTCAATGTGTCATGTTAAGGAATATTTTTATTTTTTTATTCCGCTGGGATGTTTTATTTTGTGAAAAAAGAGATACAAATTGAATAATAAAATTCCGCTGGTAATAAAATAACAACAGAAATCCTCTTTTGTGATAGTACTGCAATAAACGAGATTACCCCCTCCGCCATGCCAGTATTGTTACATCCAGCAGCAGTGTCTATCCTTCCAGTAGGTCTGGAACCCGGCTAGGGTTCAGCGGATTCCGAACCATTAGTCCAAAAAAAATTTCATGTAGCGCCAGTGCATATTTAACCGACCATATCTAACTTATCAATCACATCCTATATCACCTGAACGTCTTTCTTCTTGCAACCAAATATTCAACCTTTATTGACGTATTAAAAATTCACTTTTTCTATGCTGTCTTTCTATGTTCTGCAACTAACAAGGGTTTTGCGGAACGGCATATTAGCGCATATTATGTTGTTTGGCCATGGTTGATAAACGAGGATTCTCTAGAAACTAAAACGTTTCGAAAAATTTGTTTTTATTTTTCAACTGTTCTTTAGACAGTTTTTAGTAGGCTAAATAGGCTAAATTATTAATGCTAAGCTGAAACTTTAAATTTTTCGGAGTCCACCGCGTTACTAAGTGGGCTTTAGAGATATATGTCGGAGCCGGGCTGTTTCTACAGTGTAAGTGTGAGTTTACGAATCAAACCCGTATTTTAAGATTGTTATTGCAGACAATAGACTGTGGAAGATTTGTAAATTAAGAGATACATAAAAAAGCAACTAAGAAAAGCAAAAGAAAAAGTTGCAATGATCTTCCAGACGATTATACATGACCCTAATGCTGCACCAGCACTTGTTGGCATACAAATATGCAAACAATCCAATGAAAATGGTACTGGAATTTTTTACAAATTTATTACAATATATCGGCATAGTTATATGCCCCCGAAAAACTTACCCTAAGGGACGCAATCAGTGTTGGTTTCCATTAGAGTGTTAAATAAAAATGTATTACCGCCTTCGGTTGTCACAAGTGTTAGATTTTCTTTGCTAAGTTATTTGACTGCAATTTCAAGCGGAGTGAATACGTCAAGAATTTTTGTAAATAAATGGTTTCTCTTTCAGTCACTTCAGAAGGATAACTTTTTGATTTTCCTGCTCGATCACATATTTTTAAAGTTTAATATTTTTGGCTGGAGACTTTCGATTTTTTTACCATTTTCCGTACCTTCTTTATAATAGAAGAAATACCCAAGTTGAGCTCCAGTAGACTGGATTCTCCCATAGAACAAAAAAAATTATCATTGTCATTCTCGAATGGAAAGTTTGTATCAAGATAAATTGGCTCGGTGTCAATGATATTATCATCGCCGTTAAGGAAATCATCGTCGATTTCACTATATTCAGATCCTCTGTCAAACACAAATAAAATAGAAAATACATTTGTTGCACTTGTCCGAAAAAGGAATGATGGGATGATAAACCATTTGCATTTTGTTTTAAAAGATATTTTGGGAGATAAAAAAAATATTCGCATATTCGCGTATAAATATTCGAATAACGAATACTTAAATTTAACCCAAATTAATCGGATATTCGAATACTCGATTATTCGGATTTGAATAATCTAGTTAGAATTAATTTAAGGAAAAAAAAATCATCCGCGTAAACATAGTGGTTTAGAGCTTTAGACTATTATAAAAATATTTATCGGTTTACCAAATGAAACGCGAGGAGCTAAAAAAAACAAAAAATAAAAAAATTGAAATGTTTTTACGGTGCTTGAGTGATCCGGGTTTTCAAGAAGGTGTAGGAGAAGAGGAGGGGTTGCATAGAACGTCAGACTAAATATTTTCTCAAGTGCTAGATAACGTGATTGCAAAATCAAATGAATTTGTAGTATTAGCCAAAACTGATCGAGAAACGATTCCCGCAAAAGACCTATGGTCGAAAATGTTTAAGATTCCGAACGTTATTGTGGCCCTCATTACACGCACGTTGAGATTTTGAATCATCGATCATTTTCACCATTGCCTCTTCCTTTGCCTTTTTCATGTTCGTAAGCTGTGATTTACTTAGCAGAATTTAATAGTTTTTTTATAGAACACATTTCTCTTTTACAAGTTCTACTTTGAAAGCATCCATTTTTATACATAAACACATTTTTATTAATCACTTGTTTTTTGTTTCGCAGAATATTTTGAATATTTTTCAAAAAGTTTAAAAAATCACTCGATCGATTTCGACTTGTTAGGTCATCATCAGGAGTATCTACTGATTATCTCTTTTCAAAAGTAAAATCAGTAGATACTCCTAACAAGTCGAAATCGATCGAGTGATTTTTTAAACTTTTTGAAAAATATTCAAAATATTCTGCGAAACAAAAAACAAGTGATTAATAAGAATGTGTTTATTAAGTATAAGTGTGTTTCGCCATGTGCCTACGGCAAATAGCGTAAAAAGTGTTATTATTATATATGCAAATTATCACTGTATTTTTGATAACACAAAAATATGTTGCACTGGTATGTCACTTCAATCACAATATTTTTGAGATTAAATTTCTTTAAAGTAAATATAAAACAATTTTAACCATTAAAATGTCTAAAAGTAAATATTTTGAATAAATATTTCCCAGTTGATACTTTAAAGTAAAAGTAAAACGTTATTCACACAAATCTGGTCATTTACTTTTACTTAAAAGTAAAAACTTTGAAGTAAACATTTGAGTTATTGTGGCGGAAGGAGACACGCATTTTGCATTTCTGTGAATTTCTGTGCAATAGTGCTGGGGTGGTACTGGAATATGTTTACAAATTAATTACAAAAAAATGCCACAATTAAACTCATAGAAAACTACCCCAAATGGGAGCAACCGTTTAAAATTATTGTATCGTTCTAATAAATTGAATAGTTCAATTGCCAACAACTGCCCCTAAAAAGTGCAGCTCATTAAAACAATAGGTCTCTGTATAGGTCCCTCAAATAGGTACCCATGATTTTATTCCAACAGCTCCATCCACACAAATCGATCGCAAGGCATCGAATATTTCATATATTGTAATTTATTTAGTAAAAACTTCTTCTATCAACCAGTACGATAATATGATTTTAAACGGTTGCTCCTATTTTTGGTAGTTTTCTAGGGGTTTAATTATGGCATTTTATTGTAAAATATTTGTAAAAAAATTCCATTTCCAGCACTATACAACAAAAATTTATAGAAATGCAAAACTTACAGTACCACTCCCGGTACGATACAAGAAATATTAACAAAAATACGAAAAGTGTGACATAGCATTATATAACGCCAGCCCACACACGAATTGCAGGATAACGGGAACTGTAAAAAATTTTCTAACTGTGTAACAAATTTATAATTAATTTGTATAAAATTCCAGTACCATTTTCACTGGATTGTGCTACAAGTGCTGGTGCAGCATTAGGGACATCGATTTTACACTTGGCCGAAAAGCTTAGATCATTGATACTCGAAAGTTATTAGAAAAATCACATACAATTTTGATTTTATCGTGACGCTTTCTTAAATTAATGAAAAGGTTCTAGTTCTATGAACTTGAGTAAAAATATCCGTAAAAGGTAACTTGCATATGATTTATGTACTATTATAAATTACATAGCCTTTTGATGAAGCGCATATCCACCAGACACCAAATGTGATTCATTTTTATTTTATATATTGATGTGCGTTGATACAAATTGAAATGAATCACAAAATATAATAATAAAAATTCCTAAAAATCTTTGGTGCGAAGTTTAAAAAAATAACAAATAAAATGGATCAAATCGCGAACTCGACAATTTGTTCTTTTATGTGAATTTTTTCTCATTCACGCAGTGTACATGGCGCCTAGAAAGATTTATAAACTAACTGAATTAAAGCAAATCTATTGTGTGTCGTGTAGCTAAGCACCAGCTTGTATCGTGTATCAATATTTTGTCTACAGCGACAAAATACATTTCCATCTTTCCAACGTATTTTTAAATAATTTATATATTAAATAATTTATATATTTTTAAATAATTTATTTATAAATAATTTTGAAGGTAAATTTTATTAAATAATGTCCCAAATACGTTATTTAATAAAAAAATATTTTGTCATGCTAAGCACCCGGCCAAACGACACAACTGATTTGGCAAAACTTCTAACTATATAGTCGTACTTTATACCGTCTTTTGATTCCCACGGCGTGTGCCACTTTCTAAATGTACTTCAAGGTTGTCTTTGTCTACTTTGTCTAATATTTATGACGCTATGTATGGTGGTAGAATGAGACTTCCTTTAAAATTGTAAATGTAAGAAAATCCTAAAGAACATAAAGGTTAGCACTGACATCAATGTTCATTGTAATATGTAACACATAAAAATTAATCCCAGTTGGTGTTGTAATGGAACATTTGCGATATATTCCAAAAAACGTTTTGAAATTTTGTGTAGGATGAGGAGGATGTGAAGGATTACGAAGCTGTCAACGCTTGGTAATTGATATGATTTTTTAATCGATTTTGGTTTAGACAATTTTCTTATAAAATATTGGATGTTATGTAGTATTTGGTATATATACATATATATATATATATATATATATATATATATATATATATATATATATATATATATATATATATATATATATATATATATATATATATATATATATATATATATATATATATATATATATATAAAGTGGAGGAGTTTGTATACATTTTTATTACTGTTTCGGGGTTGGGAAATTAATTACGAGTATTCTACGTAGGATAAACGACAGAATTTTATTATACCATTGATAAATTTCCTTGGGATGTTAAATAATAAAAAAGACATTATTTATACCAAAACGACAAAGTATTTAGAAAGATTTGTTTTGACAATTTTCAACCTTTTTTTTTAGCAACGCCATTTATTAAAGAAAATAGTGCGCGCTTCGTCGACTTCTATGTCGGCTCGAGGACAGTGTAATTTTTGAATGGTTACAAAGCTCAGTAATCACACAGAATATAATCATTGTATTTAAAACAAATAAGCCATTTACTCTCAATATTTCTACCACAAAAATAGAAAAAATCCACTTCCCCCCATTTGTAACCCCAGGGCACTTGTATACACAAGATACACAAACCCTTACAAAACTGAGAACTCTCTTAGGTAGCTTCGTGGCAGCTTGGTTTCGTACTTATAAAAAGTTTCAACTCTTTCTTTGTCCCGATAATACAAAACAAGAACTTATCGATTGGGCGAATTATATATCACTAAATCAGAAACCACAGGAAATTCTCACTATGTATAATGTCGTACATTAAAAATAATATTTTGTCCGAAAAGACGAAAAAAATCTTAAACAAATTAATATCACGGACGATTATGGAATACTTCTTAATAATCATTGTACTTTACTAAAATTAAGAATAAAGTATGATTTAGAATGAGGTTGTAAATACCTAGTGATTACCTGTAGAAATTCAGTATCAAATTCTCTTCAATTTGGCACGTTTTAGAGTATAATTTGGTACAAAACTTTACAGGATAACCTAAACACGCCATTCAAGTTTTGTCTGAACTTCTCCTTTTACTAGATCTAGGCGGACAAGCTCTAGGTCCGTTACGACCAATCCACGGCCCTAGATAATTTATATCCAATTAATCATGAAGTTGTATTCCACAGTGTGCAGGAGCTATATCTTGTTGATACAAGAAAGCATTTCTCATGATGAGTGAAACTGAATCTAACACAATGGAACCTGTTTCATTCAAAAATTAAAGATAGTTCTGTGACTTCAATCTTTCATCTAGTAAAATTGACCCGATAAAGTTATTTTCAGTTATACCACACTAAATCGTCGTTGAAATGATAATTCTCGCTGATGGATTTTCTAGTTGCCACTCGATCGTGCAAATTTGTTACTCCATCCCTAGTAAATGTCGATTCGTCTGCCCATAAAATGGATGACAAATATGAATTTCTGATTACAAACGCGCAAACAAATTATTATGAAAACAGATGTGCAGATTTAAGGTATCGGTTTTTTAATATACGATCTCATTATTAAAGAGAATAATTTCTGATAATAAAATTTATATTTTCTGTTTGAATTTATTATTTCAAATCAGTTAAATTCCGCCTTCTAAAGGAACAACCGGATGGTTGTATAAAGGACTAAATAGTCGGAATCGGCAAATTGTTGTTTTCGAATTGTTTTTTCAGTGAATTTTCGTTTTCGCTGCCTTTCTTACATTTTCACCATTTTGTTCATCCTTCTAATCGTTCACTCCTTATGGTCAATTTATTACTTGTGTCTTATGGGGAATTTTATTATCTTTCATCCTCGTCAAGATTCTTCGAAAAAATTACGGAATTATGGTTCTGTAGTACCTCCAAATTAAAAATGGTCAGTATGACTCGGCAAGAAATCCGAATATCAATAAAACACGGGTATGAAATGGGCAGGTCAGGTTTGGTAATAAACCGTTTCAGTCCCGTTCTCACTAATACTGTTGGATTACTCCAGAGCATTCGATGCTTTGAACCATGTTGTGTTACTACAGAAGTTGATGCTATTTTTTAATTTTGACAATAGAGCACGTAAACTTATGTTTAGCTATTTAACAGATAGATATCAAAAAGTCATTATAAATGGGAAAGAATTAGTTCCTGAGCGTATACCTGTAGGTGTATTCCAAGGAACTATACTTGGCCCAACTCACTTTTTCCTTTTTATTAATGACTTACCACAAGCAATAAAATTCTCCAAATATCACAAGTATGCTGATGATTGTCAAATTTTTCTTGGTGGTACTAGTGAAAATATATTGGAAACCTGTAACAATATTAATTTGGATATATTCGATGTATTGGCTTGGTTCAAGTCTAATGGAATCTCACTGAACATCGCTAAAACGCAAGCAATTCTGGTTTCTAAACGAAAGTTTCCCAGTGATACCCGATATCTTTATTGATGGTGTGAAAATTAAGTTTGCGAATCATGTTTATAATCTGGGGATTTGTATAAATGACAGGTTCTCCTGGGATTCTCAAGTTGTTAATGTTTGTGATAAGATCCATTCTACTTTGTATGGTTTGAAGCTTCATCAAAATATCTGCCCTAAAAATGTTCGAATTTTGTTGGTTAAATCATTAGGAATTCCCCACGTACTATTGCGAATTGCTTTATTTAAGATGTGATTCTACCTCAAGTGTCATGCTGCAAGTTACTTTGAATAATACCGTTAGATATGTTAACAGACTGAGAAAATTTGATCTCATATCGAAAGATCGTTTAAAGAATTTTATGGTTGCACTATGATTCAATTATTTTACTTTAGAGTGTTGCCATAGAAAAATAAGTTTATAGTTGGTAAACTTATTTCATCTATGGCGTAACTATTATTATACAAAGTCATCAAGAATCGTGTTCCTTCATATTTATATAAGAAAATAAAATTTGGGTCTAATCGAAATTATAAAATAATACTGCGTGTGAACGGTTCAAATACTTACAACAAATCGTCTCTGTTTACCTCTTTCACCGTGTGGAATGAGGTTTCGATTGAGATTAGACTTGTGAAGCCCTTTACTAAATTTAAAAAATTATTGTTTGATTTTATTAAAAATACATTTGAATTTATGTTTTAGTTTATTTTTTGTATACTTTTTATTACTAATCTGTATGGATAGAAAAGCTATGCTTATGCTTTAAGCATTAACAATTGCTGATTGTTTTTCTTAAACCCGTTTTCAAATTGGAATTTCATTATTCGAGGTTTGGAGTGCTTGGACCAATTTTTGTTTTTAATTCAAAACATATTTTTTTACCGAAAAATTATAGCCCGCGTGATTAATTTGCCAAATACCACAAATGTGCAGAAAATGCCTTAACTGAGATCTTTGAAGAATTTTAAATAATTTTAAGGCGCTTTTACTGCTACGAGTATTGGACATCGAAACCAATATTTTACATGATAGGTAAAGAATATGCACAATTCTTGCAATGCTTTCCATGCTGTTTTAGACAACTTGAGTTGTTACCTGAAGATGATTGTGCGTATTTTCATTCTGGTTGGTAATAGTGTTTCCCAGGAACAGCATCCTTAATTGTAACTAATAAACTCCTTATAGTCATCTCTGCAAATAGGTTTTTCATACTCAACTAAACGAATTCGACCTATAGCCGTAAGTCCTCGATTTGGCTACTGCGTAAGGTAGAGCACTGCGAAACAGTTGGGAGTGCTTCGGCCCAGAACAGATTGCAAAGATTAAAAACATACAAACAAAACAAATATGATGATACAGCTTTATTTATCATTTTAAATACATAATATGAAGTTTTAAAACGGCAATTTTTAATATTAAACACTTTTTAAATATTGTATATGCCTAAATTATTGTTCGAGTATGTCTAAACTAAACTGTCAAAATAAATTTCGAATTGAGGTCAATTCAATTTCAAGAGTTTGGGAATCAAAATGAACTAATTAATACATAAAAAGGAATTCAATTCCAGTTTATAAACCCAGAAGGCAATCACTCATCTGTACAAATCTAATACAACTAAAGACACAAACAAGTAAATAGATAATAAATAAAACTAAAGAACATTTAATAAATCGTGACACGAACATTACCAAATTCAACAAATAAAAAACCAAATGTTGACCAATAAACGTAAATACATTTTAAACGAAGCGAATAAACGCTAGGAAAAATCTATATATGTATGTACGCTCATTTTATTTCCCACCATGAAAAGTGGAAAACGTAATAAAACCCAAAAAACTTAAATGGATTAAAAGTTTTACACCGAACGACAGTGATTGCTATAAGAGAAATTTATGTTTCATAGCTATGTAATATGTATATTCGAAAATTCGTTTTTTTTGTGTGTTCGGCCAGAATATGTGCGGTAAAAGTGTTTTTATGGTCAAAGGCACACATACATGAAACGTAATATATACAGACACTTATACACATTGTATATTGATTTTTCTTTAGGAAAATGTATACCATAAACATAAATAACACTGAGTGTAGGATTTTAACGATTGTTTTTACATATTCATCAAGTCTACATGCGAGGTATGTCTATAACGCGAAGCTCTATAAATATACCATAGGTATATATACCAAGGTTCTGTCGTAGGCGCCTAAGATAATTTCTATTTCTACTTGAAAAATGATAATAATGAAAAATGTATTTCAAGTTTATTTTCTTCCGCAGCGCCTATCAATTACAATGTCTATTTAGTTCTTAAAAATAATGTTCATTGCAAATTTAAATAAGAAATTCTAAGCGAATATTACGTAGAATTGGTGATGACGTGCATGTACTTGACATCTAAAATATCTTTCTAGGTATACAAAAGAGAAAATACATTTTTCTGATAATGACTTTTTCCAAAGAAAACATAACAACCGCATTGCAATATTCACATTCTTATTAAAATAATTAAACAGTTGTTCCTCTGCTACTCATCCTATATATAGTCATATCTACATTACATGTATAGTGCAAATCGTTCCCTCCTTCTTCTTCGTGATCTTGATTAATGTACCAAAAATTCGTAAAACACCAAACAAATAAAAATTAATTCAATTTACATTTAAATTTACATTGCCTGTGAGTCCCAACAAAATACGTATTTCTCGGTAGTACGAGTTGTGTATGTATGTATGTACGTGTATAAAAATGACTTAAGAGCTAGGCAATGGAAAATTTACACCAACAAAAAATTTAGATTAAATTAAAAGAAGTTCTTATGATTTCTTGAGAATTACAAACACTTTACTTGTTAAATAAAGAAAAAACGGAAAACTTTGGGATGAGTTAAGGATTGTCATGAGCGTATTAAATGTGGGTGGAATTTATTTCTGTCGCAACATGTATTTTATCGGTGTATACGCATACATTGTAAGTTAAACGTATACATATAGAATTTAGTTGAATGTACTTAGGATAATTTTCATACTATAGAAAGAATTATATGGTTTGACAATGAGAAGTTATATATTTTTAAACACACGAAACGTCACTCGGATTTATCAAATTCTATTGTAAAGTGAATGGAATCTATCTAAAGAAAATACTTTTAACACTTTTTTTGTAATTCAACATGAGCAGGCAGTGTACTGTCAAAAAATACTCTGTATTTTTTATTCAACCTGAGTAATTTTACTCGGCACACTGCGTTTTTATTTGTGAAGTGTGCTAACACATGCAATGCATACCCGTTTCTTCAAATTTTACTCTGAAATGAATGCCAGGGGGTAGATTCTGATCAAGTGACAAGTGACAAATGACTATTTTTTGTGACTTTATACTAACAATACAACTGCAATAAAATGACAATATTATGTGAGTTCTAAAACGCGATGCTGATCTAGTGATCTTTTCAAAATGTCACATAAATAAATCTGACAATTTTTGTAATATTGTCATTGATTTCGATTTACGTGACTTTGTATAAAACAAAAATTTTAATAAAAATATGTGAGTATATGTTGCTATTTTATGAAACTAATTTATTTTATTGTTTTAGTATCAAACTACAAATAATAAGCATATATGTATATTTATTATATAATTTTTAACATTGCTGGGATTGAGAACGAAAATTGTGATAAACTAGAAAATAATAGTAAAACAGGTTGCTGTTTCGTCAGGGACAGCCGTGGCGCCCATATGGCCGAAATAATTTTCAAATATTAATGCCACGTATTGATCTTTAGAATAAAAAAAAATTTGATTACAATTTAATTTTTTGTATTATTTTTTGCAATTTCAAGTTCTATCGGGCTTAAAAAACACCCGTTATAATACATAGTAACAACAAGCGGCAAGGACATTAAGGATTCAGCCATAACGTTTACGGAACGGATGCCATATTGAACTTTTTTCGAAAAATTGCTGTTGTTTGTTTACTTTTTTGTTTAGACAACTAAGCTAAACAGTTGAAACAGTTAAATTTAGTTTTACTTTTTCACCGGCTTTGTTGATTTTCGAGTTTTTTCGAACTTGTACTAAAACAACTAACTTCTATGTCCTATATTGATACTATTTAATAATTGATATAACCAAAACGCGTTTTGTTGTTGTAAACGAACACATGACTAAATATGACGCAGTTTTATCTATTCATTTGTCATAAAATTTTCGGGTTGCAACCACACAATAAAATATTTTTAATTAATTAATTGCAAAGCAAGCTCAGATGAGAATGCACAGTTATGCATTGTAAATTTTGCATTCACACAAAAAGCGGAAAATTTCCCTTATTTTATATAAGGAAATTTTCAACCCTGCATAAAACACAGCAAAATGGACAGCCATTTTTTTATTTTGCAATAAACAAAGCAACTTGTTTGTTTTGAAAGCAAACATTTATTTGTAAATAATGTCAAAATGTTGTGCTAATAAATAGCCGTAGGATGATTTTAATAGTAAACATACCTATTTTTCAATTATTATTTTATATTTAATATAGAAAATTGATTTAATTGGTTTAAATTGTTGCTCCCAGAATATAATGAATATTTTTAATAGCGAAGCTTATGGTGTTGTGCTTTTCCTTTGTAGATTTTAGTTTTGCTGTCGTTATTTCTAAATTTTATTGTGTCCATTACCGAAAAATCTTTTGTAAATTAGTTTTATTTATGTTGTTATTAAAAGATTGGTTTTGGAAATCGTCACGTATACAAATGAAAATAACATACAAATACAACTAAATAATTCAAAACCGAGCATGAAAAAATTACCTATCGACCATTTTCCTACCTTTTTTACGACTCTGAACCACAGAATAGACATAACTCTATTAAAATATGGAAAAATTTGGACTCATTTTTGTGACCTCGGTTTGCAATAAGGTAGGAAAATTGTTTGCAGGGTCACCAAAGTTCTTTATTTTTGAGCTTTAAATTTGAAATAAAACAAATTTGTAACTCATAACACTTGGACAACTGTTAAACTAACTAATATAAATCATAAATAATAATAATAATGATTCCATTAAAATAATTACATTTCAGAGTCGTAAAAATAAGGTAGGAAAATGGTCGGTAGGTCATTTTTTCTTGGTCTACCCAATGGCTCTTCTGGAAAATATATATTCTGTGTTTGAATTGTAATTATTTTAATATTTATTAATATTTATATTAATATACATATTTGAATTTTAATAATTTATTTAATATTTAATAATTATTAATATATGTACCTATATTTTAAATTCAAAAATCTAAAATAACGAATTTTTTCTTCTATTGGGTACCCTGCAAACAATTTCCTACCTTTTCGCCAATCAAGGTCAAAAAATTGAGTCGATATTTTTCCATACAAAAATAGCGTTAAGACGTTTCGGTCTATTCTGTGGTTTGGAGTTAAATAAATTAATTACATGCAAAAGTAGCGCGTTAAATATAACTTTTGACTAGAAAATTGGGTGCTCGGGATCTCATTTCCCATAGATACATTTTTAGGGGAATTTTTTTATGTCAAAATTCAAAAGTTAAAAATGTTTTTAAGTTTCAAAAACGGTAGCACATGATTTGAATTATATTGAAAGTAACATTTTTTGTACGAACGTTGCGATTCGACTGCACCTGAACATTCTCATTTGAATATTATAATTTCGCATTTTTGCGAAAATATCGTTTTAAAATCGTAACAGGAATTATAAATTTTCTTATATGGGTGGTAATTTCAAGATGATAAAAATCGCAATCTACCGAATTTCGACACTAGAATCTGTTGTATATTCCTTTTTGGGCCCCAATTTTTTTTCTTCAAATTAAGTCCGCTGTGCACAAATGTGTATGCAAATAATATCATGTAATGTCTTCCGGATTTTAACGGATCTTAGTTAAATCGAAATTCTTTTTGAAAAAAGCATAATAATTTGATAACATATAAATTATATAACAAAATTGTACATATAAATTATGTATTTGTTTTTGATAACATATTATTTTATTATTATTATACGTAGTTAGCGGGTGCATTCAATTATTATATCGGATATAACAGACAGAGTAGATAGAACATTTTTCAGATAACACCGTTTCACAGAACTCGGAAAAGGCACATTCCAAATAAAGTCTTAAGGATGAAACACACCAAGCAGCAGCAGCGAGCAGCAAATTTAAATTTTGGGTGATTCGCTTATTTAATGATACAAAATCATAGTTTGCGTATAAATATAGGTACTTCCATTGAAGGACATTAAGTATTTTGTAATTATAACTGAAAAATTTAAATTTAAAGAAATTGTATTGAATGAAGTTGCATCTGTAGCGGCATCAATAGGTTCCACACCCAGCAGCTTCAATTTGCTGCTCTGCTGCTACTCATAACCTCGATAAAATTTGCACAATTCAATTTTACTACTAAAACAAAACAATCTGCTGCGCTGCTTGTTGTGCACGCCCGTAAGCAGCCGTTACTGTGGATTGCTTGGAATATGCTGCGCTGCTTTTGGTGTGTTTCATCCTTTATCGGGAAATACGTGTTTTTGAAAAAAAAATCTAGTTTTCATTGCTTTACATGGCAAAAAAAATTCAAAACAAATATAATAAATTCAATTTATGATTGGCAATACAATGATCGAAGAATCTTTTAAAATTTACATTATTCTCTTCTGGTGCAGAAATATTTTTATTTGCACCATAATTTTAGTCTAACCCACACAAATGTGTGAATAAATACGTATATTACGAAAAATAATTTTCATCATAAAATTTCATCAGAACAAAAGCCCATCTTACACAATTGCGCCAGTTGGGCTTTAATTAACATTTTGAGTATTATATTTTAAGAGAAATACAAAATTGTGTAAGTTAGTCCTAAACATATGTATCTATAAAATATTTTTTAATGTTACTCACTAGAGTAATAACAATTTACCCATACAATTGTGTAGGCAGGTCAGGAAAGGGCTATTGAATTGACGAGTATTAGTCTCATACTTTGGAACTGGTAACGGCATGTTATCAGAGTTCGGTTCAGTTCGGAAGCTTATATTGGCGCCCGTATTAGTTCCGGTTGCAAGAGCTTCAATAATAATTCTGTCATCGACAATTTCATAATAACCCCAATTTCAACGATTTTGGCCCGCTGTATTATTCAAACCCCTTTCTATTTTATACTGCAGCAGAAGAGCTTTCCATCTCGATTTTATATTATTTAGGCTGGAGTAACGTTCCCAAAAATACAAATACATATTTTATATTTTACAGTAATAATATCAATTGTATATAATAAAAAAACTTATAATTTATCTTGTCGGAAAATATTCTCGTGTTGATTCGATAACATTTTGGTTTCACTCTATGCATTAAGCACAGAGTAAAACTTTTTACTCCGTTCATCATCCGATTAATAATAAAATGGAAAAGGCTTTACTCCGTTATATCAAGTATAATATTCAAATACATTTTACTCCACCTACTCTGTCAGATATAATAATCGAATGCACCCAGTGTTGTTTTTCGAACGAAAACGATTTAAGTGAATGCATAAATGTGTATGTTGGTCCAAACTACATACAAAACTAATTTTTGACTTGATTCTCTTTCGTACACGAATTGTACATGAACAATTGTGATCGCAACGAAGTTGGATGCATTTTGAAACCGCAGTTAAGAAACTGGGTCAATAATCCTGGCCGTACCGACAACATTGGTTAATCCTTTTTATGAATGGGTGAGGCCATATAACTATAAATGGCCTGGCCCTGACCCATTCATAAAAAGGGTTGAACAATGTTGTCGCGACCAATGTTGGTGTGTATAATACTATAGGATTTACTTTTCAACTATCTAAAACGAAAATTCACCAACTTAACCCATTAAAACCCGAACTATGTTCTAGTGGCCCGATTTCTCTGAAAATCACAATTCATGTATATTTCAAGCCGAAAAATGTAAATGTGAAAAAAATTTCAAAAAACCATGTCAATTGAGCTCTGGAGCTGGTATGATATATCGTTCAATGAGCAGAAACAGTATATCTTTTTTATAATGTTTCACCTTTTTTATTTATTTATTTTTGTTTCTAATGATAAATTTAACAAAAAATAATACAAATAAACCATATTACAATTTATTTAAAATTGAAAAAATAAGAAATTTTAACACAATAATTAAGTATTTGAAAAATCTCTTAAAAAGTTTGGAAAGGGGTTTATGTGGAAGATTCTCTACAAGTATTCAGCGAACCAAATCTCTAGTAAATTATAAAAATGGAACCTTCGGATGTGCCCGTCTGTGCAAAAACCGAGCCGTTACTAACAGGCTCCATTTAACGTGAACGTCATAGCTAGTATGATACACCATATACCATCGAGAATATGTCACTATTATTCCGTTAATTGCGAGTTATAATTTTTATATTCTTTAAAATTATTAGAATTTTCTTTATGTAAAAAAATTGCATAACACACACATGCATGATCATGATCATGATCTAATGAGGACCATGATCTAATATCAATTGACTTCAATATACCGATTCAATTTCATGATGAGATCAGATTTGTGCGCAACTATGATAATGTTGATATCCCAAACCTTCATTTTGATATACTTAATGTTCATTGGGCTGAGTTAGATAGAATAGACATGATTGATGGTAAATTTGAGTTTTTATATGATAAAATCTCGATATGGTTGCACCAGTATGCTCCTTTTAAAATGATTAAGCAAAAATTTAAGCCTATCCCATGGTTTAGTTATGCTATTAAAAATAAAAAGCAACTTGTTGATATGGCTAAAAATGTGTGGAAGAGATCTCGTAGTGAGGAGGATAAACGAACCTATAAGGATTATGAAAAGCAACTTAATAAGATGGTGAGATCGGCGAAGAGACATTTTTTGCGTAGTAAATTAGACTCAAAACTTGGCACTAAAATATTATGGAAGAATTTGGAGAAATACGGTTTTAAAACCATTGATTCTGCTGAGATTGTTTCTAAATTTTCTCCTAATGAACTGAATGAGGAATTTGTGAAAGTGCCAATAATGAATGTGGTGCACGATATTGAAACTGAAGCCGAAACCTCTTTTAATGGTTCTAATTGTTTTAGTTTTAATATTATATCTGATAATGATGTGCTTAAGGCAGTAGGCTCTCTAACGTCTAATGCAATGGGTGCTGACAATTTGCCGTTAAAGTTCTTAAAAATCATAGCCCCTGTGCTTGTATCCCATTTAACGTATTTGTTTAATAGTATCGTAGAGCATGAATGTTATCCTAAGGTGTGGAAAGTTAGTAAAGTTATCGGGCTACCTAAAGTTAAGGAGAATACATCAGTGTCTGATGTAAGACCTATTGCTCAACTCTCAAACCTTTCAAAAGTATTTGAAAGAATTATTTCTGATCAGATCAAACAATACCTTAATACAAGTAATTTACTATCTTCACTTCAGTCAGGCTTTAGAGAGAAACATAGTACTGCAACGGTGCTAGTGGATTTGGCGGAATTTATTAGGAACTGCCTGGATAAGGGCAATTATGTTTTACTATGCTTACTTGATTTCAGTAAAGCTTTTAACAGTATATCATTTGTCAAATTTTTGGATAAACTGAGGAACTGCTTCAATTTTTCATCTAATGCGTCTAAATTAATGTTGTCTTATTTAACTGACCGCTTTCAATTTGTTGAAGTTAATGGAGTTAAATCTAGTTACTTGCCTCTGCCAACAGGTGTTCCTCAGGGATCTATAATGGGGCCCTTAATATTTGCGACGTATATAAATGATATTGGAAGCTCGATCCGACACTCTCACTATCATCTGTTTGCGGATGATCTCCAAATTTTTTGTGAAATTGAAATTAATAAATGTGACAGAATATTAGCCTTAAACGAAGTAATTGGAAATATGAACAGTGACATTAATAATATTATTGCGTGGTCGGCGGGCGGAGAACCAATTGTTATTAAACTCGAAAAAGTCTCAGGTGATAATGTTTTCTCAGCAGAGTAATCCTTTCATTATTGACGGGACCTTAACTAGTATTAGAGTTGGTAGTGACAATATACCTTACAGCGATTCAGTAAGGAATCTGGGTGTGATCTTGGATGTACGAGTACACTTGGAGTGGAATGTGCATGTGAATTTTATTATACAAAAAATGTTCAATGGGCTGCGAATGCTCTGGTGAAACTCTGTTTTTACTCCAATTAAGGTGAGGATGCTACTTGCTAGATCTTTAATCCTAAGTAGAATTTTTTATTGTGATGTGGTGTTTTCGGAACTTAGTTCTAGCTTATTCACGAAAATTAAAAGAGTATATAATTCATGTTTGAGATACATTTTTGGGTTAAAACGTAGGGATAGATTGACACCTTACTATAATAAGATTTTTGGATGCTCTCTGAATAATTATTTTGATCTTAGAATACTGATTTTAATGTATAAAATTATTACTACTCGTCAGCCAAAATATCTGTATGACAAATTGATTTTTGCTCAATCACTGCGAACACAAAACTTAATATTGCCAAACACTCGTACTAATTATATGAAGGGGTCTTTTATACGGAGAGGTGCTAGGCTATGGAACACTATTCCAGCAAATATTAAATGTTTAACGCGTTTGGACAGGTTCAGGGTGGATTGTGTGAATTATCTTAATGATCAATAGTTGTAGGTAATCTTGCTTTCTAGCTGCTTATAATTAGTTATAAAATTGAAAATTGAAGACTTGTTTTAGTTTTAATTTTAGTTTATTTTTTCATATATTGATTCATATATTTTTGAATTTTGTACAAACTAATGTAGCTTAAGATAACTTGTTGCTATTTATTCAATGTAATTACAATGTAGTTACATAAAATGACCTAGTTGTCATGTTGTAATAAAAAGGGAAAATTAAAAATAAAAATAAAATAAATAAATAAAGGTAAATAACACAACTAATTTTTTATAAAGTCTCTACTTTCCATCGACGATCCATTTTATCCTTAATGCACATCGATCAAAAGGCAAGTACACCTTTTTTATCTGTTAGGTTTTAAATTATTTTACTAGTATACACTATCCTCAACCACTTAAGATAAAAAACAAAAAAATTGTGTGTATAGTATTCAAGAGAGAAAATGTTAAGAAAGTAACGATTTGCGTATGATATATCATACATCGGGCATTAATTGGTTAAAGCAAATATTAGGTAATATACCAAATTGACGATAAATAATCTAAGACTCATTAAATGGAATTTATTATTTTATTCTTAGTTTTTCGAATTATTATTAAATCACACTATTGGTTTTTGCTTGAATACGTATTTTAATCCTGAAACATTTTCGGATGTAAAATTTTCTGAATCCGCAAGGAATCCATCTTCTTATCTTCAATCATTTTATCATAGTCACGTTGAAAGTGCTCACCATGTCCAAGCCAGTCAACCAGCTCCAATTTGCTTCCTAATTTAAGATTCTGATCGTCATTCCGTTTAATACAGCTTCGCATGACAGTACCAGTAAGTGAATGTAAATCGACATGGAAAGCGGGAAGCTTAATAAATAAGTTATCGATATCTCTCATTGTAGCGGCCATGCCATCTTCTAGAGTTTCTAATTTTGAATTGATTATGCTTAGTTCGTTCACATTGAATGCAGGCGATTTGTTATTTATTTTTATTTTTGGTGGAGCTTTTGGGGTTTTGAAATCCTCCATACTTTCTGATTCTTCTTGGATTACATCGGAAACAAGTGCGGCAGGAATTAAAGATTTTCTTATGTTCGTCTTGCGGCGGTGTGTCACAAACGAACTACTTAAATTCTCTGTTTGTTGATTTGAAACTTCATTTAGTATAGCTCGGCCCTTGCATCCAACCATACTTCTTGATTCCAAATCAATGCTGTAACGGTTTAATCTTATACTGAAATTACTATCCGATAAGACGTCACTATCATGGATCGAATTTGCGAAATCAAAAAAACTATCAGGAATTTCATTTTCATCCGTGACCCGTTCTTCTAATGTGTTTCCTTCACTTCCAGATGCGCTAATGTCATAAATTGGGCATGTATTTGTTTTGGTATCATTCCGAGGTGGTACAAACGCAACACGGGATATTGGTTTACGTGCAATACACATTGATATCAATGGTACCTTAAGGCTTCGCATATCATAGCCGGCAATTTCACCAGCCTTGTCACCTGCGACAAGATAGGTACCACATTGTGATAGGGTGATTGTTGAAACTGGATGTAAAACTTCAAGGTATTTGGAACGTTTCTTCTTACGTAGATCATATATATTAATGGTGCAGTCCCCAGCCGAGATAATTGAATTTGGATGGCTCAACGGACATATTATATCACAGCAAAAGTCTTTGTGGGCCGTTGATGACTCGAAAATTTTCATCTTGGACACCAAATCATACACACTGAACTTCCCAGTGTATGCACCAACTGCCAATTTTATATTTGGTGATGTAAAAAACCGGGCAACCATAGCCATGTGGCGAGGATCTACTTGGAGCTCGTTCAACTTAACACTGGTTTGCAGCCCGAATACAGTGATTCGCCCATCATCGTATACTGCTGATAGGTACTTGCTACAGTAACTATAATCCAAATCGACCACTCTACTAGGCACGGATGAACTAAACGATTTCTCCACATCCAAAGTAGGTGTTAAACAATTGTAAAAATTTATTTTACCACTTTCTGTTCCACAAGCAAATAGAGGCTGGCCATTTTTAACACATGCAAAACAAGTAAATTCTTTAGCTACCTTGCGATACCTCCGGATCGATCGGAATTCTATAACGAAAAATGTCGCGTCACAAAGTTGATACGTCAATCTACCTCAAAATACCATTACATTACACAAAATGTACTCACCATCAGCCCTGAAAGTGAACAACTGTAAGTCGCGCTGATTAAAATGAAGAAAATTTCGAGTTTCGCCAAATAAATAAAAATTATTTGTATCATCATTGCTGTGCTCTATGGTTTGAATACTTTCCAAAGTTGGAAAAGTATGTAAAATGGTTTTATCGGCACAAGATAATAATTCAATCATATTTTGGGATTTGTTTTAACGCAAACACAACTCAATTGAAGTTCTTAAAGTTTCCGTTTGTTTTTGATTTGATCTGACATTTAACAAATCGCGGGCACAATTAGGCGTGCCATCTATATTTGAGTAATGTTAATAAAATTTCGGAGTAAAAGAGGCCTTAATTCCGAAAGTGACCAAATTTCAGTACTTGAAACCAATATTAAATTTTAAATATTTAAACTGAATCATAATAAACTTGTTCGAGAATTTAAAGAGAATCAAATATTAAAATTTTTTAATAATATCCCTTTTCCGGCCTGACATCACAATTGTATGGGTAACGAAAAAGAATCATGTCAAAAATGTATTTTTGTATGTATTTTGAACCAACAGACACATCTGTGCATTCCACTTAAATCGTTTTCGTTCGAAAAATAACACTATAACTATAATAATAGTAAAATAATTAATATGTTATCAAAAACAAATAATTAATATGTCATAAAATTTTATGTTATCAAATTAAAATGTTTTTTCTAAAAATAATTCCGATTTAATTTAGATTCGTTGAAATCCGGAAGACATTGTATTGATAAACTGAATATTTTTTACACACACATTTGTGTGGGTTGGACATAAACTAAAGCAAAACAAATGTTTGTCTGGCAGGAAAAGGGATATAAAAAACATAATACAATTTTAGTATCAGTGACCCAACTTAATTTTGCATAGGCTATCAAAGTCCTGTACATTTTACGAATAATTTTCGATCTAAACGAATATTGTAGCTGTGTTAAATTATTTTAAAAAATTGCGATTGTTTAAGTGAAGGTGAATAACTGAAAAATTAAACCTTTTCACAAGAAATGAAGAGACAATATTTTACCTTGTTTCTTTGCATAGTATCGTTGCAGTGAAAGTGAGAGTAGAAATAGTGCACATGTTAATTACCCTGTTTATATTGAAAGTCGACTTCTAGTTATACTGTTACCAGAAGTTGACTTCTAGTTATACTGTTTATATTGGTAGTTTATATTGGAAGGTTCAACCTGGTGCGGTATGTTGTACCATCACTTCGAATCGAAAAAAGTCGAATCGAAAAAGTGAAAGTTGTGTCATGTTTGCTTTTCGAAAATGGACGAAACATACCGCCATTCGACTTTTTTTGAATTTCGATTCGAAGTGATGGTACAACATACCGCCCCTGGGTTGAACTTTCAATATAAACACCAAATATTAACTTGGAGTCAACTAGACTCAATCCAAAAAATTTCTTAGATCGAGCCGAAAAGCAACAACAAAAATAAAGCTAAAACAACAAAAAATTTTAATTTTAAGTTTTTTGTGTAAGCAGTGGTATCTAAATACGAAAGCATATTTTTTGGAATTTTTTCCGATTTTAAATTATTAAGTTTTCCCTAAAATTAATTGCATTCATCTAGAGATTTTTAAAAAATTTTGGACTCGATCCAAAGATAACTCTGCCAATATACCATTTTCCTCCAAAAAATTTGACAGCTGAAGCTGTATGGCAAACCAGAACAAACTAAAATTTAGTTGTAATTTTTAAAGTTTATGACACAACTATTAAAGTTTAATGTTTAAAGCATAACCACAAACAATTGTACTGTTAAATTTTAATAGCATTGGGACAATTTATGAATAGAATAAAAAAATAGAATTTTATTTTAATGGTTTGCCATACACGTTCAACTGTCATAATGTTATTTTGACGTTTGACGAAAATGGTCTATAAGCACTAGAAGTTAACTTCAAGGTTAACCTGAAGATAGCTACAAGCTGACTCGACTCCCAATATAAACAAGGTAAGAGTTAATTAATTCTAATGAAACACAAGTATCTTCAAATATTTACGTAATATAAATTATTTACGTGTAAATTCATAATACAAAGGCCTATTAGTTTGAACATGTGCTGCGTTTTTATTACCTCGGAGCGAGCAGACAGATAAAAGTGTTTTTTAATTTTGTCAGGGCGACCAGAAAAAAGATTTATGTTTTATTATCATTGAGCCTTTTTACACTTTGATTCTTTCGTCGTGATTCCTTGACTTCATAAAATCAATCGACGCGTACTTATTTGATTGCTTTGCGCAATTCTTTGATTATGTATGTGTGTAAAATTATCTTTTTTGATTTGTTCGTATAGTAAAAAAAAGTTTATTATTTGCTGCAAAAACTGCTTCATTGCTTGAATATTTTTCCTCTCGAAACAAAAATTACACAAAAATGACAAATAAAGAAAGTGTCCTTGAAATATATATCTTTGCAGTAGAGCGAGAATCAGATGAATCAAAAAAATGTTGCTGAAAAAAGAATCAAAAATTTCGTCGCCACAAAATTAGTTTGTGGGTGAAGGAGAAGGAAACGAGGAAAGACTCATGACGAAAGAATCAAAGTGTGGAATGGCGAATTTATAAACGCTTTTTATTAGAGCACTTTGAGTTGAAAATATGATTTTTGTTGTTGTTTTAGTCGTACACATTTCTTTTGGACAAGTAAACATTTTGTTTTGGATAATGGCGTATATAACAATATGAGTTGGAAGCTTTAAAAATTAAGATATAAAACAATTTTATAACAATAGATCCTTCCTCACCATGTTATTTGTGGCGAGTTGTTTGTATTACGTCTGAGTGGGCTGAGAGATCAGACAAGTCTTATCTGGGGTGGTATGTTGTACCATCACTTCGAATCGAAATTTGAAAAAAGTCGTATCGAAAAAAGTGATAATCGGCATGTTGTATCATTTTCGAATTTCATCGTTTTTTAATCTTGCAATACTTTTTCTAGAATGAAATGTCAGCTACATTTATTATTAATTTGGTTTTAAATGATGAAACTTTATCATTTATCGCAATTCGAAAATGATATAACATAATGCCATTCGAATTTTTTCGAATTTCGATTCGAAGTGATTGTACAACATACCGTCCCTGGAGAGAAACGCACCCATTATTTGCTCTATAAAATCTGTCAAAAATTTGCATTAAAATAATCGAAATATTTCAGCCAACAAAAACAAAAATCTACATAATCGTTTCTAAACAAATTAATAAGCGTAAAAACCTTTTAAAAGATCTCTCTGCTTGTGTAACATGTTTTTGTAATCAGAATTCTAGGCATACATGGGCTTGTTCAAGAACAATATAGTGATTTAGACTTTTTTTAGGTCCCCCACCCATAAAAATTCACAAACTGCGTCCGAAACTTTGCAACAACATACCTATGACCTCGAAAGCTAGCTAAAAAATGGAAGATAAAGATCCCTATGGATGTCAAATATGGCAATCAACCTCAAATTGGAATATTGATATTGTCCAACGAACACAGTCAAAAATTCTCAGAATGATTACAGAAGCACCCTGGCTGGTTCGTGAAAAACAAAATATACATAAGGAACTTAGCATCCTAACTGTCAAGGACGGATTACTAAAGGTGTGGATCAGCTATGCGGGAAACTATCATCTTATCCGAATTTGGTGGCGAGAAATCTAAAAGATCTATGTCTTCACGATTATTCTTCTTTAAACGATGGCTGTGACTACATAAATTATAAAATTTATTTATTGACAAAAAGTAAATTTTTCTCCCTCTGATTTACATATGATTACCTTTGTGATTAAGATTTGATAACTTATTGTTATTTTCGAGTTGAAAGATTCAATAAATAAATTAAAATTGTAAAAAAAAACTTGTGGAGGATGCGGCATGACTTTGATGACTATCAAATTTATAAATAAAGAAAATTCAAAATTCATCTAGAAATATATTAAACATTATTTTATAGATACAAAATTGTTATTTTTAGTCAAAATTCTAAAAAAATTGAGGTTTCGGCTCATAAAAAGTTAATAAATTCAAACACAATATCCAGAAGTTTGAAAGGTAGCTATTTAGTTTGTTGATGATAAAAGTGCATATGCTCTATTGAGATGAACACATCAGTTAATTTATTAGAAGATATTCTTAGTTCTTGCTAATTTTTAATAGACAAACTTTTAGAATTAAGCCAAACTTAAAATAAAATAAGCTCTACATCGCTATACATACAGATAATTTAAATTAGTAACTTAAAGAAATTAATCTCATCTGCCAGAAATTTATAGAAAATCTACACTACCATTCATCTTATGCCAAAAAAGAGTTCACCAGATAATATTAACTTGTTTGGCAACGGGATTAAATATGTTTGGCCATAATTTACAAATAACTAACACTATTTAGTGTAAACGCGACTTTAATTCAAATAAACTAATAAAATGTACGAGTATTCATTGACTTTGACATTGTATGCCAGTTGTCGTTTTTAAATTCATGTAAAACGTAGTTAAAAATTCTAAAATATGACGACGTACTATTATAATTTTCCACATGTTTTATTGTTATGAAAAGCACACGGTTATGTTAGATATATATGTATATCACGTCTAACCACATTGTTGTGTGATTTCCCATTAAAATATTATGAAAATTTTCATTTTAGGTAAGTAAATGAATTTCTTATAACACGTTTATAAATAAACGATACCTTATATATATATATTAAACCAAAGATCATAACCACATACATACGAAACCGGTAGAAAACGAAAGACATACACTCACACGCGAGTTTTTCACCAATTTTCCTTGTTTACACTAAAAAAAATGTTCACATAAATACACACACGCCACTTGCAATGATCTAAGACTGAGAACTTAAAAAAAAAAAATTTAATCAAAATCAATGTGCTGGAAAAACGTACAATACCCTGGATTCACAAAAAACAAAAAATTACTTTTAACAATTTTCGTTTAGTTTCATAAATTTTAAACAAAGTGGAAAACTACATACCGCATATCTCCACGACATTTTAAAATTTATTAATTTATGGTTGTTTCTTAGTAATTTTCCTTGTAAATATTATTTATATTTTAACTATATACAGCAACAACAATATTCTATATATTTTATAATATCACAATCACAAATTTAATTTTTTTTATAATAAAACTTTTTAATTCAAAAACTATATTTTTTTAAAATATTTAAAATATTTTTTTTGTTAACAACCAAAAATAATTCACCAAAAATTTAAAAAATAAACTGAAACGGTTCGAATCGACTCGATTTGGACACAAAAATAAAAAATGGGAGGCAAAGCACTCGTCCGCGCGATTGAAAACTTGTTTACTGTACCGAATAAACTCAACGACTGAAAATTATTTTTGTTTTATTTTCCTTGAAAAAAAAAACTTCCAACTAACAATTGTTTATAAATGAAAATTGTGAAAAATTCTCTCTTCATCAGTCTCGCGCGCTCGATTCTCATGTGCTATTGAAAATAAACACGTAAAATAGACACAAAAATAGAAACGTAAAGAAAAATTAATTTTTAATTTAACCTCTTCGCTGGCATGGCTACTGTTTCAAAAATTTTCCTATTTATAGAAAAAAAGTTTAAGATGAAATAAATTTGATAATAAAGCCTGATTCATACTACTTCGTACATTCAGAACGTCATTTTAGAGCAATATGATTGGTAAAAAAAATTGTTTCAAGGCGTGAACGAAGAAGTATGAATCCGGCCTACACGCGCCTTTATGTTGCCCTCTTGAAAGGCATACGAAACAAGTCTTATATAACTATAACTAGTAAACCGCCCTCTTCTTCCTCATCCCCCTTTTCAATTTGACACAGGTTCCACAATTTTATTATTAAGAATGAAACAATCACACCAACGGCTGTGTACAAGGATGCAATGCACACCAAGCAGCACAGCAGTTAGTTTTGTTTTAGTTGAAAAATTTAACGTGAGAAAGCGACATCTGAAAAATGTATCAGTAAACATACTGTAATGGATGCGTTTTACACACGTTATAATTTTAATAAAAACCTTCTGTCTTGTGACCGCTTTATTCAACTTCACACGCATAACTAACTACACAGTTCTTTATTTCATCTTCGTTTCCACTCTCTACCCTATAAACATTGCATTACATTTTTATCTCTATTTGATCATCACATTACTCCTTTTTTTTTTTTTTTTTTTTTTTTATATAAAATGAATTAATTCAACTTAAAATTAAATCGTAGCCTGATTGACTACATACTCTTCTAAATACTTTGGTGTCTTTCTTATTCTAGGAGTTCTTCTTTCCATTTCTAGTGGTTCTTTAATTTCAATCTGAGGCTGATCTATGATTTCACTGGAGGCTGTCGTGATGACTTCTTGACCCTCTTGCTGGATGTTTTCTTTCAGCAACTTCAATTGATCTGCTCGCTTCAATGATTGCTTTCCACCTCCATCTTCTATCAGTACTGCATTTCCATTTCTGCTTAACACCTTGCATGGCTCTGGATCATATGTTGGAGTTAATTTGTTAATAATCCTCTCGTTTTGTTTCAACACTGTTGTATAGCCCTGCATTCACTTATTTTGTATATAATTATTTTAGTATATAAATATTGATTTGCATACTAATTCGGATCTTCTGTCTCGTACTTTATTATATGGTACATTGTATATAAAATAAGATCAGCTAATACATAGATACACCGACCCTATGTAATATAAAATATATTTTGTAAAATCAGTTCTGTTCCATATTTAAAAGGATAAATGTTAAGCATAAAAATAATTATTGTAGTAAATAAATAATAAATGAAATATTATAAATAATAAATAAATTATACTCTAAAACTTAAAAGATTAACAAAGTGATTGATTTTTGCTAACGTAACCCGCTATTTTGAGATTTGCTATAACAAATTTGGTGGCAGCGGAGGGATGGATGCAACAACAAAATAAAATTGATTTCACAATCAAGCATCCATTACGACAAAATAAATCTTATATAGTTAGTCTTAAAATAATGTGGTGAACTTTTGAATTTTATTAACTTTGAGTGGAACTACAAGAAAGTTTAAACGCTTACAAAAAATATTATAATTAAAGTAAAATTTTAGAATTATCTAAAAAAAAAAAGTTCTAAAACTAAAATATAATATAAGTACGTATGTGTGAAGTGAAAACGATTTGTACTGTGAACATTAAAAATCGGCAATCCATAAACGTGCAGATGGAACGTTAAGTCATAAGCGTGGTGTTAAAAACGTGACGTAATATAAAGTTCGTATAACGTAAATAAAAGTTAACATTCTAAGTGATTAACGGTTGATAGAAAGATTAAAAACTTCATGGATTAATAACGTATTTTAATAAAATTGGTTCGATCGTGTAATTAAATAGTACAAAACAAATTAAAAAACCAAAAATCTTAAAAAACAATAAATTATAAAAATTAGTCGTACATAGTGAACAATGTAAATAGTTGTAACCGAATAAAACAAATGTGTTAATACGTATATCATAATATTATTGCATAATAATATTCAAGTGCATAACTGATCTGTAGAGTATTATCTTTTGACCTTAATGATTGATAAATGGTCAATACGCTCCAAAATGCTGTTTTTTCGTCGTTATTACACAAGGATGCATGCTGATCGAGTTTTATACAACAGCTACGTATATTTCATTGAATAAATTCTACTACGGCAATTTACCACTACATATTCTTAAACATCATTTTACAAACGGAGATAATTATATACCAATATCGGTATCTTAAAACTTCATTGCCTAATAACAACGCTGATAGCCATATGGATTTAATACAACATTCAACATTAACATTCAATTGATCAACTTGTAAGTTATTTTATTTTTACAAATTGAAAAATTTATTTCTTATAACATATATTTACATACATAAATATGCAATCAAATTATTATGCCTTTATCTAATGATTAATATAACTTTCGTATTTAATTTGTATCTACAAATTCCGAAAAGATTTTATTTGAATTTTTTAAATTAAATGTCGCAAAATTCTAGTTATTCGTTACAATTACGAAACAGAAAAGTTACGAGAAATAACGATAACGAAGCATGTACTGATTCGAAACAATCCATTCCATTTAGTGTTCGTGAACCAACAACATCGCTTTTACCTTATTATAATTTAACATATCCAATAGTTATTAAACAAAGCTCGACATCCTTAAGTTTACAAAATACTTTAAACGATTCAAAAGATTTACATATCTCTAACATGGATTTTAATTTCGACCGAGCTTTCAAATTAATCCCTGAGTTTAATGGAAATGAAGATAAATTAGATAGATTCCTTCATTGTTGCGAAATAGTTTATAAAGATGTGAAAAAGGACGATATTAAAATATTTATGGAATTAGTCCAAGTAAAATTAGTGGACGATGCATACCATCAAACTGTATTAACTAATACTTATAAGACTTGGCAGGAATTACAAGATGACCTTAAAACGAAATTTGATAAAGTTAGAGCTTTTGAACATGTTCAGGTGGAACTGGTTCAAGCTCGACAACGATATGAAGAATCCGTTAAAGATTTTTCAACCAGAATTGAAAAATTATTAACAGAATTGAATAAATCTTCTTTCGGTACTAAAAAGCAAGGTCAGCTGGACCAAAATATTCAGCTTTTAAATTCAAAAACAGCCTTGCGATCCTTTGAAGATGGTCTTAGAGAACCAATTAAACTAATAATAAAAGCATGTAGGTATAACAGTTTAAAAGATGCTATTGCCAAGGCTATTGAAGAAGAGAAATTAAGTTTAGCTAATAAAATTAGATCTGTTAAACCCGAAATAAATTCTCAACATCAAAACAAACAAATTAAATGTCAAATTTGTTCTAAGATAGGCCATACCGCAAGAACTTGTTACAGTCGCAATTCAGCATCATCGAGTTCATTCAATAATAACTATAATAATCCTGGAACTCTACCAAATTCTAACCGATATTTTAGACCGAATACAAGCCAAATAAATAGTTCTTCGCGAATTAATCACATTTCCTTGTCCTGTGCGTATTGTAAAAAACAAGGCCATCACATTAGTGTATGTCTCTCTAGAAAAAGAGTTAATGAACAACGTAATAATGTACTACAACCGAATTTAGATGCATCGAAAAACTCGAACGAATCCAACCGAGAATCCAAGGATGTAGCGGTTCGGGTTCAGGATCTATAAATCTACATCCAATTCAAAATAATAGTTCTGATATTAAAGTATCTAACTCATTAGATAATCTCGGACCAAATGATTCATGTCCACCTTACATTCCACCTTTAAATTTATCGCAAAAAAACATTTTTTCGTTTTCAATAAATTTCTATAATAGTGATATGAAATTTGTTAGTCTTCCTTTAGATATTTTAACAGAACCTCACTTTTTCTTAATTGATACCGGTGCAGACATAAGCGTTATAAAAAAGGATCTTATAAAACCTGATCAATTATGCTATCCAAATTTAAAAGTTTCTATGAAGGGAATAACTTCTGAATCATTAGAAACCCTGGCGTTGTGTCCAACTAATATAAATTTATCCGACAATATTTCGGTACGTCATAATTTCCACATTGTACAGCCAAACTTTCCAATAAATTGTGCAGGAATAATTGGAAATGATTTTCTTCAGACAAATCAATGTAGTATTGACTATTCTCTTAACACGATAACCATAAATCCGCCTACTATCAATAATAATAAATTTACACTTAATCTTGCATCGAATAATCCACCAATAGTTCTTCCTAGTAGATCAGAAAAAAACGTAAAACTTCGATTCAAAATAGATAGTGACAACGAGTATCTATGTCCTTCTCAAATGATTCAGCCTGGGGTATATATTGCAAATTCGCTAATTCAAGTCAACAATTCATTCGCAACGGTCAGTATAATCAATATGAATGACTTTCCGGTTGAACTGAATAGTGTGTATATAGTACCAGAGAAGATAAACGAATATCACCTTCTTAAATTGGAAAATTGGACAGATAAATTAGAAAATCGCTTAAACAATTTGCAAAATGCAATAACTATGGACCATATGAACTTGGAAGAAAAATCGTCGATAACAAAAATTTGTCTCGAATATAATGACATCTTTCATCTACCTGGAGATCAACTCACTATAACAAATGCTGGTTGTCATCATATTCCCCTTATAACTAATTCACAAGCCGTGAATATAAAACCATATAGACTAGCACACTCAACCAAAGCCGAGATTGACACACAAGTGAAGGAAATGCTTTCGAAGGGTATAATCGAGAATAGCAATAGTGCTTTCAATTCCCCCTTGCTTGTAGTGCCAAAAAAAATCTAGCGATGGTAGTAAACGTTGGCGTGTTGTTGTGGATTACAGACGTTTAAATGAAATAACCGTGGATGATATTTTTCCACTTCCAAATATTGTCGATATATTGGATCAATTAGGCGATGCAGTATATTTCACTACTCTAGATTTAGCAGACGGCTATCATCAGATTCCTTTAAGCGATGAAGACAAACCAAAGACAGCTTTCAGCACCCAAATGGGTCATTATCATTTCACGCGAATGCCTTTTGGACTGAAAGGTGCACCCGCCACGTTTCAAAGAATCATGAACAACGTGTTATCTGGGTTGCATGGGTTAAAATGCTTTGTATATCTGGATGATATAGTTGTCTATGGATACAATCTCCCAGATCACAACAGGAAACTCCTTGATGTATTTCATTCACTACGAAAATATAATTTAAAACTCCAACCTTCCAAATGTAATTTTTTACGAAAGGAAATTTGCTATCTGGGGCATATAATAACCAATTATGGAATTAAACCAGACCCTTCTAAGATAACAGCAATTCAAAATTTTCCTGTGCCAACAACACAAAAGCAAGTTAAATCATTTCTTGGCCTTATTGGCTACTATCGTAGATTTATTGAACAATTTTCTGAACTTGCTCAACCTCTTAATTCGCTTTTAAAGAAAAATACACCATTTATTTGGAATGCTTTTTGTCAAAATAGTTTTGAAATATTGAAACAAAAATTAATAGCCCCACCAATATTACAATACCCTAATTTTAATAATAGATTTTACGTGACGACTGATGCAAGTGACATTGCTCTTGGAGCTGTTCTTTCACAGAGAATACGCGATGATGACTTGCCCGTAGCTTATGCTAGCCGGGTCCTTAATAAAGCTGAGCGAAATTATTCTACCACTGAGAAAGAACTTCTGGCAATCGTTTTTGCGGTTAAACGTTTCCGACCATATCTGTACGGAGTCAAATTTAGCATAATCACTGACCATAAACCGTTAATATGGCTCAATAAAGCTAAAAATCTCTCATCTCGCCTTATGCGTTGGAGAATAGAAATGGATGAATTCGACTATGACGTAATATATAAACCTGGGAGGTACAATGTAAACGCGGATGCTTTGAGCAGAATTTCAGTAGATTCTGTCGGTCAAGGTAACGTCAAAATCATTACTCGATCTCAGTCAAAAAGAAATACTGAAGAACAAAACACGAATGAAAATCCTAATAATTCAGAACCTTCAATACAAGACTCCTCTGGCCCCTTACAAACATTGGGTGTACCCTTTCCACAAAATCCTAACTTTGAAACCGGTATCATAAAACTTGAAAATATCTCGGATATAGACAAAATAATTAAAGAGTTTCACATTTCAACATTAGGCGGACATCAAGGCATCGAAAGAACATTTAAAAGACTAAAATCCTATTACTACTTCCCAAAAATGTGGAGCACCATACGTAAGTTTATATCCAGGTGCGAGTCGTGCCAGAAAAATAAAATTTCGAAAATTACCAAATGTCCCATGGTAATAACCACCACTTCAAAACGACCTTTCGACAAAATATTTTTAGATATTGTTGGGCCTCTTAACCCTTCGTACAGTAACAATCGATTTATTTTAACAATACAGGATGACTTGTCAAAGTATTCGCTGGCTATCCCTCTAGAAAATCAACTAGCGGAAACAATAGCGCACACATTTGTAGAGAACTTTGTGTGTAGGTTTGGAGCTCCTTTATGCATATTAACTGACCAAGGGACCAACTTTTTGAGCAGTTTATTTAAAAACCTATGTAAAATACTAAAGATAAAAAAAATTCAAACGACTGCTTATCACCCACAAACCAATGGGGCATTGGAGAGATCCCATCGAACATTAGTAGAATATCTTCGTAACTATATAGATAAAGATTTAAATGATTGGGACAGGTGGTTATGTTTTGCGATGTTCACTTACAATTCTACCCCTCATACCTCTACAAATATTATGCCTTTTGAAATTATACATGGATTTAAACCTCATATACCTACAAGTTTAAAAAGCAGTACCAGAACTTTTTACAATCAAGAAGACTACATTCAAAACCTAAGAACAAAACTTGCAAATTCTTACGAAATAGCCCATAATAATTTACTAAATCAAAAGAAAAGGTCAAAATTATACTACGATCGAAGTGTTAACAACGTTCAATTTCAAATAGGTGATAAAGTGTTGTTGAGAAATGAACAAATTAAAGGAAAATTTGACCCTATATGGAATGGACCGTTTGAAGTGTTACAAACGAATTCGAACGAAAACACTACAATACGAATTGGTAAAGGCACTAGAATAGTTCATAATAATCGTCTAAAATTATTTTTAACATAAAAGAAAACCCAAATGAAATCTTTAACGATAATACATATGAATATTTATTACGAATACAAATTTAATTTATACACATCTACATAATTATATTGCATTACATATACCATTGATATTTACGAAAAAATATGAAATAAAATTTTCAGTTCAAAAATAAAATAATATAAAAAAAAAAAATATGTTTGATTAAAATAAAAAGAAATAACTTTTGAAATATAGAAATAAATAAACCTTAAATTAAATAAATAAATTTTTGAAAATTTTAAATTAAGCAGATTTAAAGTTAGTCTTAAGTTTGATTTTATAAATTTAGTACAATTATAATTACATATAAGTTTATTTTGTATCATAAACTTATATTTTTTTTAGGGGGAAGGTGTTGTATAGCCCTGCATTCACTTATTTTGTATATAATTATTTTAGTATATAAATATTGATTTGCATACTAATTCGGATCTTCTGTCTCGTACTTTATTATATGGTACATTGTATATAAAATAAGATCAGCTAATACATAGATACACCGACCCTATGTAATATAAAATATATTTTGTAAAATCAGTTCTGTTCCATATTTAAAAGGATAAATGTTAAGCATAAAAATAATTATTGTAGTAAATAAATAATAAATGAAATATTATAAATAATAAATAAATTATACTCTAAAACTTAAAAGATTAACAAAGTGATTGATTTTTGCTAACGTAACCCGCTATTTTGAGATTTGCTATAACAACACCTTATCTCCTTCAGTAATTTTCGATGTCGTTGCTTGTCTACGGATGTCCACATATTCCTTTCTTTTCAATTTCATCTCTCTATCATTATATCGCATTTCCTCATCAAATATTTCAGGTTTTGTGTCTATTGACGGTAATTTTTCTCTGAACACTCTATTAAACATGACCTGAGAAGGAATTGCACTTGTTGACGGATGTGTACTATTATTATAGAGCCTTAACCAATCGTTCAGTTCTTCCTTCCAATCGGTTCCTTGTACACCTGCTATTTTTAATCTTTTTAACAACGATAGATTTTGTCTCTCAACTTCTCCATTTGACTGTGGAGAGTATGGAATGGTATGTCGCAGCATTATGTTGTACTCCTCTGCAAATTCTTTGAACTCTTTGCTTTTGAAATATGACGCATTGTCACTAATTATTATAGTTGGTAACCCAAATCTAATGAACATATTCTGTAAACTTTTGATTACCTTCTCACTGGTTATTGTGGTTAAAATGTCTACCAAAACATACCGACTATAGCTATCAACAGTTACCAATATGTTATGACCCGATGGAACTGGTCCCATGATATCAATTCTTATTTGATACCAACATTCCTTAGGTAACTCGATTATTCTCAATGGTTCTGGATTTGGTGCTTTTCCTACGATTTGACAACTATTGCAACCTTTTACAAATTCGACCGCCTGTTTATCCATCCCGTACCACCATACTTTGATCCTCAATCTTCTTTTCATCATGTTCTCACCTGGATGACCTTCATGTGCCAATCTTAATATGTCTTCTTGCAAACCTCGTGGAATTACTATTCTATTGTGGCGTAAAATTACCCCATTTATTACACTCAATTCATCTACGTACCTTTTATATTGGCTGATGTCTTCAGGCCAATATTTTGTATCAATGCTCTTTTGTAATGTGTCTATTAACAAAACTAGTTCGTCGTCCTTTTGTGTTTCACTTTCGATTTCTTCTAATGTCATCGCCTTTGGTTTTGAAATGTTTAATATTAGGTTGATGTACATTTCACATTTATCATCGAATATTTCACTTTCCTTTTCACATAATCTCGATAATGGGTCAGCTAAGTTTGTTTTTCCTGGCTTGTATATTACCCGCATGTTAAAAGCTTGCAATCGTAGTATCCATCTCTCAATTCTAGCACACGGTTTCGAAGTTGATTTAAAAAGTGTTTCAAGAGATTTATGGTCCGTTATCATGTCGAATCTCTTTCCCATTACATACATACGAAATTTCTCTGCTGCCCATACAATTGCAAGTGCCTCTCTCTCTGTTTGAGAATAGTTTCTCTCTACCGATGTCAATCCTTTGGACGCATATGCAATAATTCTTTGTTGTCCTCCATTCTCCTGCATCAATACTGCTCCCAGAGCGACAGGACTTGCATCAGCAATAATTGTAGTTTTGTCATTTTTGTTGTAAAACCCTAATTTGGTTTCTTTCATGATCAACTTCTTCGCCATATTAAAAACTGACTGAAGTTTATCGGTCCAATGAAATTTTTCATCTTTCCTCGTTAGTACTTTTAGTGGTTCCATCAATGTTGCCAGATTCGGAATGAATCTACCGACATAATTGAGTAAACCCAGAAAACTGCGCATTTCTTCCTTTGTCCTTGGTGCTCTAAATAATTGTATATCTTTTACTCTGTCTAGCGTTGGAGAAATACCCTCTTTTGATATTATGTGGCCCATAAACGTTACTTGCGGTTTTCTGTAGTGGCATTTGTTGTTGTTTAAGACCAACCCATTGTTCTTTATTATCTCCATTACTTTTTTTAATGTTGCATCATGTTTTTCTTCTGTTTCCCCAAAAACCAGGATGTCATCTATATATATTAATACACCTTCTACGTTGATGAACAAGTTCTCTATTAAACGCTGGAATATCTCACTAGCTGAATTTAAACCGAATATTAATCGTTTGAATCTGAATAAGCCAATGTCTGTTATGAACGTCGTTATGTCTCTCGATGATGGACTTATTTCCACCTGATGGAACGCGTTTTTAATGTCCAGTTTTGAGAACACCGTAGTGTGATGTAATTGAGGTATCAAATCTTCAAATGTTGGCAGTGGATGTACCTCCTTCTTTACCGCTTCATTTGCTCTTCTCATGTCGATACACAACCTGACATCTTTACCTTTGTCCTTTGGTATTGCTACCAACGGAGATATCCATCTGGACGTACCGTCTACTTTCTCGATGATGTCATCCTCCATGTACTCTTTTAATTTTTTGGCTACTTTATCTCTCAATGGTAATGGAACACGACGCAACGCTTGTCTCACTGGCTTTATAGTATCGTCCAATTCGATTTCTACTTGTATATTTTTTAACTTTCCTGTTTTGTTGCTTGATTCTATCATATTAACATTTATGGATATTAGGTTCAGCCGCAATGAATCCTCCAGACCTAGTAATGAAGTGCCTTCGCCTTCAACAATGGTAATGTCAATCTGACGTTTCATCCCATTACATTCGATTGTTGTCCTAATCTTTTTTAAAACTCTGATATCTCTACCCCCATATGCTTTAAGACACTTGCCATCATCACAAAATTCTTTTAATATTGTCATACCTCGTTTCACTGCTTTATTGTAGGTTTCTTGACTTATTAAATTTGTAGAAGCGCCTGAATCTACAGTCATTCTAATCTTTATACCACCTACTGTACAAGTTACTTTGATACCACCATCGAATTTATTGTCAATGTTGTCAACTATCATACTGTTTCCCGATCTTGTACTAACTGGCTTGTTGACTTCTACCATCGATAATATTTGACTATCATCACTCTGTTGTTCGTTTTGGCAACACTCTTCGTTACCGATAAATTTCACCGCCTTATTTACTCTGGTTCTGCATACCTTTTTAAGATGTCCATATTTATTGCATTTATCACATTTCTTTTTCCATGCAGGACAATGAGAATCTCTCGCCATATGTCCTGTCTGACCACATCTGTAGCACGTTATTTCTGTTTTAGGCATCGTCGATCTATTATGATTTGATGCTCTGTCATTGCTACTGTATCGAGAATAACTCCTATCCCTCGATTTAGATCTTTGCCTTCCCGCATTATTGTGATGGGTTTTATTTGTTTTTATCATTTCCACTTTATGTATTCTTGCCTCTTTCAGCTCAACTGCTTGTATCATAGCAATGATGTCATTAATTCCTATTTTGACAGATCCTTTTTCAATTAACTTCGTCTCAATCTCTGGGTGTCTTGTTCCATATATAACTTGATCCCTTATTTGTTCGTTTATATCCGTAAACTCGCATTTGTCTGCTTTGGTTTTAATTCGCACTATAAATTCATTGATTGACTCTCCGTCGTTCTGTTCCAGTTGTCTAAATTCTTTCCTTTCAATTGTAGCATTTGATTTTGGCAAAAAATAAGCATCCAATACATCCATCGCTATTTGGTAGGGAGATTTATCTACTTCTTCCCCTTCGGCATTCTTCATTTTAGTTGGGAAATCATTTACCATACTATAGTATATTTCCTGTATATCTAAACCTCCATAATGTAGTAACAGCGATTTTTTTACTTTTTCGTCTTTAATTTCTTTGGCGTCTATCAAAATACCCAACGCTTGTTTCCATTTTGTCCAATTTGCTACTTGGTTTCCCGTTGTTTCCATTTTCGGCATTGTATCTAGCGTGGCAGCCATCTTTTCTCTTTCTTTTTCTTTTTTTTTTTTTTTTTTTTTTTTTTTTTGAACACGTTTATTGTCCGTATTTAATTACAAATTTTCTTCTCGAATTTAATCACTTTTTCCTTTTTTTTTTCCTCGAATTTAATCAATTTTATTCTTTTTATGTTTTACCGAATTTAATCATCAATTTTTCTTCTCGAATTTAATCACTTTTATTATTTAATCTATTATGCTTCTTTATTAAAATATTTTTCTCGTCGCCATTGTAATGGATGCGTTTTACACACGTTATAATTTTAATAAAAACCTTCTGTCTTGTGACCGCTTTATTCAACTTCACACGCATAACTAACTACACAGTTCTTTATTTCATCTTCGTTTCCACTCTCTACCCTATAAACATTGCATTACATTTTTATCTCTATTTGATCATCACACATACACTTTTACATACACACTACTGACCAGCGAAACTGAAAGTACTTTTCGTTCAGTTTGGTTAAATTTGAACTATCACTTAGCAATCTGTAACAAGAACGAAAATTATCGCCCATACTGAAGAAACGTCAAAATTGTACATTTTTATGTATCGCATTTTAATAATTTATATCTTCAAATATTTATTTATATTTTAATAATTTATATAATATTTATTGTACATTTTCCATACATGGTAATAAATATTTACTAAATTTTGTAGATTTACATTTAAAAATTCAAGTGACAATAATCGTGTTACGGATTCGCTGGTCAAACTTAAATATTCTGTAATACAACATTTTCGGTAAATTCTGTAAGGTTTTGTTACAGACTCTTACAGAACCGGCCAAATGGCACAGTGATTAAAGCTCTTTCGTTTTTATCAGGAGGTATCGGGTTCGAATCCCGATGCAGGATGTCAAGGGAATTTTCATTTACCGATTACGATCTGTGATGAAATGGAACACATCTATGACCCACTGTTGGTGTGCTGTTGGGCCACCAATCTTCCAAGCCAGTATATGCTGCAGCTATGCATATGCATATGGTGTTAAAAATCGGACCTATAGCCGTATGTCCTCGAATTGACGTAAAAGTGTGGACGGAAAAAGCAAACCGCGAAAGAGTTAGAAGAGCCTTATACCATAGACACATATCTAGTTTCGTAACTAGGTTTATGAAACTATGGTTTGCCAGATGAGAACTCAAGACACACTACAATTTCTTTTGTCTTCTCGTTTGGTTTTAAATAGTAATGGAGTAGACATTGACAAAAAAGCCAAGATTGACATTTCATTGACTTTAAAAGTCAGAAATGACTTTTATATCGACAGAACAGAATTGACAAAACAGAAAAAAAAATTGTTCCCGCTAACCAAATATCTCAATGACACATAGAAAACTCAAAGGAAACTAGATTTGCTTGGTAAACTATTACGAAACCATGGTTGACTCGAAACCATAGTTATGAAACCAGTAATGCCATAGACAAACTACTGGTTTCATAACTATAATTACGAGATCGTGATTTCTTAAACGAGAACTCAAGACACACTACAATTTCTTTTGTCTTCTCGTTTAGTTTTAAACAGCAATGGAGTAGGCATTGACAAAAATATCAAGGTTGACATTTAATTGACATTTAAATTGTCAGAAATGACTTTTTTATTTACAGAACAGAAAAAAATTTGTTCCCGCCAACCAAATATCTCAATGACAAATAGAAAACTCAAAGGAAACTAGATTTGCTTGGTAAACTATTAGTGTCCGAAATCTCCATTTTTGAAGCATTCGGTGTTGTGAGCACTTAAATGCATCGAAATGAGAAAAAATATTTCATTTCGAAACTGAGTTCAAATTTGGTTTGAAAATATGGTTAAGCATGACCCCAATATGCATTGCCGACGGAATTCCATTTACATTCGCGTTCTAAAACCACACTGCTTCTATGGAAAGAACCATGTGTAGCACACAGAAATTCGTACTACCAGCCAAAGAAAAGTGTCACAAAAATTCCGGTGTCAGTGTGAATCCCAACTAAAAAGAGAAAAAAATCATAGAAACAAAAGGCACGTGATTTGTATATATTTTCCAATTGGAATAAATAATAATTCTTATCCGAAATAAAACAAAATTTTCCATTTATAATAAAATAAATATTAATTTTTTATTCACATTATTTTTTATTTGTGTACAAAAAAACATAGAAAATTTATTTACATATTTAAATTTCATAAATTGAGTTTTGTATTGCATCCACCACTTTGTATTGCATCCACCACGTTGTATTGCATCCACCAGCATATTGAGATCTTGAAAAAAAAATCATTGAAAATTTACTACGTAAATGTATTTCGCGACGACGTCATTGTGAGACAGATCTCTATTACCTTTTTAGTCCAAAGTTGCACATCGCGATCACTAAATAAGTTAATAATTTTTATTATATATTTAAATTTAAAATTATTTACTTTAACAAATCGAAAAACATTATAATGAAACACAACACTTTAAAGTAAAAAAAACTAATTATGTAGTGCAACCATGCAAGTTGACTTGTCAGAAGAAACTGAAAATAAAAGATACAATCGAAATAAAAAGAAAATATAATATTACCGCGAAATAGGAAGAGAAAACAATTATTTTTCTCCAAAATCAATATTTTTGTGTCTTTGATATTTTGTAGTACGGAATTTTGTACGACATTTGAGCAGTTTTTTCCACACAGTGGAATAATTGTGGAACAATAGTGTGTCTATGATATAATGTGTCTATAGCATTAGCCCCAGAACAGGTTGCAGTGATAATAATAAAAAAAAGACTTACAGCATTGAAAAAAATAAGTATAAACAGAAATAAAGCTACATACAAAATTGTTACGCTTATTTTCATAGTAAAATAATGGGTTACGACCTTTATGATGGCAAAATTTAAAATTACCGTTATAATCTGAACGAAAAAAAATTGAAACCAAAACAATATGAAAAGTGAAAGAAACTCTAAATGTCTATTCAAAGAGTCGGATATTCTAAGTTTCGTCGTCCTAACTGTGAATTAACGTAAGTGCAAACTGATTATTTTAGATAGTAGAAAAATAAAACGTTATAACATTAAAATTTATACTAGAACTTGTGTAACTTTTGGTTCCTAACAGAGCTCTCACAATAGAAAAACTTTTCCTTTTGCCTTACAAGTTTGTTTGAAAATAAAACTTGAGAAAAAAAAAATTCGTTTTTACCTTAAAGAAAAAGTTAGCAAACTCTAAACTTTTGCCTTAAGAAAAGACTAATGAAGTTAGCTAAATTTCAAAATCAGGATGTTTGTTGTCATTTTCCAGACAAAACATGTTAAAAAGCAAATAAGAACTAATTTATCGGTTTAATTTATTTCTTAAAATTATAATTAATAATGCAAAATACAATTTCAAAAATATCGTTTTAATTTTACTGTCGTGAGGTTCGGACGTAAAATAAAACAAACGAAAAGTGCAGTGTTAGTGCTTTTTAATTTGTTATATCTTTTTTTCAATTGAGTGAATGGTTTTATAATTAAATACACTCGGTGCAAAAAACTAACATAAAATTGTAACTTAATAAGTGATGATGTAAACATGATGGGGCTTTTTTCCCCAAAAAAGACTTCTTCGAACATCGAACGCCGAACAAAATCTACAACAAACTTGAACCAGTTTCATGTAGAAAATATAAATATGGCAAGTGCAAGTGTAAAACAAGTGGGCAAAGTTTAGAACAGCAAAAATAAAACACCTATGCCAATGATTAAAAGTGCTTCTTCGACAGAATTAATTATACCGTAGTTTAAAAAAAAAACAATGCAGTATGAAAATAATAGTAATGAACTCGGTGCGACGAACTCTAGTGACCGTGGTCAGTGCGAAAATAATCTAGTGCAAACAGGAATGGATAGGTATATCACTGTTCAATCTAAAAGAAAACGTAGCCCGAGATCTGCCCAGTTTGCTGGCAAGAGCAAAGTGACACAGACTGAATGAGATGTTAACCAAATACCTCTTATAATAATCGATTCTCTAGTCTAGAGGTCATTGACCCCAATGCAGTGCCAAATTTGAAAACTGAGAAACCGCCTCCAATTTATTTAAGGGAAGCATCTAACAATGAATTGGTTAACAACATCGCAAAATTAACGAATTCTAAATTTTATATTGCCCCGCTCAAACGAGGTAATATAAACGAAACAAAGATTCTTCTTCTACTTTCGAAATCGATGGCTTCAGAGCCATAGTTAAACATTTCGACGAAGTTGGTAAAAAATATTACACATACCAGCTAAAAAGCCAAACTGCGTAGATGTTAGCGACATACAAGCTACACTTGCTGCGGAAGGTTTCCATGCCAAATCCATTGGTAATATAGTAAACCATTAGAAGGTACCTCAACCAATGTTCCGTTTGGAACTAGAGCCAGAGGAAGAAAAGTCGAAAGGAGTTCACAAGATTTAGAACTTAAAATATTTGTTACATCGCAAAATCGTAATTGAAGAACCTAAGAAGAGGTCTGGACCAGTTCAATGCATAAAGTGCCAAGAATACGGACACACGAAAGCATACTGCGCCTTAAATGAAGTTTGCGTTATTTGTAGTGAACTCCACGACTCCAAACAGTGCGAAAAGTCTCGCAATGACCCATCTGTGAGACGTTGTAATAACTGCGGTGAAAATCATACTGCAAACTACAGGGGTTGCGCAGTGTATCTGGACTTAAAACGCAAAATAAACCCTAAAATGAGAGATGAGCAACGAATGCTGAATATGCAATTTAATCAGAGGGCCATGTTACCAAAAAATACAACAATCACCAAACCAACGAGTGCAAACACACAAAATGTTAACTTGGAGACCTTTGCCAGCAGTTTTGCACAGCCAGGTGTTTCTTACGCAAATATCCTAAAAGGTAACAAACCGAAACCCAAAGTTCATTCTAATGAGGAGGACCTAAACATTCACACCATGGTAAATAAATTAACCGAGACCATCCAAAGTTTCATGATGATGATGGAAAGACAAATGAGCATGATGATGCAAAATATGAATACGCTTATGCAAATTATAGTCAAAAATAAAAAATGACAATTCTAAAAATAGCCATTTGGAATGCAAACGGGCTCTCGCAACATAAAGCTGAGGTACAAACATTTCTTATCGAACAAAATGTAGACATCATGTTAATATCTGATACACACTTCACAAAACAAAATTTTTTTAATATTACCGGCTATTCCGTTTATAACACCAAACATCCGGATGGAAAAGCACACGGCGACACTGCAGTCTTAATAAAAAGAAGATTAAAACACTACGAGCTCCAGAAATTTGCTATAGATCACATCCAGGCTACAACTGTCAGTTTGGAAGAATGGTCTGGGAAATTTCTAATATCGGCTGTCTACTGTCCACCGAAACACGCAATTAAAAAACAGCAATTTATCGATTACTTTAACCAGTTGGGAATCAAATTTCTAGCAGGGGGTGATTACAACGCTAAACATGTGCAATGGGGTTCGAGGTTGAAGTCACCGAAAGGAAAGCAACTTTACGAAGCAATAAACGAGAAAAACCTTGATTATTTATCATCTGGACATCCCACATATTGGCCTACAGATAGAAAAAAAATTCCTGATTTAATAGATTTCTGTGTAATACGAGGAATAGCACGCACCAATGCTCAAGTCGTTGATTGTTATGATTTATCATCAGATCACTCACCAATAATAGTAACACTAAGTACCCAAGCATTAAAAACTGAACCACCACAACGTTTAACAAACAAACTAACGAAATGGGTTCTCTATAGAAGCATAGTAGATGTAAAATGTCATCTTGATGTTCCACTTCGCACACCAGAAGACATTGATGCCGCGATAGAAAACTTAAATCAAATAATGGAAATGGCTGCAAAAAAAGCTACTCGGGAGAACAAAAATTCCGAAAAAAATATAAGGCTTTCAAGTAACATTCAAAAGTTATTAGCAGAGAAGCGGACAATTCGGCGGCTATTTCAGCTTCACCAATCTCCTTTGCATAAATGGAAACTAAAAAGAGCTATTAAAGCTTTGAGAGAAGCAATACGGGAAGAACAAAATTTAGGAATACAGAATTACCTAAGTGAGCTCACAGCAACAGAAACAACAGATTACTCACTGTGGAAGGCAGCAAGAAATTTAAAAAGGCCAGAGCTATCGAACCCACCGATAAGGAAACCAGATGATCACTGGGCCAGAAGTGACTTAGAAAAGGTTATCGCTTTCTCTAACCATCTACAAAAAGTGTTCACCCCAAACGAACAAAATAATGATTGCGTGCTACCAGCACCACGCAGCTTACGAGGGACTGGTCGAACCCAAATCCAGTAAAATTTAAATGGAAATGCGTCAAAAAAGTTATCAAAAACAGTATAAATCCTAAGAAAGCGCCAGGCCATGATCTAATAACTGGAAAAATGATCAAAGAATTACCAGATAGATGCATATATAACATATATTTTTAACGCGATTATGAGATGTGGATACTTTCCCCAAAAATGGAAAATATCTTAAATTATCATGATTCCTAAGCCAGGTAAAGACGAAACCCAAGTCTCGTCGTACAGACCAATAAGTCTACTTCCGATAATTTCAAAGCTTTTTGAAAAGATGCTACTACAAGAACTAATACCTATATTATCTGAAGGTCGCATTATACCAGATCACCGCAATTTGGATTTAGAGAGAGAGCAACACGGCACAATAGAACAAGTGCACAGAATTGTAAATACAATTAAGGTTTCCTTAGAAGAAAAGAAATATTTCTCGGCAGTTTTCTTGGATATTGCGCAAGCTTTCGACAATGTATGGCATGAAGGATTAAATTACAAAATTAAAACTCTTTTCCCTAAACAATTTCATGCAATTCTTGAAAACTACTTAGCCCAAAGGATGTTCCAGGCGAAACAAAATACGGCCACTACTGATCTAACCGAGATAAAGGCAGGAGTACCGCAAGATAGTGTATTGGGGCCTGTGCTATACTTGTTATTCACAGCTGACTTACCAATAACTGAAAAAATCGTCACTTCAACTTTTGCTGATGACACAGCTATATTATTTTCACACAAAAATCCTCAAACAGCATCGAGAGAATTACAAGAACATCTACACAAAATAGAAGATTGGTTAAAAACTTGGCGGATAAGGACGAATGAATGTAAATCAACACATGTAACATTCACACTAAATAAACGTACATGTCCAGCAGTAAAATTAAACAATATCACAATTCCTCAACAAACAAACGTCAAATATCTCGGTCTTCATCTCGATAGAAGATTGACATGGAAAAAGCACATTGAAATAAAACTCAATCAATTAAAAATAAAATTTTGTAAAATGTACTGGATGATCGGAAGAAAATCGAAACTCTCTCTAGACTGCAAGGTTCTACTATGCATAGCGATCCTAATCCCCATATGGACATATGGTATCCAAATATGGGGCTCAACTAGTGCATCAAATATAGATATCGTACAAAGAACGCAAGCAAAGATACTTCGTAGCATTACAAATGCCCCATGGTATGTATATTCGAAACAGCAACATCCATAGAGACCTAGGAATCAAAACTGTTAAAGAGACAATTAAATCATGCAGTCTAAAATATCAACTGAAACTGGAATCACACCCTATATGCACGGCTTCGCAGAACAGATCCTCTAGATTTAATTAACTGAGAAATATAATATAATAATTACGCGCATGTTGACCTAACATTCTAAAATTAAGTAATTAATAATAATTTAATAATAATAATGCATAATGATATTAAGTATTAACATAGGTTAAGGCTTAAGTTAAATTTTTTTTTTATAATTTTTAAGAATTTCACACTTCTTGTTAGTTTCGTATAAAGAAAGATTCAAGAATAAAGCCTTTGGCAATAGTTACAAAAAAAAAAAATATCATAAGTATGAAGATAGATAAAACGAAGTTGGTTTCAATTTTTTTTTTTTGTTCATTGTGAGAGATACTCTTAAGGTAAAAGTTTAAGGCAAAACATAATGGCAATTTTTTTTTCTATTGTGAGAGCTCTGTAACTTCAAGAAAGCCTAACATGAACAAAAAAATTCATTCAACGAAACAATATGCAGATACATTTTCTCACGACGAGCATTCGAATATGAAAATCGCATTTTTCGAAAAATGTCAGATATACGTTAATTCACAGTTAGGTCGACGGTTTATTATTTAAGTGGTAAAACGAGTTTGTATTTTGGGGTTACAATAAAAAAAAAATTGTGACAAAATTGTGTATGTAGCTTTACCTCTGTTTATATTACTTTTCTCTAGCTTACAGATTCGCTGGTCATAGCTTTACTTATATTTGTTCTATGATATAATGATAAGTTTTAGTTCGTGAATTACGTAGTGCTTTTGGTCGCTGGAGCAGAAAAAACGTGTTTAGATATAGAAAATGCAAAGCAAATGTGATACTGTCTTTTATCACAAGTGAACATTAGTTGGAGCTAGCAACAATAATTGAAATAAAAGTTTTTGTTTTTCAGAATTTCGATTTTATGATATGGGACATCTCTCGAAAATTTAATTAAGCACCGTCGACGATGGTGAAAATCTAGAACGGCGGGGTTTTCGTAATGCTGTTTAAGTTTGATCACAGTTTTTTTTATAGTAATCAGTGATCTGATAAATAGTATAGTTACATGTATCCGATTCTACTACGTAGTTATTAACTCATACCAGGTTTCCATCGTCGATAGCATAATAGAATAATAGTATAATACTATTTTACTATCAAGCCCTGCTGGTTTTCCATCGCACGGTTTGAAATAAGCTTATTCGAAATGAGCGTTTGATAAAAAGGATATTATTAGTTTATTTGATACGTATTATGTAATAATAATATATAACGATAATCAGCCAACAAATTGTTTCTCATTGCGACGAGAAAATATTAAAAATGGTAATGGATAAGCTAGAAAAATTAAATTTATTTTTACACTGTGAAATTTGTAACGTTAAAAATAATATTTGCTACGTATTAAAATTTGATAGCTAGTATACTGAAATATTTTAATAAACTATTATACTATCAACTTTGGTTTTCCATCGTAATACTTTAATATTATAATACTATTATACTTGTATACTATGTCGATGGAAACCCGGTATCAATTAAACTTATTGCGATTCAAATCCGTATATGGCGATTATTATTTATGCTTGTTGAAATCCAATAAATTTGACCTTGATGAGGCGGGAGTTTCGATTATAGACATATTCCCGCACTACTACTTCTAGTAAATTAAAACGTTTTTGGTCAAGATATATATATTTATCTGCGAATTATTAATTTACGATACGAGTATATTTTATATTACTCATTGCAATTCACGGTCATCGTATTAAATCATCATAATAATTGACCTTTGGAGATAAATTGTATAGAACATTTCTATTATTATGGCACGTCAATTATCATTCGGAAAATAAATTCACTCGCATTCCAAAATTCCCATGCACTTGATTTTTAATTTTTCTTCTATGTCTCATCGTACTTTAGTTAGATTTGTTCCAACGATTTATATATATAATTGTTTGGATTTCAATACAATATAATAATATACAACAGCGCACTATTCGGCTGCAATTCATGTGGGTGATGCAACGCAACCTGAAAATATAAACAAATATTTTTCTAATAAACTAATGATAATTATATAACGAGCTGCAATTCAATTTTTAAATTTATTTCAATGCACTTGCAAATATTCTTACTTAAAAATACTTGTTGTTCAAGTTCAAGGCTGCACTACATCTTTGTGTTTAAAAGTAATTTAATTAGTAAATAATATGGTCACATTATGTAACGACAAAATAATTTATCCAGTACAATTTTATAACGTATAGGTGCGCGGAAGGTCTTCGCTTTATATGAATTAAAGATTAAACTAATCAAAATATTTAGTCAACCATATATAATTCAATTGTTTAGTTCAAGGGCAGCAATAGCATACCAATTCGCGATTCAATTCGATAATCGATTGCACTAAACAAATCAATCGCAATCATGCAGATCGTGATCGGCGGCATGTATATAGATATTTTGATATTTTATAGGGTCCTACAAAATATAAGTGAACGAAATTTGAAAACTCTCTCTTTTAACTTTATTAATTCTACTTCACACTTAACTTAATTAACACTTTCGCTGTTACAGATGCACTAGCATTTTTTCTGTGTAAAAAGCCTCATTTGTCTATAGTTACAGGTATTTTATTGACCATTAAAATTTGACGTTATACAAGTTTTCCGGCTCACAGTTTCTTTCGAAACCATCTGGCCTAGTTATATAACCGAAAACGAAACGGACTGAAACGAAACGAAAGGATTGATTGCATGAAAACATAATAGGCTAGTTGTATAGAAGAATCGAAACAAAAACGGACGGATGTATTGATTCAATTCAAATGCCTTTCGTTTTGGCTCTTGCCGTAATTCACAATAAATCTATTTTTGTATAGTACTTTCCTTGAATTGTGAATACTTTTTATCGGTTTTGTTTATTTTGCTTGAGACGTCAAAACGATAAATTTAGTTTTATTTTATTTTGAATTAGAATAAAATTTGATTGGAGATTTCTCATTTTCCAAAAGATTAGTTCAAAGCTATGTCATTTTTCAATCTATCTCTTCAAGCTATGTCATTTTTCGTTTCAGTCCGTTTTGTTTTCGGTTATTCGCCTTTAAAGCACCACTAGAGGCGTTGTAGTCGCCCGAGCCAATGGTGGTGTAAATTCATTTATATGTCAAATCGTATAGGAAAATGGTGCAAGCTAAGTTTTAATTTGAATTTATTATTATTTCGCAATATATTACACCGCAGAAGAATATAATAAATTAATAATAATATCACATAAAATATAAATATATATTATTTTTTGGAAATCAACCCAGAACTAATTACGAAAATCAGCTTGAAAGTGCCGATTTGTTTTTATAATTGTAATTGTTGTGCTATGACGTCTGATGAAAAATTTGATATTTCAATATCAGTCATTATTTACTATTGCGGTGGCGGAAAGTTTACCAGACTAGATACATAATATTGTGTAGTGTTGAAGGAATTACTCAAAACATGTTCAAAACTGCGAGTATTTGATTGCAATCGTCAAACCCCGAAAGCCAGCCATGGGAAGTAAATCTTTTCATCCATTTAAACAAGCAATGGATAAATACTGCCACTTGCAAATGTCCAGGAGGTCATGGGAGTAATTGTAAACTCATTGTTGGAAGCCTTCTATATTTAAATCAGTTAGTCATATTATTTATAACAAACAATACACGATGACGTATGAAGACTAATAGACCATTTTCCTCAAAAAAATTTGACAGCTGAAGCTGTATGGCAAACCAAAACAAACTAAAATTTATTTGTAATTTGTAAAGTTTATGACAAACTATTAAAGTTTAATGTTTAAAACATAACCACAAACAATTGTTAAATATTAATAGCATTTTGAGAATTTATAAATAAAATAAAAAAATAAAATTTTATTTTAATGGTTTGCCTGCACATATTTGTTCAATTTTATTATTTTATGAGAATATATTTGCCAATATATTACGGACTTAACGAACAACAATGTTCAGCGATAATTAGCAGCTTTGTATAATACGTTAACCTTTTCATGCGATAAAATTTCTATTCGAAGTTAAAAGGGCCATAATTTTTTAATTTAGAGATTATTGTAAAATGCATGATACTCGTAACTTTTATTAGGTTTGACATCGTCAGACAGACGTGTTTCGATTTTTCGTTCAGACATTATAATAAATTTATTATTTCTATTAAAAGTTAATAAAGAGAACTTTTACTAGACATAACTGTATTGCAATGCTTTAATGATTTTATTTTCAATTCAAAATTCTGACATTTAGAGTATTCACAATACCTACTAGATGTCGTAAGAATCATAAAAAGTTTATCAAATATATTTAATGCATGTTTGTTTGATGTAAAACCCTCGTAACTGTTTTGGTAAATATACTTTTATCAAATTAATTTAATTTGCAAATTACTGATGTAAGGCATTATTTTACTATGCAGTTTGACATATAAATAAATTTTTACCACCATTGGCTCCAGTTAAAAAAATATCCGGCAGATGTCAGCTACTTTGCTTTAAAAAGCGAATATGACTAGCCCATGATTATTTGCCTTTTAATCACCGCCTAGTTAGCGCCACTTCCTATGCGAGCGAAAGGTGATATTTGTTTATACGAGAAAAAGCCTCATTCTATTTTTTATTATTTCATCATTTGTTACATTAATTCTAAACTAATTGAACATTTTACATAATATCAAGTCGAATTATAGTCATATATGAAGTTTATATTACATTGAAACTAGTTTTTTGAGAAGTCGTTCACCTTTCGCTCTAGTTCCAAAATATTCCGTCATATGTCAGCCACTTTGCGCTAAAATGCGAATTAGACGAATCAGTAAAGTTTTTTTTCAGTCTTTTATTTTGATGTCTTTAAATGAAAGAAAATGTCTTTCTTTGTAAAATTTAGGTTACAAAGTTAAATGATATTGGCATAGCTTTAAAGTAATCTTTTAGAAAATGAGAAATCTTCAATCAAATTTTATTCTAATTCAAAATAAAATAAAAGTAAATTTATTATTTTGACGTCTCAAGCAAAATAAACAAAACCGATAAAAAGTATTCACAATTCAAGGAAAGTACTATACAAAAATAGATTTATTGTGAATTACCGCAAGAGCCGAAACGAAAGGCATTTAAATTGAATGAGCCGTTCCACACTCTGCTTGAAAGCGACAGCGTCGTCTTTGTCTCTTTTCCCGTTTACCTATAAAATCGGTTTTAATTGCGACTCATTTTTCATGGAGAGTTCACGAAACGGGATTATTTTTTATCCAAGTCTTCAGCCAATCAAATCTTTCATATTCAACTAAACCCCGCCCAATTTAATCCAGCTTTAGTTAAAATATTTCTATCTTTTGAGCAATAATCTTAGTCGTACCAACATAATAACAAAAAATAACCGGAAGTATGAGCAATAATTTTGCTCAAATATTTGTTGTTATTGTTTATTTTTGACATTTTTTGAATGAATTTGTTAGGTTATAGCCTTAGATAATTTTATTTAAAGTTATTATATAAAATAAATGAAATAAATATGCGAGATGCATTTAAGTGAAACAATTAGGATGAGAAATAAAAATTTTATTTTGTTACAAACTGTTGGGCTATAAATTATTTGATAATTTATAAATTGTGATGTGTGTATAAAACCGAATATTGTGTATTTCCCAGACATAATTTTATTCGATTAAATTAAAATAAAGCCCCATCTAATCGTAAACAAAACAGAAATTGCAAACAAAAAATAGAAAACAACAGAAAATATATCGCACATCCTCTTAAAAACTGTCAACACAAAAAAACAGTTCTGAGATAAATGCATTTTAATTTTTTTTTAATTGCTAACGTTACTGTGATGATGCTGAGATTATTCATTATTAGCTTTGTAAAATAAATAATCAAGTATAGCAATTTAAAATGCACTTATCACAATTTTTTTTTTGTGTTATGACATTTTTTTAAAGGATGTGCGATATGACAACCGTAGACAAATTTTTTGAGCAAAAGTTGGGAAAAAAGCCAGTTTTTTTTTATCTCGTTCCGTGAACTCACACTCAATCTAAATGTTTTCGGTGAAGAAGCAGCCGTAACACAAACAGAAATGAAATAAAATTAAATTAAGGCAATTTTTGACATGTAGATTTTAGTTTAGATTTTATTTTGGAGAGAGCAGAATAAAACAAAAAATTACATATATATATATACAAAAACTACAAAAAAATTGTGTATCTAAATATAAAATAAGGTTTTAAAATAACAATAAAAAATCTATTGCGACTTATTTTGAAGCGTGAAGTGGTGCTTCATAGAAGCACAGTTTGGAACGGGCCAATCAATTCATCCGTTCGTTTTCGCTTCGTTTCTTCTACATAACCAGTCAATTATGTTTTCATGGAATCAATCCTTTCATTTGTTCCAGCCCGTTTCGTATTCAGTTATAAACCTAGCCTATTACTCGTAATTAGTATGACTTTCCCCTAGAGTACTGTGATTGATTGATTGACTGGATTGTATAGCAAAGATAGTACTGTGTTCCGGATGTTATGAACCCTCTTTACATATAACATAAGGATAGCAAAGTCGGTTTATTTGTAAATCGAGACTGGTTACAGACACCTGACTGATCAATTAGAGAAAATTTGTTAGTAAAAATTACAGTAAGTCAGTTAGTCTTAGTCCTGTGTGCAATCACAGTTTTTAAATCTATAATTTTAGGTTAAATTTAAAAATTCATTCACAGCTTAGTCAAGATTCTGAAATGGTAAAAATATTATTTATTTATAAAAAATGGCGAGTTCTGTGTAGAATGTCGACAGAAAAAACTTCGCAAAAATACGTACAAGATTCCAAATAATTAATGTTTAAAATAAGAATAATACAATAAGAAATAGAATAACAAAGTAACAATAATATAACAAAGATACTAATAATAAAACAATAACAATTATAATTAGATTTACACTTCAAAACACGTGACTAAAGTCCAACGCTTTTTTTGTAATAACCCTGAATAAAAGGGTAATATCAACAGTTTGAATTAGCAATTGTTTAACTTAATTAAGGTAAAATGGCAGCAACAACGAGACTACAGCGATTGAGGTGTTCGTTGTAGAACCTTGGAATGTTACAAATAAATTGATGGTTGCCGCGAAAATTGTAAAGAAGATTGCTTCTCATCAGTATTTTTTAATCGAACTGGCCAACTGCTTCGAATAAAAAAAATACTAATATAGACATAGAAGTGTTTCAACGGTAAGATGTTGGTGGTATTATGAATAAACTCCGAGATGATCTTGATTTCTTTAGGAATATTCTCAAATCATTTTCTGCTAAACACATAAAGGGTACAAAGTAGCTGCACAAATACCCATCAAATATGTACCAAAAATAAGGAAATTTGCGAAAGTGATTATGATACTAAAAAGACCAATATCACTAATCAAAATTATTTGAAAGGCTCATAATAAAACCAATAAATCCGCTAATTAAAACTAATAAACTCATCCATATACACCAATCTGGATTTCGAGATAAACATTCCACAACAGATCAAGTTCATCATAGAAAAACACTTGAAGAAAAGAAGATCTGCTCAGCAGGTTCCCTTTTGACAAAATTACTATCACTATTCCGCCACCTTCTTAAATTATACATTATACAGAGAGACATTTTCGTGTTAAACAAGAACAAGCATACGCCACCAATTAAAGATATCAAAGCTAGAGTACCACAAGGGAGTGTCTTAGGGCACTATATCTTCTATTTACAAGCGATATTTCACTAACTGACGATACGACAGAATTAATGTATGGACAAAGTGATAGCGCATTACGTTAAACGAAACAAAAGTCTATATGTATTGTCTAAATCAACAGAAAAGTAAACCAATCGCCTGCGGTGCTAAGTAATGTTCCATTACCACATGCTGACGCAGCAAAATATCTAGGTGCGTGAATCTAGAAATACGTACTGGCTTTTGGAAAGGAACTCTCAATTGTTAGCACATATAATGAACTGGTGCTATATAAGCAGATATTAAAGTCCATATAGTACAGACTAGCAATTGGAGAGGGCTTCACAATCACATAAAAGCCGACGCCAGGTGATACAGATAGCGAATAGTTTTTAGTTCCAAATTCAAAATTTCAAAATTTAAAATACCCAAATTCGAAATCCGAATGTATAATATCCCTAAACCTTCTTTTTCCATGCCTCCAAACTATCTGTTCAAAATGAAAAAGACATTCTCTATTCTGAACATCTGGGAGAAATTTCTTTGCTACATAACAAATATTTTCTCAAAATCTGTAATAATTTTACTAGGATTGACGTTATTTTTTTTTCTAGAGCCAATTTAAAGAATTCATGAAAAAATTATTTGCACGCCTCTATAGATTTTATTGTCATCAGACAAAATATTCGAGGCCTAAATTATCTATGAATGAGACTTCGTATGGTAAAGAGCTGTCGAAAAATTGACGGAACAACATAAAATGTTTCGTCCATTACCCAACACTGAGAATCATTTTTTCGACGAGAGATTATCTTGACAATCTAGTCGACACCTGACAATGGTTTTGCGAATAATTTGGGAAGACTGAAGTACAGATGATCTACCCATTTCATAAAAACTAAGTTTCGCGACACGTTCTTTCCAAGTAAAAAGATTTGATTTTTTTTTAATCACAATCAATTTTGAAAAATCTCAACATTTTGGAATTTTTTTTTGACGTTTACAAACACATAAATATGTTTACGTAACATAAATATTTGAAAAAGTATAAACGCATAAATATTATATATTTTTTTTGACTCGTTTTTCGTGAAATTTTGACATACGAAATACAAAATTGTATTTTCCACATTATAAAAAATGTCTCGCATTATTTATCCCATTATAATAATCGTGTTAAAATAATTTTGTTAAAATATTTGTGTCAATAATTTGTGTTGGTTATCAGTGCCTATTGTCAGTGCCTATTGTTATCAGTGCCTATTGACCCTGATCATCATCATCATTCACATCATCATCGGTCATCATCATCATCGTCATCTCATTAGATTCTAGTATAAATTTATTATTGGGAGATGACGATGAAATGTGCAATTTGGCTCAAATATACAAAGAAACACGAGAACCAAAACAACGAGTCAATGGTTGCATACAAAATTTTCGAGATGTTCGAAAATTTTCGAGATGTTCGAATTGTCTGAGCATTATAAAACAAAACGTTATGGTGGGCGAAAGGCAATTTCTGCAGAAATGCTATGTTTAGCTTTTTTATGGTAATAATAATAATTAATATTAATTATTAATAATTTATTTAATATCATATTAATTAAAGGTTTGCTGCTAGCAAGAGCACCTACAGAGAAACTTCTAATTTATTTAACGTAGCAAAATCAGCATCCTTTCACCAGTTAACCAACTTATTAGAATTTATATATAATATTTCTAATAAAATGATAAAATTTCCTGACACGGAAGAAGAAAAAATACAGAATTGAAGCGAATTTAAACATGTAAAATTGTTTGTTTTATTTATATTTATTAATTTAGTTATTTATATATACGAACATTTTACATTGCTGGATTTCCTGATGTGCTTGGCTGTATTGATGGCTCTTATATTTATATAAGAAAGCCAGGGCTGGGATGTTGTAACATCATCATTTTTCAATATTTTATCGAAGTCAACGTCTTTTTCAGCTAGAATTAATTTGACTTCTGTTTCGTTTATCAATTATTTCTTCTCTATTGCTATCACAACCTACTAAAATATATTTAAACAATATCTATTTCACTTATTTTCGTTCTAGAATCGAAAATAAATTATTTGGTGATAGAGACGCAGTAGAAACATCACAATATTGCAATCTAGCAGGCCGGTAAATGATATAAAAAATGAAACAGAGACAAATTTTATTCTACAGAAACGAGAAATAAACTTCGATAAATTATTAATACATAGTGATGTTAGAACATCCCAGCCCAGGGCATGAAATTAGATCAGCTTTCGTTAATCGCCATGTTCTAATTTCAATTACGCTTCAATTATCACCTATTTAAAAAAAAATACAAGATATATGTATGTGGTAATAAATATCATTTACGTGAATATTTATTAACTCCATATAAAGATTTTGGCAATTTAACTGATACAAAAAAAATTCACGAACTAGAGTAAAAATTGAAAACACTCAAAATTTTAAAACAACGTATTCGGCAACTTCAATTATACTGTTTATATATTGAACCTTCAATATAAACACCAAAAGTTAACTTGGAGTTAACTCGACTCAATCCAAAAAAATTCTTAGGTCGTGTCGAAAAACAACAACAAAAATAAAACTAAAACAAAAAAATTATTTATTTTACATTTTTTGTGTGAGCAGTGGTATCTAAATACGAAAGCATATTTTTTGAAATTTTTTCCGATTTGAATTTATTAAGTTTTCTCTAAAATTAGTTGCATTCATCTAGAGATTTTTAAAATTTTTTGGACTCAATCCAAAGATAACTCTGCCAATATAAACACTAGAAGTTAACTTCAAGGTTAACCTGAAGATAACTACAAGTTGGCTTGACCTACAATATAAACAGGGTAAATATATAAATTAGATTTTTGTACTGGGCAGAGAATGAGTAAATTCATATTAGCATGTTGTGGTTTACACTGTGCATTGATAACGGCGACTTTTTTTTGAAGAAGATAACGGGGTTGATTGCGGGATATAAAATTTTATGTTATGTTATTTTTATTTTTTCAATACAAATTCCAATAGGAAGCGGGGAAATAAAATAACATAACAGCAATTTTATAGCCACGAGAATCGGGTCCATTATTCTATTTTATAAAAAAACAATTAAAAAAATTTGGTCAATGAACATTTAATTAATTTAAAAGAAAATAACAATTATTTTCATATAAATATAAAAATTTAACAATAAATATAACAATTTAAAAAATTAATAAAAACAAAAATTAAGTTAACAAAATAAATAAACAATTATATTGTAAATAAAAATTATTTTAAATTTTTTAATTTAATTAACTTTCCTAACATTTTCATTTTCTCCATTTTATTTTGCTCTTTACGCCTCGCACTTTCCTCCTCAAACCTATAATTTTCAACGTGTATTCTTTGTGCCTCCTTCGCCTTGGATCTTTAATCTTTTTCATTTCTATTTTGTATTCCTGTTTTTCATAAGGCGCGTTCTCCTTTCGTTCTAAATAATTTGATAAAATTAAATTTCTTTCTTTGGATATTTTAATTATTTCTTTGATTTAGACAATGCTTAGCCGGTCTTTTTCTACATTTTTTTAATGTGATCTTCAGAATCATGAATATCTTCATTTTCCGCTGAAACCAATTCTTGAGTTTGTGGTGTGCTTGTTGAAGCAGATTATGAAGGACTTTCCGTTTCCACGAACTCTCCTGGACTGATAGTTCGCCCTAACAAAAAGTCCGATGATATAGTTGAATCATCTAATTTTGCAATTAGTTCCTTTAAGTTCCTACACATACGGAACGGACAATATAAATACTCCTTTAGAAAATACATGTAAATGTAACAATCTTTTTTTTTTGTCTGACACGTTACGTGCAGGAACTGAAAGGCGAACGGATAATATAAATCGGCCTTAACTCTGTTTGTTCGTCGTATCCGGTTTTTTATAGACAGCACCGCTCATATTATTATTTTCAATAGTTTTCGTTTCCGCTTGCGTCGCAGTTATTTGTTTACGAACGAGTCTTGCAATTTAATGGCAATATTTTGCCACTTTAATTTTTTACTTCGACATTTTTTTAAAGATCCCACTTCAGAAAAATTCTCGGCATACAACGTTAGTTGATTCATTTTGACCTTCAGTTCACTTAATACTTCCAATTTCTGTTTTTTTCCTGGTCGAACTTCTATAAAATTTTCAAGAATTTTAAAATGTTTATAAGAAAGTAAGTTTGAAATATAATATGCATAGTACATACCAACACCTTTGAATTTGTTTATATTGTTATTCATCGCAGTGGCCGCCATGAATAAAAAAAATAAATTAATTAATTTGTTTCCATAAATATAACATTTTGTACCTCAGATTAGGCAGCCATAACAATGTCATCGCCTCAAAAGTTCTGATACAACTCAATAATCTGTCAATCACAATTTTTTGACAATAAACTGTCAATATAAAATATTTGAAAATCGAATGTCAATTTTTCACAGATACCCTATGGATTTTATCCATAAGGGGATTTTGAGCTGGGAAATTTTTAATTTGGAGGCTTCTCAAAACCTTGGGGATTTAGTATATAGATATTCCATGTCTTCCCCTTGGATTTGCTCCAGTTTTTTACTTTTAATAGTATTTGATTAACAGTTCGACACTATAATGCACACGAAATGTTAAAACATTCAAGTTGATATAATATTTGATGATAGCAGCAGATTTCAAGTTAATGACACGGTTTGAATACCAAGTATATTACATTTTACCGAATTCAACAAATACTAAGTTTTGGTTGGTATGGCCATTGTATACTTTTCTCCAGTTGAAAGAATGAATCGACTTCTTATCAGATTTGGCTTTGCTCGACGGAATCAACTATATACTTTCGATAGTAATACTTTAGAAAATAATTCAGAATCTTGGTCAATGCTTTCAAAAAAATATATATTTGGATTTTAAATTCTCTGAAGAACTAAGTTCAGTTCAAATATTTCACAACAAACATTACTGCATCTTGATTAACTCCATTGTATCATGTTAGCCTCGGCAGCTAAGTAAGTTACGTTCTAACTAACCTCTTAGATAGAACATGAAATACTTGGATGTGTACATTAGTTTTTTAAATACTGGAAGCTACTGAAATTCTTCATTCATAAATATGAATTATTTACACTTGAAGTCATAAGAGCGAAATATGAAAACTATTTGCCGTCGAGGACATTTAAACAAGCCGTCACGAAGGATATGATGATATTCGCCCTTTGTCAATAAATATTATCAATCGCTAGCCTAAATCATTAAGCTGATAAAAGATCGTCCTCTTCCACATAAATGACCCATATTCTTTGAACGAAAATGATATTTAAGGAATTATCCTAAATACTTACGCCTGAGAAATCTCGAGAAACAATGGTTTGGTAAATAATGACGAACAATACAGATCGCCACACTTTCCAGCTTCATTCAAAAATTTGTAAATGATAAATCTTTATGCCTAATAAAGGGTGCTCCGATTTGAGAATAATTTTTAAATTTGCACCATTTATAATTTTTTGTGCTAGAGTGACACATGTTAATTGACAGATGACAAGTAGAAATATTCCGGTTATTATAAATGGAGATATATATGACTAACGCATATTTATTGTTAAAAATTGTTTTTGATTTTTTCAAGTTATGCAGAAGTTGTAAGAAAATTTCGTTCGGGATGTGGAAGGAAAAATGTTCCGACAACCGTGGCCATTCGAAAAATCGTTGAAAAATTTGTAGAAACTGGTTCGATAAAGGATGAAAAATGTGAAATGTGCCATCGTAGTGCTCGTCCATGAGAATATATTACTGCTGTAATTGCATATACGATTCAGAGGCATATACGATTCAGATAAGTCAAACTCGTAAAGCCGTCAGACTTAGGATTTCGTTAATTCAGTGGTTGGGCCTTAAAAAATGCTTAGATCTGCGTATTTTGTCAACAGTCATGCAATGGTGTAAATTTTCTACCGGGTGGATTTGTGAACAAACAAAATTGTCGAATATTACTCCAAAAAATCCACGAGAATGTAAAACTCGATGCATCGACAGAAAGAAATTGTTGGATGTGGCTTTTCAACTGGTGTAGAAAATTTTTTATAATGTCATCGAAAATTATGGTATAAGAAAAGTAGTTTGCCATAATCTTAAATTGGTACACCCTTTATAATAATAAACTACTAATCAGCGTGGGCTTTAGTTTTAAAAGAACCTATATTGCACACAAACTAAAAAATTGTAAACAATTTTTTGCCGAACACATAAATTGCATTAAATTACGTAATACAAAACTGTAATTAAAAATGTAAATTATTGAATATAGTAGAATGTGTCATATGATTATACTATTAGTATGACAATGAATCCATCATCTGTTATCTTTTAATCGGATTTATGGATGAGAAGTTTGTATAAAATTCAACCAATTTGGGAATGTACCGGATGTTGTGTCATTTTTAATTGTTAAATTTGAATGAAGAAAAATCTACGTTAGGTATTTATTTCTATAAAGTTGTACGGCTTTCAATGAAAAAATCTTAGATTTGCTTTAAGTTTAGTACTTGAAATCAAACTAGATCGCGAGACCATATTAGTTTTTAGACTCTCAAAAATGTGAACGAGGGGTGTTATTTTTAAAGATTTATTCAAGTCAATAACTCAATATTTACCAAATATTAAACAAATATCCTGAATTGCATCAGAAGTTCCTTGTTATCGACTTTTAGAATTAGAAAAAATTCAATGATCAAACCGTAAATTTGTTTTTATTTATTTACAATCTGTTTTGGGAGTCACGGCTCATCCTGCTCTTTCTTGGTTATGTTTTTTTTCGTATTTTTCTCTAAACTTGTTCAACTTTTGAACACTTCGAATGGTGCCAAAATGATGAGTTTTTAACAAGTTTTGACAATTACGTAGAGATGACCAAACCAAACCAACAAGTGACCAATCCTCAATCACAGATGACCAAACAATTTTGATCGTTGATTTTGTGAAAATATTAAGATTATCCAGAGTCAAATATTTCCCATAGTGCGTTCCCGCATATTATCCAAAGTAACATTTGGCATTTTATTAGAAAATGGAATTGATCTCATTTTTATGTCTTCAACTTTAGAAGCAATTCTTTGAAAAATATATTTTTACCCATGGTACATTCCAACTGGATTTATCGTTAAGTTTGAAAAATGAAATCCATTTATGATTAGTTATTTTTGCAATAAAAAATGATCCATTGGTATCCGAACGTTTAAATATGTTCACCAATCCTCAGCTAACGATTATCTAACGACTTTTGTTAAAAACGCTGACACTTTAAAGATATCAAAAGGCATCGAAAGGTTAGAGAAGCATTGGAATGAATGTATGGTCACACTTGAAGGAAATTTTGTTGTTGAGTAAATCTGAATTTTGCAAAAAAAAAGATTCTTTAGTACATAGTTAGCCTTCGGGCCTTATTGACCGACGAGTAATACACTAAATTGATTTCATTTTTAATCTTAATGTTAAAACAAAAGTTTTTTGAACTGAATGTAGATTCAGTGGATCAGACTACTACTAATTAACACATTTAAGCCGAGTGTTGTTCAACCATCATTGCCGATATTTTGTGCATTGTATGAATCTAGACTTAGAACCTCCACTTTCGACCGAAACTACACATTTGTGAAGGCAAATGTTTTCGCCTTTCCGACCGAGACAACTTTTTTTCTTGAACAACTTTGAGACCGAGCATACACATTTGTGTCGGAGAAAAAAATGACTCGGCCGGAAAAGAGAAAACAATTTGCCTACACAAATGGGTATGTTCGGTCTCAAATAGGTTAAAAATGAAAATTGGCTCGGTCGGAAAGGGATAAAAGAGTTATTTGTAGCAACTCACAAAAACGTTACGAATGGAGAATATTAAATAGATCCTACTACTTTTTGCACTCGTATAAATTTTTTTCTGTTTATTTTCGTTTATTCTTTTTTTGAATGTGAATGCCATCTACAGTTCAAAGAGTAAACTGTAGACATAAATTTGATGAATAGCAAGCAGTATGGCCTGTAATATTCTAGGTGCACTGCCACCACTGTGCTTAACACGTTCACGGACGTGAATGCTAAAGCATTCATACACCTTTTTCATTTTTAACAATTTCGCGCAAAACAGTCATTCAATTTTTTCCTTTTTTATGAAATAAGGCGACATATTTGTTAATTCTCAACAATACATTCCTTTCCGCGACGAAATATCATTGCAATTACAAAAGTTATCAAATTTGTGTTAAACACATTTTGAAAGCGTCCGCGAACGTGTTAATATTATCCTCAATCCCACTACAAAGTAGGAAAAGGTATAAAAGGTCGATAAACTAAAGTTCAAAATGTGTTAAGTGTGATATTCAAACATTCTTTACGATGACACTACTTAGTACTGGTACTAGTTATAATTTACACTACTTCACCCATAAAAGTGCATCTTTAAATTTATTAGTTGCGGGTGAGAAATAAAGAAAAATCTAAACTAAAATACATGAATATCAGAAAAATAAACAAAAAGAAAATGGTAACAACAACAACATAATAAATTTACAACGATGATATTTTGTGGAGGAGTGAAATTAGAGCAATCGACTATAATCAGTCTAATGAATTATAAATTAAACGATGTGCTGTACAATTTTTAATAGAACATGAAATTTTGTAACGATGACAGGTAAAATTGCTTTGTCCATCCTGACGTGTTGCGACGGCGGATGGTGTATGATGACAAGGTGGAAAATTAGTTCACATTTTCCATTTCACTCATATGTAAATAAATTAGATTATAAGTAAACGTTTTCAAGATTACAATTTATTGATTGGTGTACTATTTGGTTCGTTCAATACAGAGAAGAATATTTATCATATGACGATGACGGACATTCTTTGTAGGTCATTCCCCAAATTAGATTAATAATTAATTAACGTTATACTAGTTCATCAGGGTCGTTCTTCAATTTATATGGACAAATACGTCCTTACGTACATACATACATATACGGTGACAGATGATGATGAAACAAGTTTTCATTTACCCTCATGGTTGAATAAGGAGGTCGTATCACGTTCAACTTGGAAATTTACATTAGATTGACTTGCTCTGGAGAGCTGAAATCATCTAAAAAATTATTCTTAATGAACAGTTTCAAATGTCAAATAATATTCATGTGTTGTTTAATACCAGATTCGGGTATGGATTGTAGGAGGTAAAATTAAAGAGTCGTATAATTTTTTCTTTTCAACGGAATTACCACCAATGCCCAGGTTGATGCCTTAGTTGAAAAATTTTAGGATATCGAACCATATGAAATAAAACGAAACCTTTCATTGGAAAAAAAGAAATGTGAAGAGTTGAATGAGGCTCCAAAAATCCAAAAATGCAGCGCTAAAAAGATTCAAGTTTTTATAGAAAAGATTAAAGGATAATCCAGAACTCAAGGGGTCATATGTACAATAAGGTCACATGGAGTTGTGCCAACCAGATTGTAAAGGTGAGCCAGAATATTTTCACATCACGCGTATTTAAGTGATCGAGTACTTCACCAAAATTACGCGTTGTTATCGACGCGTCGATTGAAACGCCTTCCAAATTGTCATTAAAGGATGTGCTCATAGTCGACCCAGTAGTTCAACAAGAGTTATTTTCCATTATCCTGAGATTTCGTAAAATTATTATTTGCCTTTACCACAGTTATGGTGACATCAGGGCACATAAGGAGCAATAAAAACCCACTGCACGGCTAAACTTAGTACAGGAATGTAGTTTAAAGTATAGCATAATTTTTTTTAATTTAATGTTGTAATATGGTCACATATGGTCACGTTTTAAGCTTGAAATATTTTTGATTTTGTAATAAAACACTGCTTCCAGTTTCTGTTTTAATTCTTGATATATTTATTTATTTATATTTCACCACATTGGCATCTTCAGAAACTGTTATAAATTAATAGAAATTAATAAAAATTAAATTAATTCAAATACAAAAATTCAAGTTATAAATCATGAAATTTTTGAAAACATTTTAATAAAAAGTAAGAAAATAAGTAATAATAATTATTTGGTATTTTGGGGAATTACTGGTTTAATAATTTTATGGAGTTCTAAACTAAACAGAATATAGTTCAAAATAGCTGTGTTCCAATGGAGAAAGCAAGCTATTCACAAGTACTTGTATCTACTCGTAGCTACTCATACTCAAACGATGGTGTAGATGTTGAAAGCTGTTACGCATGTTTGCCGGTAGGTATATTAGTTTCAAAAAATGTAAGAGATGGCTTTGTGATGGTTAGGTTATGTTGAAATGTTAGATTTTTTACAATTTTTTGTTTATATTCGATTGATTGACAATAAGGGATTTTTGTGGAAAATTGATTACCAAATTACAATAAAACTTGTAAAATTACAATTACTAATTACAATTATTAAATTGATCCAATTATACACATACATATACAATATATACAATTATTAAACTGATGGAAGGAATTGATTCGACTACTAAAGTGGTGGATTTTTGTAATAAATATAAGTAAATTAATTTTATTAACATTTTCAGTATTAAAACCTCAATACTCCTCTTTCCTGCCAGCGTATGCAGAGATTAAGGCTTTGCCTTCATGGTATATGTCCAATTTTTGACATTATCAAACAAATTTAATTTTGTATAACATAATATGTTGCTGTCATAATTTTGCCCGTTCCTTTGGTTATCTACTCACAAGTACTTGTGAGTAGCAAATTGTTTGCATTGGAACACAGCTATTAAATAATTATTAAGTTGAAAAACAATCTCACGATTCGTTAATAGTTTAAAATTCATTATTTCAGTATAAATTAAAATTTTTTGTTTCACCTACATGTGTCAATATTTTCTTTGTTGGGTGTAATCGTGAACGACTGCTAAATTATGAAATTTTTGAAAAGATTGTTGTTGTATATTTATGATATATGTAGTACAATTTTTTTCTTACGAAATGATACAGTGCCCTAATTCTCTAAAAAACCAAGATAAGTTGTAATGATTGTGTAAAAGTGATAACCTTTACACACGAAAAAAATTATCGTAGAAGTCTAGATTTATATTGGATATCGTGACTAAAACATCACGATATCCAATATAAATCTAGACTAGAAATTCGCATTCACTAAATTTTTTCCAAGATAAAATGTAAAGTGGCAAGATAAATTTATGTCAAAAAGTATCAACAACAATTTATCGTTGAATAACTTTACTTGAATGTGTAAAAGGCTTTCGTTTGGATATCATTAATAATTAATTGCAAGTTTTGATATTCTAGTTTATAGTTTTATTTTAAAATTAAATAAGCTCAAGCTCTAACAATTTAATTAACTGCGAGACAATAAAAAGTTATAAAATTAATTCAATTTTGAATGTAAATTTGTGAACTTAAATGGACTGTTATCGTTGCAATGAAAATATTCTTTCAGTAAAGTTAAACATTCGAATATTTTTCTCGATCATCTTCACTTTACTTTTGCTTAGGTTTATCTCCCGTATTTCCACAAAAACAACAAAACAAATAAATTTATATTTAAAGTAAGGAATAAATAATGTGCCTTTTTATATTAGAAGAAGAAGACTTAAGGGGTAGAATATCTTAGAACTTGCAGACCATCGCAAACTACTGCAAACCCATTTTAGTTGCTCAATTCTCTAATATAAACGTCAAGTGATTCAAGTGTCTGATTTGACAACATCTAATGGATCAGTTCTCCACATGACAAGCAAAGCTGTCAACTTGGTGTGCACTCGTAATATTTTACTTGCTCACTACACTTGCAAAATTAAAGAAAACCCACGAGTACAATAAACATGTCGGCCTATAGAAAATCTAACTAGAGAACAAATTTCAGTTTGTTGTTGTTTAATATTTCATTTCGAGGCACTTTCAGCTCTCAGCAATCATTAAGATCTTACAATGCTTTAATTCTAGACTATTGATTAATCTTGTGTTTGAGAAGTTGATAATTAGGAGAAATTTAGAGCAATAATGAACGAGTACAAAATTTTATTATGTTATGCATTAAAACTAACTTGTATAAGTAGCACTAAGGTCAAACAAACAATTCGTAGCTTAAAACGCATAGTTTTTTGTAGTTTACTCGAAATTCTAAAATTCTAGTACGGCAATCCGGGGATTACAGAAAATATTGCAGATTCCAAGATCCGACTATTATACTTAGATATCGTTAACTCGCACGAGCTGAAAGTGCTAAATAGGGCATTTCGTCTTCAACAATGAAATACACTGAAACTAAGATCTGCTTAACACAGATTTGATTGGATTTCAAAAAAATATCGTAAATAATAATTATAGAATAATGTGATTTTGTAAAGAATAGTCTTTAAACGATTTATAGAATATACAATATTAATCAAAATTGAACGGATGAATTGTAAATAACGTTTATATTGTACACGTCTTTACCATACGAAATATTTCTTTACCTATTTGACTGTTGTAATGTTCTTTTCAAACATTTGATTTGTTTCATATCTTTATACCGTATCTCGATTTGAATACCAAAAACTCCCGATTTCGATTATTTTTCAATCTGATTTTTGGGGCTACGTGTGATTCTAGATGGCTTTCATGTATTTGCAAGAATTTACGTTTCTAGAGATTGTATTTTTTGAGTAATTAAGGATATAAAATAATTAAAATTTCGTTTTGACGTTTAATGTTATGTTGTTCATTTGACGTCAATAGTTTTATCTTGGGTAAAAAAAATGTTTAGATAATACGATTTAAAAATGCCAAGATAATTTATTGTATAAAATTTTCACCTGTAAAATTAGCCACACCACAACCCATAACAACTTGAACTATTGTTTGTGAATAGATGCTATTTAGAATAACTTATATCCCATAAAAGTAATGTTGAAATTTAAATGGGAGCGGTAGTTGCCGGTCCTCAAAGTCTAAATATGAATCTACGTAAATCATGAGAGTGTGTTAAGTTTTGACATTTATTTATCGTAACCGTTTTAAATTTTAGCTTGGAGTGCAATTAGAGAATGCGAATATTTTAAAAAAGCAAGATAAATTATCGTTTACACGTTTACAAATTATCTTACTGCTTAGAGAATTAGGGTAGGATGGAATTGTAATAGAGTCCGAAATGAAAAAATAGAAATGAAAATAAAAAAATTTAAGGCCATTTTTGAGATGTGGATTTTTGTTTAAATTTCATTTTCGAGAGAACAGAATAAAACAATACAAAAAAAAATTTGGTGTTTTAAAGGGTTTAATTTAACAATAAAAATCTTGAATTTTGAATTATAGATGGCTAATGTGTAAGATTCCCAACGATCAGTTTCGAACAGAACAGATGAGACTATTGATTTGAGAAATCAATCTTCTCATCAGGTCGCAACGACTGATGTTGTATTATTACATTGGAATATTGTCCATATATATAGAACAATGCCATGTAATTGTACTACTAGCGAATTACTGCGTAGCGTACGAAATTTGATTCTTTCACATTTCCATCTACATTCTATTTTAACAACTATTTTTTTCGCATTTACGAATTTTTATCTATTTACTTTGGTTTTCCAATTGTAATGATGTTATTGTGATTGTTCCATATATTGGTCTATTTCAGAGCTCTCGAATTAAATACACAATCGTAGGAAATTCTTCCATTTGGCGTCAATCTGTGTGACAACAATTATGATAATCGACACTTACTTAAACACAATCAACTTCCAAACCACCCCATACTATAGTCTACTGTAGTCGTTAAAGGAAAGAAAAGTATTGGGTGGTAATGAAGTTGATTGTATTTAAGTAAGTGTCGATTATCATAATTGTTGTCACACAGATTGGCGCCAAATGGAAGAATTTCCTACGATTGTGTATTTAATTCGAGAGTGCTGAAATAGACCAATATACGGAACAATCACAATAACACCATTACACAATTGAAAAACCAAAGTAAATAAAAATCTATTGCGACTTAGTTTGCAACCAGAAACTAAAATCTCGTGTAGCTTGGTTCAAAAAACTGAACTAAAAACAAAACCAAACAAAATCTAGTACATCAACAATTCAACCAAATGTATAGCTGTAATAACAGGACTGTCAAATGTTGTTAAACATCGTTTTTTATAAACATTAGTGAAATGGCATGAATGTTTTATATTATTTTAGGGTTTTATAGATATTTAAAAATCTTTTTTAGTTAAAATTTAAGAACTGTGTGTCCGATTTTCTGTTGACTGTTGTGTTTTGATTTAAGTGTATGTGAATCATTTCCAGTGTTTCTCGGTTTCGCTTTTTCGTTTCTACTTCTATGATTTTAGTGTTAGGAAAGTCAAAATTGTGTTTATTTAGGTTGGAGTGTATTGCTAGATCTGTGTCTTCTGTTTTGTTTGTGACATTTTTTTGGTCTTGGGATATGCGTTTAGATAGTATTTTGGAAGTTTGTCCTATATACGATTTGTTTGGACAATCTAAGCATGCAATTTTATAATCTACATTGGATATTTTGGATTTTGGTATTGGGTCTTTACGTTTGGGAAACAGAATTTGATGAGAAGTGTTAGTTGATATATTATTCTCTGTGAAAATAGATTTGCATATTAATCTGTTTATCAATTTAGGTGTATGGGGTAAGGAGCAGCGGTCTAGAAGATCAATACACCAGCCCAAATGTCAACCTCACTTGCACGTGGTGCTCCCTACTAATTAACCAACTATGCCCTGGCGACCGAGAAAGGGCGGGATAACCGAACACCGAGAACCTAGCAAATGATGTTCTCTCCACTGACCCACTGCCAATTTCTCTGGTTAAATTGGTAGCTGCTTCAATAACCAACAAAATGGAATTTTTACCCCAGGTGGTACACCAACTGCTCAGTTGGTTAATCCACCTTCTATGACGCCGGCTCAAAGGATTCTGGAGTAAGCCAACCATTGCTATACCCATTCGATCGAAGTTCAAAAATAGCTAGATCACCCTAAATACCTTGGCATGACCCTCGATGTTAAGCTAAGATGGAAAGAATACATCAAGAAGAAAAAAGAAGAGTTAAACATCAAATATAGAAAAATGTACTGTCTCATGGGTAGAAATTCTCAGCTCTCAATAAACAACAAATTGCTTCTATATACATACAGGCAAATGCTAAAACCATGCACCTATGGTATCCAACTTTGGGGTTGTGCCAAGAAGACCACTGTACAAATGATACAATGCTTCCAAAATAAAGTGCTACGAGGGAATGTGAATGCCCCATGGTACATTAGGAACGACAACTTCCATAGAGACTTGAAGATGGAATACGTCACCGGTGAAATAAAGAACCAAGCAAGGAAACACGTACAGCGCTTATCTCTACACGAAAATGCAGATATCCGTCGTATGTTGGACACCACTAACGGAGTGAGGAGAGTCCAAAGGCACAAACCGCTGGAGCTGGGCAGTTTGATTTAGAATATTGTATAAATAAATAAATAATTTTATTAAATAAAAACAAAAATATTTAGGTGGATAGTTATTATTTGTTAATATGTATATGTTTAATGCGATTTATGTTTTCTTTTAGGAATTTATTATCACTGATGTGTATCACCCTTTTGATGAACGACTTAGCTACGTTAAGTTTCATAGACTGTTAATTAAGAATTCTGCAGATGTTTCATTTTCGTTTTGATACCAATTTGTACAACTGGTACCAATTTGTAAAACTGGATGGTAAAAGTTGAACCGGCACCCAAAAACATGTCGACCTGCAATTGTTTACATAAATAATAAATTTATTTATTTAAACAATTGTAGGTCGAGCACAGAGACCTATTATTATTGAGCGCAACATGGTCATGGTTATAAGTATTTCCCAAATAAATTCAAACTGTAAGAAAATGCAAACAAAACATGATCACAAATTGGAACGCGCTTAATGATTAATTAAAATTTAAGACACTTTAACACCCACCTCAACATGCTGGGCGACAAAATAGTCGAATCAGAAATATGTGAACGGACTTCAACCAAGGCATATAGGAGAGTATTAACAATTTGCTCTGAGAATCCCAAGACTGTGTGGTGAAACTAAGTCAGTTTTGTGGTAGCCACTGCACATGTGTTGAAATCCAATTGGAAGTTGGTTCATTCTATCTATTCTCAATACATGTCCAATACAGTGAATCGAACAAGTATTGTCTGTGCGAAATCGAAACGATCCTAGCTCTTTATCGAGTCAACACAAAAAAAGGATATGATCACTGGAGACTTCAATGCCAGAAGAAAAATCTGGTAATCTGACAAGACCGTTTAACCGATGAAAACGGAGGAAAAGTAGAGGACTTCATGTATAAGAGTAACCTCTTCATAAAGAACTTGCAGAGAAACCCAACAACGTCTAATGAGAACTACAATATTGACCTAAAAATAGTCAACATTTTGAGCTATTGAGATTTGCCATTAAGAGAGACGACTGGAATCTATTTGCTGGACACTTGATTGGCTCCTGGGACGGTGTAGAAACACTTCCAGAAATTGAGCCGTACGATGAAATTTATGCTCATGTGGAGCTGATCTCAACGCAGCTAACCAGTATCTGCATTAACCCAATTCAAAGGAAGAGAGGAGCTAAGAAACGAAATAGTTGGTAGAACTCTAATCCAAGACTTAGATGTTCTATGGACAGGCTAAGAAGGACATACCAGACGGAAAGAAACCAAGAAGCAAACGAGTTAAAATTGTCACTTTGGTGGGGCAAGAAATAAGTACTTCCATGAAGTATTTAAAGCATAACAAAATAATTCCCAGTGGTACGCCACGGAACAAGGTAATAAAGACCCATGGCATAGAGAAAAGTAATATAAACAGAGGTAAAGCTGCATACAAAATTTTGAAACAACTTTTTTAGATTGTAACCCCAAAATACAAACTCATTTTACGACTAAAATAATAAACTTAGAATATCCAACTCTTCGAATATTCATTTAGCGTTTCTTTGACTTTTCATATTGTTTTTGTTTCAATTTTTTTTCGTTCAGATTATAACCGTAATTTTAAATTTAGTAAACATAAAACCGGATCGTGACCCCATATTTTACTATGAAAATATGCGTAAAAATTTTGTATGCAGCTTTACTTCTGTTTATATTTATTTTTTTCTGTGCCCATGGGGTCTTGTATGCAAATTTCCTGCCAGCAAATATTAATCTTCTGAAATTTTAACAAAAAAATCGTTTTTTTTTATACAATACTGGGGTTTTGAAAACCGGGATTTTGAAAACCGAGATTTTGAAAAAACTGAGATTTCGTTACACACACAATTCAGCCATTAGTTGGGTGAGCGAGTTAAGGTTTTATCGTTAATAAGCCAATACCATTGACTAATTACGGTTAATGTTTGTTAAATACTGCACTAAGTAAATTCATTAAATGTTAATGAAGAATTACGAATTCGGTAAAATAATGTTTCAGAAGAATGTTCAGATGCATTTAATCATACACTAACGAGCCTTTCTCTAGACGACAGGTGACAACGCCTTCAATTTACTTTTTTTATTTAGTTGACAATTAGATTGTAGCGAAAATATTTCTTCGTTTAATTCCATCTGTTGAACCACACCAATTAAATATTTATTTGCTTCTCTCAATTCTATGGCTGTTAGCTACCTTTCCTTAAAGATTAATTTTTAAATTATACAGAAACGGTTTCCAGTAAGCCATATACTGTATTAATTTCGACAAAGATGAATAGCTTTGTAGGAAAAACGGGTGTGTAACGTAGTCTCGGTTTTCAAAATCTCGGTTTGTCAAAATCTCGTTTTTTTCCAAATCTCGGCTTTCAAAACCTCGGTTTTCAAAATCCCGGTTTTCAAAATCCCGGTTTTGTATAAAAAAAACCCGATTTTTAGGAAATCCCTGTTTGAATTTTTAAAATTTGGCATGTGATGACAAAAAATGATGATAAATGATTTTTTAACAAAATTCAAAATTGAGTTTGCAATAAAGTTCTAGAAAATGGTTGGAATTTGGATGGAGGGCTTAGTGAGTGCCCGTGAGAGTTATCGAAGCCGTCAGCCTCTACAATTATTGTATTTAAAACGTTGCATTACAAAATGCAAGTACCAAATCTTGCAATTAAAAAACTTTATTAATTATTTTGTGCAATTAGAACTAAAAGAAAAGAAAACCGGGATTTTGAAAACCGGTATTTTGAAAACAGGGATTTCGAAAACCGAGATTTTGAAAACCGGGATTTTGAACACCGGGATTTTGAAAACCGGGATTTAGAAAACCGAGATTTTGAAAACCGAGATTTCGTATAGTACACCCGAAAAACATTAGTAATCGATTTGCTGTTTACACGAGTTGCAACTGCATCACAACATTTCCTCGTTTTGCTTATAAAATAATTGGAGGGGAAATATTCAAGTTGCACTTTTTCAACATAAATTTTAGGTACCTAAGCAACGAATTGCAATTCACAAATACAAAGATAAAATAATAACAAAATTTAATGGGGTTCGAGTTTTATTTTTTGTAAACTGCTTTTTTCAATTTAGTATTTTTACCAATCTAGCCGTGTTTTATTATTAGCGTCCGATAGATTTATCCGCATCACCCAATTTTCTATGTCAAAACTTATATTTAGCGCGCTATTTTTGCATATACATAATTAATTTGTTTTTATTTAACTTCAAACTAATATTTTTCATTCAACTTTTTAGTTAAAAATGGTATAAAAATATTTTACTCTACTTATTTATCGGGAGCCACTATCCATTTCAATGAGAAATTTGAAAAAGATTATGTTTGTATAACCCTTAAACCAAAGCAAACTCCATTCTCGTATACAAATTTTGACGTAATGTAATTTTTTTTGTTTTGTATAGTTTCAAAAAAAACTTCATACGAAATTGTTTAGTTTTTTAGCAAAAAGTGATTTCTATGTATTTTGCAAGAAAACCAAGAAGAAATAAAGAAGTACAAATAACAATAAACACAAAAGTAGAACTGTCATTTGACCTCATGAAGTTAAGTACAATTTTATTTTTTGGTTGGTAGCGACACCAGTGAATCACAGTTGCAATTTACTATTCGGCGCCGGATAGTGCTCGAATAATAAAACACGGTTAATACCGCTTAGTAAAAATGATGGACCATCAATAGAATAATATTTTAACTCGTTAGGCTTAATACCGCCCGTGACAATACTTCTGGGGTGTTATTTTTGGAGACGGCGCGTATCAATACCTTTATGACGATGATTACAGAAGCAATAACCCCAAAGAGTTAAATAAAAGAGTTAAATTTCTATAGGCAGGCTTTAAACATACCATGTCCACACGATACTTGGCTCATGGAGCTTGGTTGAGATATTTTCAGTTTGAGTCTTTCTGTGATATCGGGAATGAAATCAAAAGTATGCCTACCATTGACCGATTGATTCTTTGTCATATATCAGTCGCCATTGCCCCTATTTCCATTTTGTTTCTATATTGGTTATGTATTTTACACTATCTGCAATATGTACGGGGTCACGTAGTTCGTTCGGAGCACTTCTTTTTAGGTGGTATAAGTGCGCTCGCTTTTATATTTGAATATTCACTGCGAGCACACCGGCCAGAACCACAACTGTATCTTTAGACACTGTTCGGAAGGTCCTTGTTACTCGTAGTAGGATATTCTTCTGAGCATTTCCTAATGATCATCTGATGTGATGACAGTTTAGTCTATCATACCCTTCTGCCGTGGTGAATGGTATGTCTATCATTCCATTCATTCAGTCCCCATTACTCTTTTGAGAGTCTCGCCAGGGAGTGTAATAGTTTTTTAGCGTTTCCACAGATTTTAGAAAGTGAGAAATTGCTTCCATACGTTGTCAAGGTCAACACCTAAATATTTCACAGTATTGACCATTTTCAAGTTTCGACCGTTTAAAAATATTGTTGGAGGTCGACAGGAGTTAAATTTGACTGGCACTGAAGTTCGAGTGTCGAGTTTCCATGCACCCCAATGACTTTGTCATTCATGAATGCATGCACAAACATGATATTCCAGACCAGCAGAGGATCTAGATTAGCGCCATGAGGACTTCCTTTGTTGATTTGCTTAGTAACAAAATCGTACGGGTACATGTCTCTTATTACTGCGGATCAATTGCTGAAGTAGCTCCAGAAAACATTGATAATGTTTTCAGGAAATCCCGGTTTAAATTTTTAAAATTTGACATGTGGGAAAATAGGACTCTTAAATGATTTTTTGACAAAATTCAAAAATGAATTTGCGATAAATTTCTAGAAAATGGCTAATAGGGATAGGATTTGGATTAAGGGCTAAGTGCCCGTGAGAGTTATCGAAGCCGTCAGCCTCTAAAATTATTATATTTCAAAATATTGCTTTTTTTTATTAATACCTAATTGCAACTACAAAATGCCTAATTGCAACTACAAAATGTTGCAAGTACCAAATCTTGCGATTATAAAACTTTATTAATTACTTTGTCCAATAAGAACTAGAAGAAAAGAAAACCGGGATTTTGAAAACGGGAATTTTAAAAACCGGGATTTTGAAAACCTAGAATTTGAAAACCGAGATTTCGTAGTACATCCGGCTGAACTACGTGCAAGTCGTGTACTGCAGTTCGTTTGCTGAACGATACAGTAACCAAAGAAAGAATAAGTTGTGTGAACGTGTCAAATAGTAGGGTAGGCTTTGCCTAAAATAATGATTTATATACGATGTGTAATTTAGTAACACATAGTCATATAATTTTTAAATACTATGTAGATATAAGGTTTTCAAACCCCAAAAATGTTGGGTCAGTTGTATGACAATCAATAAATTGATTATAAACATGTTTGCTACATGGTAAACGTGGTAGAAAGAATTAAGCCAGTTTTAATGGCCGTCTAAATCATTTATCATTAAAATGCGTGTTACAAAACACTATATAACCTTAGAAGAGACGGCTAGATTGATCGATTTAACCTAGCAAGACATGGTTCAAGTTCAAAGTTATCGTTAATTTTAAAAATTTCTTGTAAAAAATCAATCAGTTGACGCATTATATAAATTCGGTGTGTTCATACAAAAATAACACCCCAACCCCGTATATGGGGTAAACAGCCTTTTTACACGTAATATGGAATTTCTCTTTATAAAATTTCACAATATTTTTCAATGAAAATTGTACAAGAAAATGATTAATAGTTCATAAAAAAAATAGTTGCGTGTCTTGTTTCAAATTCACAAACCATCTCCGAAGCAATCATACATATTCTTGATTGTGTCTCGACATTATTAAATATAAACAAGACAAGACAATTGTATTTAGGGGTAAACAAACATGAAAGTATACAAGAAAATCCAAAGAATGGTCAGTTTTTTATATTATGGCGGCAAATATAAATCAAAGTGCTTTCTTCGTCTTCATAAAATAATCGAAATAGTTATAATAACAATTTGAACTCGCTTCAACAGCAATACAAATGGAAACAATTACAACCAAACATTTCCAAGGATCAAATTGTACCAGTAAAGGACAAAAACGGATACTCTAGTATATTGAAAAAGTACATGGGAACTTTGTACTAAATATTAATTAGTACTAAATCGTCCTAATAATAAAAATTAAAAAATTAGGACAAACTTAAGAAAATGATCACGCTTCATAATACCGATAAGAAGTTTGTACTGAGCTGGTCCTAAACCAGCAAAACAATGTAACTTGTTTATATGTAATTATGTATTTGTGAAATGTAGACATTTAGGCGAATATACAAAATAATCGCTTGTTTAAATTAAATTTTAAATTTTGTAATGTAATGCTAAAAACTTAAACGTATAAATAAATAATTAAATAATATTAAACTGAATTAAGAACTGTGTTCCTTTCGCAAAATTACAACAACAATTGCATTGTGTCAAGCCAAATTGGCTTTAATGTAACCCAAACAAATTTTAGGTTTTGATGAAATAAAACCATTTTATGGTTATGGTGTTTATCACAAGGCGGTTATTTTTACAATTTTTTTTGTCGTCTTGTTGTAAAAAAAAGACATTTTGCGCTTGTTTTGTCAGAAAAATACCGAATTTAATTTGTTCTATTTCGTAAAATAAAAAAATAAAATAAATATTATTTATTAAAACCGAAGAATCTAAAATGCATTATAAACATTAAAGCCAAATACTATTTTCCGCGCTTAAACGAAGTTTGTTTCAACTACGCGCATTCCTAATAGAATTCCTTTAACTTTTTCCTTACAGAAAAGTATGAAAAAAAAACTTGAGAAAAAAAAATTCTCGTTTTTTTTCATACTTTTTTGTAAGGAAAATGGTAATGGAATTCTATTGGGGATGCGTTGTAAAATTGAATAAGTGGACATTCCGGGAAAATATATGCATACCGCTGATTATGTAGTATCTAGAACATTTGACAAAAACACAATAGCGATAGAAATTAAAGAATCAGCGGTTTGTAAATAAGTTACTAAGATGATGAGTAAATAAACGTAGTTTTATTATTATTAAATGGAAAATGCAAGAAGAAGAACAAAACGATTATAGAATTACGAGGCAGCGTACATCGCACAATATAAAAATAAAATATAATTCTAAAATTTTAATATAATAAACTAATTAATGACTAAATATAAATAAATAAAAACAAAAACATTTACTTTCTTAAAGTGATAATTAAAACTTTATTTTAAAGTACTATATAGTTTCGAGCGCCTAGGCTCTTTGTCAACTTATCACATTATCGATAAGTTGACAAAGAGCCTAGGCGCTCGAAACTATATAGTACTTTAAAATAAAGTTTTAATTATCACTTTAAGAAAGTAAATGTTTTTGTTTTTATTTATTTATATTTAAAATCAGTGATAAAAGTAGTGCAAAAATGGATAATACCCATAATCATCTAATTAATGACATTTTATGATAATTTGGCCACCTTTCCGAATAAACAAAGAAGAGATTGAGAAATGTCGGTATTTGTTTTTAAATCCTAAGCACAGATGTCGCCTTTCCAATACGTTAATTACGTTGCCTGCATTTATCGGTAAAGTAGAATGGTTCTATACTTTACTATAAAAATCGAAGTAGTTTTCGCTAGAGTTACGTAGATGTCAGGTTATGTTGGAATTTAATGTTTACAGTTTTAAATTGAACGTTTAAATTAAGTAAATAATTTAAATTATTAATAATTTTAAAATAAGCAAATAAAATATTTCGAAATATACTTTGGGTTTGGATCTAGTTTTGAATACCTACTTTCTAACGTGTACTTAAAGTGTTGATTAAACTCACATGGTACATCATCCTCAACTTTCGATCAAGTCTGGTACGTAATACCTCACAATCATAAATAATTTATTAATTAACATAAATGTAAATGTTAAAAAATATAAAGAGTTTTACAGTTTAACTTAACGACGATAACCCAACTCATTCATGATTTAGTGTCGACTCTGAGGCGAAAGTACTACAATAATGACTCTATACATTCTACACATAAACAAGAAATAAGATTGTTAATTTTATCAGAGGTCGATCTACAGATTTCCTATACCTTGTTTCAAATAAGAACAGATATCAAAATAACACGTGAAACAAAAAACCGTGCATTTATATTCGAAAATGGTATAGTGTAAGGGTGTGTATTTGATCGAAATCTATCAAAAATATTGCGATGGGATTTTTCGTGTAATGTACTGCGATCTTACTAGACTCCCATTCCCGAGAAAGCGTTATTCAAAATCAAATGGAACAAAATATCTACCTTCTCACTTTGGAATTGATAAACAAAGCACATATATTTAAATGAACCTTGCTAATAAGTAAAAAATATTAGCTTGAAACCCGCCCCTTAATTTATCAAAATCAGATAATCGTTAATTAGCAAGAAACAAAATGTCACACTCAAAAGATCTGTGCCTCTATTATTTGCTTTCGGAAAAGGCGAAAACGAAATAAACTAAAACCCTTCAAAATGTAAGTCCCAAAAATATATAAAGAGAATTACACGCCTTTCCACACAAATGTTTAGCACAACACATTATGACAATAAAAGGGGTGAATTTAAAACGGGTTTCTGCAATTGTTATAATTTTCTCTAAAAGGTTTCTAGTTTTTTCATAAAATTGCATGTATCATTTGTAAAGTACGTAATATAGACTTTATAGGACCTAGATACGTTCTGCTCGGACAGACTTTGTCAGGTCAGATGTAAAATCAGGTCTTGTCGTGCAATAAAATTTATTTTTGTTGGGTAATGACGAATAGAACAGCCACCCGACCAAATCAGAACGTGTGTAACATTGTTTGGCGGTCAGGTATATGATTTAAATATTAGCATTTCTTTATCAAATATAGTTGTGGTACATTACGAATTTGTAATAATGCATGCAACGAACGCAATTACAAATTTAGATTTTTGATAAATATAAATCCTCTTTAATAAACAAAAATAAACTGAATTCAGAATGAGTGTTATTACATTGACACAATTGTACTAAAAATTGGTACATTTAAAAATACCTTTACTATATTCTTTCTCGTATTTCATCGAATAATTACTCTAATTCATTAAGAATCACCCACTTGTAAATTAAATGAGCCATTAGTTTGATCCATTTGCCATGTACTCTAAACGCGGAAAATATGGTTTGCAAGTTTTTTGTAAAGGGTGACTACCTATTAGGTATTTCAAATTAATTCGGTACGATTTAGAGTTAAATTAAGGCAAAATAATTGGAGAGTTCCGTAGACCCATTTTCATTTCCTACTATTGACAAATATAATTTTGTATTTTTAAAATTTCTTAATATAATTTTGAAGTATAATCTGATAAATATTGTAAAAACATACCCTCAATTTCTTAATGTTTAATAAAAGAACTCTGCCTACCATATATGTAAATCTTACGAAAATCATTCTGGGAGCTCTCTCTTGGCAATGAGTTTCTATTTGTAAGAAAAACTACATGGGTATATAACAAATGGTTTGTTTAGTTTTTTTCAAAGTTGACCCATACCAAGCCAAAAAATAGGATCTGACCCAAATACAAATTTATTTTAATTTTTTAAAATAAGGATATGGGATAAATAAGGACACATTATCTCAGCAACCATTTTTAATTTTAAAAAATCTGTTAGATTCCAACAGAACAATAATTTTTTTTTAAAACTCAAATTTGGCGGAACGCCAATTTAAGCATTTTAAACTAGGAATATAGCACGAGGAAAAATTAATTGTTCTTTGTTAAAATAAACTTTGCAAGTATAAACTTGCTTTTGCTTCATTTGGTATAAAAAAATGTAACATAAAATTTTTAATTTAATATTTTCATAGAAAGGGAGCTAGCGATGTCCAGATTTTAGAAGATTTAATACCGAATTTGAATCATTAGCGATTCCTGAGCTTTCGACAAAATTACTAGATTAGAATACCCCCTAAGTAATACAGATGGTTAAGTTTATTAGTGATCCTCTATAATCTTTGATATAAATAGCTATATTTCTGAAATCTAGAGAGATCTACATTCTGATCCCCCATACAAATTTTTAATCACAGTTGAGCCGTTGAAGACAGATGATGTAACTGTGTCGTTAATTCCAACCTAAATATAATAATTACGTTGGTTGGTAATAAACAGGTGATCTTGATGTAACAGGTGCAACTCTCCTCCCAACCTTTACTTAAATTATCAAGAGTTATATCTTATATTAAGGAACACGCAAGTCACTAAAGCCTAAGTTTTCCGAACGTTATTTTGTCTTGGTATTATAGGCAAAAGATGCAATTTATTTAAATTTGTGCCAATCGAATTGAACCGAATCAATGATCCTGTTTAAATTTACTTTCTTAAAATTCATTTATTGAATAATACAATGGTGCAAGGGTTTTAGTTTTGTTGTAGGGATATTTTAATTCATTTTTCAACAAAATTTGTTCGTGAACCTCGGGTTTCTTTTCAAGAAAAATCAAAAATTGTGCAGATTATTATTTTTTTAAAATAGTCACACTATTATAGAAATTTAAATAATAAATTAATAGATTTTAAATTGGAATTCAATATGGTCTAAAACTTTTATTATATAAAATATGTTTATGCTATTGAACTAACAAAAATTCGCATATAATTGGATTTTTGTCTATCATGCTATGTTTAAAGTGGCATTGGTTTAAATGTGCTACATTATTTCAGTTATTTCTATTGGCCCGTTTCATACACGGCTTCAAAAGACCGGCTTCATCTTCGTCTCTTTCCCCTTTTCGATTTAACTGCGATATAAAATTTTTCGGTGAAGCAGAACTAACCCAAATAGAAATGAAAATAAAAAAATTTAGGGCTATTTTGAGGTGTAGATTTTTGTTTAAATTTTATTTTCGAGAGCATTATTCACAAAATACAAAAAAAATTGGTGTTTTAATATAAAATGAGGGTTTAGATTAGCAATAAAAAACCTATTATGACTTTAACATAAGGGACAAAGCCGTAAATACTATGGCTATAAAATCTGAAAACCTGAAAATTGACGAACATATATAAATACATAACATATTATGACACGTTAAAAACACCCAGTCGCAACTTTTTTACTGGTCACCACCAGGAATCGAGCCCGGGACCCCGAACAATAGAGCAAGCACTCACTTACAAAGCTAACCTTTTTGCTGTCCAGTAACAATATTGTGTGGGTACGGCAAAAGTACCATGTCATAAATTTATTTTTGTATGTGTTTTCAACAAACTTACACATTTGTGTTTTCCTTTCAAACTTATTTTCGTCCGAAAAAAACACTATAACTCTATAACTATACTCACAATTGTGTTGGTTGTACTTCAAATCAAGCGAAATTTTTTATCAAAAACGCCATTACATATGTATGTACTATGATTTTTGTACTCACACATTTGTGTGGTTTCGACTTAAATTGCCATTTTTTAATTTTTTTTTTGTTGAAAAAGGGCTAACGAGGGCTACAGAGTTAGAAGACTTAGTTTGAAGCCAGAAGCTGAAGCCGGGTATGGAACGGGCCATTCAAAATAAGTAGAGCCGAAAATTGAAAAGCATAACATAAGTAAATTTTTCGATTTCTTCTTTCTTCTTTACTTTTGGCTCCCTTCTGTAAAATTGTTTCGCCGCTTGTACAAACATTTTATACCATTTACCCATCGCAATTTATACGAATCTTATACCAATACGCGTTGGAACCAGTGTGCACATAAAACGTATCCATTTCGTATCGTTATCAGTTTTCCAACTCTCTCATTACAACAAAAACAACCCATTAACGAGAAAATTATATTCTCTCCTGAGAAAAAATCTATAAATAATAAAAAATAAAAAGACAAAAAACAAATCGTAACAATTTTTTTCATTTTCCTACGCTCTCCCACTAAAAATGTCATAACAAAAATGGTCGCCGTATAGTCGAAACGTAATCTCGTTTAAAATACAAGAATAATTCAAGTAAAATTTAAGAAAAAATGTGAATTTTGAACTTCAGTTTAATGTGTAGTGTTTAATGTTTTTAACAATAAAGTGTTTTAGTGATTAAATAAGTTATTGAAAATTTGTTTTTGTGAAATTGTTAACATTTTTTTTCGTATAGGTAGAAAAAATGTACGTGTGCTCTCCGTAAGAAAATGTCAAGAAAATAAAAATATATTGACCTAAAGCCTAAAAAAGTGAACAAGAAATGAAAATTTAAAATTTTGTTCGAAAAGTGAAAAATATCAATATTTTTTGAAGTGTTGTGTTTTTTTTCCAGATACGAAAATTAAACAATTTTTTTGGATACCCACACTGCTACTACTACATATACACCACCATCAAACAACATACGTCAAGAGCTATTCTTCACCTCTGGAATTTATGTGTAAGTTTTCCATTTTGTTTGCCTTTTAACAAATACATAATAAAAAAAAAACAACTTTTTGGGCTTTCTTCATCAAAACTAAAATATTGTTAATAGTTTTGTAAACAGATTTGAAAAACGCAAGCAATGTAATACCTAGTACACAAAACATAAAAATTGTAAACCTTGCATAGTTCGGTCAAAACAATAACATAAAGAATGTTAAAATAAAAAAAAACTGAAGCAAAATAGCAAGATTGCAATCACAGTGAAAAAATCCTTAGGTCGCTATAAAAAGCAATTTCTATCGTCATATTACACGTTAACTATCGATGGAGCGCTGCTACACTTCCAAGCAAAAATATCGATTTTCTATCTGTTTTGGCTGGTATAGTGGTAAGGTGTACGTACAAATAGATTAGTTTTATTGGTTAATTTTATGAAGGTCAAAACAAGCGCAACCATCTGTTGATTGCTATGCTAAACCAGGCATACATAAAAATGATTAAAACGTAAAAACTTAAATGATTTGTTTAGTGTGGCAACGGCAAAAGGTTAAGGTTAATGAAAGATGTTTACCCCTATTGACTTGTTTTGCAAAGAGTTGGGTATTTTACGCGGGATTACTTAGAATCAAATGAATCAGATTTGTTGTTTTGTTCATTGAAAAAGATAAACTGGATGAGTTTTGGTTCTAATGAATTCTATTTTCTAGTTCCAGAGACGCTTATTATTCATCAACGGCTTAATTCATTTTTTTGACTAAGCAAAAGGTTCTCGAGGCTTATAGCCTGGACAGACTGCGGATTAGTTAAACTGGTTTAGCAAAATTCAATCAAGCACCCTTTGGAAAAACTTGAATTTGCTAGTAGATTTTTGAATTTTTCGTAGTATGTCGATATGAATTGAATTTTATTTCCTAGAGTACTTAACCGAATTTTGCTAAACCAGTTTAACTAATCCGCAGTCTGTCTAGGCTATTAGAGGATTTCAGGGATTTCATTACAAAGAACAGTTCGTCAAGGAAAAAATTTGAAATTTTTGTTGTACATACTCTAAAATAAAGTACATATTCACTTACTGGATATTCACTTACTTTAAATGCGCCAAAACTGAAAGTAAAATCCATAAAACTAATTTATAAGTACATACTTAAGTTAAAATTCAAAACAAACATTCAACCACCAAATGTAAGTTACGACGAAGAATAAAAATGTATTCGATCAACTAACCAACACTAACTTTAAGATGTTCATTCAAACTTCATCGCTCATATAAAATAAATTAATAGAAGATCCCAGCTTGAGTACTGTTATTCCAAAATATCGGTGTTGCATAACAATTAAAAATTTAATTTAACAAAAGGTCGATTTGTTTGTTGTTATGCCTTTATTTAAGAAAATCAAAGAACAACCCATTTCGTTTCCAGTTTTATCAGATTCTTCTAATTAATTGGCCAAGTGAGAATTCTTCCTATCTCAAAAGTTAAAATTTTAGTGCGTATTTTCCTTAAGTAAGTACATATATTTTTATGACTTTGTAATCTCAGGTTCATTGGGAACATAAAATAGTAATTTTTCTTAACAAGTATTTAAAACACTAAGGGCCGGCTACCTGGTCGACAACAACAATATCGTAACAGGGCGCTGAACGGCTCATCATTAAATGAATGAACAATCCTCTTACTTAGGTTACTAGAGCAATACCTTTCTTTGTTACAATTCTGAAAATGAACCGGTGTTGAGATATTGAATCAGGTGTTTTTTCAAGATGTACATACATGTGCAGCGAATTTCAAAAGTTCGACCTCGTATAAAAAAGAATAATTTGATTTTAGTATTGTTTCGTTTAAGCATTGTGTTGCTCCTAGGATGCGTCCGGGTGTCATCATGTGTCCAATATCTACATCATTTATGTTAGTAGTTATTCTCAATGTTTGCAAAGTTAAGTCCATTTATCATCATGCATTAGCTATAAATTATTCCTCATTTGTCAGTATCGATTTCCCATTCCCAAGAGTAAGCGATCCACACGACGATATTTTTTGGTTAGTTCCAGACCATTTGCGCATTTTTAAGCTTTCCCGTATTCGGCCTTATCTGCTTTGAATTGTCTTCGCACTTATTTATATATCCCATGCATGGAGTTAAGTACTTTCTGGCTTATGCCGTTACGATATTGCAAGGATGTTTTTCTTAAATTGGAGATATATTGCCACTTTTTGGACCTTCTATCCAAATCTCCTTTTCCACAATGTTAAGCCCTTACTGCTTTACACGCTGTGAGTGTGATTGCCAAGCACCCCGGCCACTATTTGTGTTTAAAATGCATTCATTGTACAACTTAGAAGTATCACCAATTTTAGAAGCATCACTATCCAGTATTTTAGTATAAAATGCGTACAAAGTGTCCTGTGAAAATTTCAATGTACTCCAACAATTTAGTAAATAAACAAACTTTTTCTATTATCCCGCCCATCTACATCGTTTTTAGTGACTATTGTTTGAGAAAACAGGGGCAGAGGTGAGATTTCAAAAGGTAGTAATCGATGGTAATCACCGATCATTTTCTCGAAAATGACATTCGTTATTGTGATTAACATCATAATTAAGTATAACTAAATGAATATAATTTCGGTGCTCACTTTTCGATGTCAACATTTTGTTATCACTTCAATACTTTTTATGAACTTTCTATGATTTTAAGTCTCTTCATTTAAGTTTTTGTCAAAAATTATTTAAATTTTATACAAAATCAAAAATTTAAAATGAATGATAGAATTAATACTTCCCTGTTTAATATTCACAAACACTAAGTATTTGACATCTAATTTTAGGATGAACACTTTTTAACTAAATTTTTTCTCTGACGATGTTCAAAAACAACATTTGTAAATCTTAATCACCAAACATGCACAAAGTTACTTACACATTATACATAAATTATTTACGTGACAATCTCCTTGATGTGTCCATACTACATATTAAGTAATTCCAAATACTATTTTAAGAAACGTGTTGCTAAGAACTCGCAACTGATCACCTTTTTTTGTTCCTCAGTCATAGCTCCTTAGTTCACAGTTCCTTAGCCAAGTTACTCTATCTTGACAAAATGCACTGCCCAAGACAGTTTAAATATGTTGCTGCTTATATAGAATGTTGAGCTAATTCTTCGATAAACGACAAATGAAATTCCTTATTTTATTAATCTAAATCAAGTAAGTAACTATTAAGTAATTAAATTATACATAATTTCACGCTGTTTTGTCTTTCTTGATTCAGTGATTCAGGGGAACGGCAATTTCAATTATTCTTACGTAACTAAAAAAATATCTATTCTTACGTAACTTTTATCGTTTCAGTCCTTATTTTATCTTTTAATGTTGCCATGAAGCTATTACCACCTATAAGCAATTTATTATAGCATTCGATGTTGGAGTCATGCCTTGTGCACGGCAGATTAAAATTATGTATGAACTTTATCATTACTATGGTGCATACAATTTTTTCTTTAAGGGATCGTTACGAAAGCCCGACTTTCGAAATTCCGAATTATCACAGTCAAAATATAAAAAATGGCGCCTTTCAAAATTTTGCTTTTTAAGATCCAGCTTTTGCTTAAATAGCAATTATCAGTCAAATGGTTAATTTTGAATTATGGGATGTAACTTCAATTTTAACTGAATGTTTCAAGATAATTTGCAATTTGGCCATGTTCAATTTGATAGGTAGCACTGGATTAGGATTTTAAAATGAATTTTGGAGAAAATTCTTGAATTCCATTATTTTCAAATTGGGTCATTAGAAATGGAATTGGATTCTGTAATGAATTTTAGACAAAAATCTGGCTGTGTGAATGAAACAGGCCATTTCTTTAGTTATTGTATTCAAATTTGTCAGCTGGCCACTTTTAATTTTATTGGTTTCCATCAAAAAATTTAATACATATAAAAGAAAATTCGAGAGAAGCAGTATGGTTCCATTTAGCATGGCCGAACTCTTAAAATGCATTCAAAATTCTAGGACGAATCCCACTCCAGCTTTACAAATTCTTAGAAATTTGAAAATAATCAAGTGAAAAATTTCTTAGTTTCATTCCCTATAACTGAATGCTTTACGACTCACATTTGTATCCTTTGTTAAGAAATGGCCTAGTTCCATTTGTCTTGACAAAAACCCAAATTTCTACAAATTTTGAAAAACGAAATTTCGAAAACCGGGATTTACTGGGTATACATACATACCATCAAACAAAATTACTCTTTTTTTATTTTATGGTAAGCTTTTTCTATACAGGGATCTTGTACGCTATTCTCACGAAATTGAGACGAATGAGAATTTGTATTCGTTTACAATACAAATTCTCATGATAATTCTCATGAGAATAGCATACAAAATCCTAGGCCTGATACAAGTGGCAAAGGTGACATTTATTATGTAATAAGAGAACTTCAAAACAAAATCACGGCTACGCACAACATCATACAAAATTCGTTCTGCAACTATTATTACTATAACACTAACTGTTTCTATTTAAGTTATAAGATAAGCTCACTTTCATCTGAGTGGTGCGGTAAATAAACAAAACTGTCGATTCTGGTGCGAAGAAAATCCACAAATTATTCATGGAAAACCATTACATTCACCTAAATTGACAGTTTGGTGTGGTTAAGTCTGGTGGAATCATCCGTCCGTATTTTTTTCGAAATGAAGCTGTTAACACCGTTACTGTCAATGGAGATCGGTATAGATCGATGATAACCTACTTTTTATAGCCGAAATTGGAAGAAGTTGATCTTGACATCATTTGGTTCCAACAAGGCGAGGCTACGTGCCACACAGCAAGTGCAACAATTGAATCATTGCGAGAAAAGTTTGGGGATTCGATTATTTCAAGAAATTGTGATATTGAATGGCCTCCAAGAAGTTGTGATTTAACACCATTAGACTATTTCTTGTGGGGTTATTTGAAGTCATTGGTCTTTAGCAATAAACCAAACTCTCTTCAAGCTTTACAAGTCAATATTGAACGTGCTATTCATAATGACATACGACTTAATTTAGTGGAAAAAGTGCTCGAAAATTGGGTTCATCGAATTCGTTCCTGCAGAAAAAGTCGTGGAGGCCATTTGAATGACGTTTTATTCAGAACCTAATTGTATCGATTGTACTTCACATTAAATAAAAAAACATTTCAATTTCCTTAACAATTATTGTGTTTTTTTAAAAGAAATCATATCACTCTTATTGGAAAACCCTATATTATCTTCCTTTCCTTAAAAAGTATTTAATTGTTCTCGGGAATTTATTACAATTTAAGTTTAACATTACAATTTTTTATTCAAGAAAATCTGATTTAAATCAAAAAAATCCGATTTTTTGATTTTTTTCAAAAAAATCAACAAAATTACATGCCCTGGTTCGATGGTTGCTTTCAAATAGAGTAGAGTCCCTATAATATTTATTAAGCTATTACTTTGTTTCAGATTTTTTTTTCCATTATTTTGAAAATAAAAAAGTAGTAACGCTTAGCATAATAACTTGTAAGCTTATTTATTATACCAAACCCACCACCAAGTGAATTTCCTGAAATTAGAATAACCTGGAACTAAAATTAAATATTTATTCTGACCATGAAAAAATAAAAAGTTATGTTACCGGCTAAAGCAAAAGAAATTAATTTACACTTAATTAATATAAATTTAACACGTGATCATCAATATGATCGAACAAAAATATTCTTATCACCCAAATATTACTCCTCAATTAATTACAACGTTAATCTGTTTCATTAAATTTAATTAGACTCGGTGCGTCCTTCGTACGTTACATATTACTTATTGTCATACTTAGGTTAGGTTTCAGTGGTTGACAGGCCAATTTTGGCCCATTGTTATGCCACGCATTCATGCCACATCATTAACCCATTCACCTACTCACACAACTACAGTATACCACCTGCACATTGCAAGCTCCAAGTCGACCTGTACATTGATGTGGACGGTGGGTCGGCGCTGAATTCTGCACTCCATCAGAGGGTTTTGGTTGTGTTTATTAACGTCACCGATTGTAATCGATGATGAAAATTCGATTTGCATCTAGCCTCTGATGGGATTCGAACCCAGCACCTCCCGGTTCAAGTGCCGAAGCTTTAACCACTGCACCACTTGTTCGGTCATTGTCATACTTAAGTACCTACATGTATTTAGTTATATCATTTATTAATCTAAGTATTTAGATAATTTCTTAAACATTTATTCTGAAATCATGATAGGGCTTGGAGATTCAACCGTTCCTTGTAAAATTTAGAAAATTTTAAAATTATTGTTTTGACACTTAAAGCATAATTCTTTTCAGATTTGTGCTTTAGTCCATTTAGCCATAAATCCGACCGAGATGTTTGAATAATTGAATTACATCAATAAATATTCTATTACGCCTTTGTCAGTAAGTTTTTTCCTTTATTGAACTGGTAAAATTTACATCCCATTTTTATAAAATATTTTTGTGGGAATGTAATGTACATACTTACTTAGATGATTCGGGAAATCGTAGAACAAAATAATCATTGATTTACTCAGAATTTATTCATTTTATCAAGTTCGTAAAATTGCTATGATTTCCTATAAAAGGTTATAATGATATTGGAGAAACAGTATTTGGTTAGCCCTAAGGGTTTGAGAATTTATTTAACGATAAATCATGAGAAAATTTATGAATTACTTAAAATATATTTTACAGTAATATGGCACGTGTGTTTTTTTTAATAATGCAATTCTCAAATCGATTTTACCTAGCTTTTCTATCAGAATGAAAATTATGTATGGGGTGTGTATTAATAATTCAGAAATATTATAAATCTCTTGTTCTATCGCAGTTTATTTCTTTGCGACTCCTACTCGACACAGATTTCGATGTCCTCTAAATTAATAAAACGCATACTTACATTCCTACGTTGCAGTTCGCTGGAATCTTGCACTCTTTTGTTTTGACGCACTTAACAAACATTTTGAAGGCGAGTGGCAGATAGAGATGATACGAAAACAATTTTAACACCAACGTCAAGCAGCCAATGCTTCAGTAATACAAATTTTAGTGTCCGCATGTATGTATAACCTAACCCTCCCTCACTCCAGTAAAATGAGAGAAAAAGTTCACCATTAAATTTACTTTTCCGGAATATATTTAACCATTTTTAAATCAAAACACTACAATCTAATTAATGAATACGCTTGTTTTTATATTGAGACCGTTAAATATTGCTGGTGACTTGGTTCAATTAACATTCTATATTCATTAATTTGGAGGCTCGATAAGTGAATACAGTTTTTTATAGGTAACAATCTATTTTTACTTTGAATTATTTATTGTAACATTAACTAAAAGAGCGTTTCAGCCGTAAAACTGCTGCCTTCTCCAGACTGATTGGGGGATTCAGACTCCGTATTATCACTGCACTACTTGTGTGACGGACTATGGAGTGGAGAGTGAATGTGGATATAATGAGATTCTCGGAATAGAGGAATCTCTGATTAGGAAACTTTATAATGTTTATGAAATTTAAATAAAGAGATGGCGAAAGCTATGGAAAGCTATTCAACAAACACAAATAATTAATGAGTTTTTAATTTAGTTTGATTTATCTAGAGTTTTAGACTACTTATTAAAAAATAGAATTATATTTCCGTTAACAGTTAAATATTTAAGTTTCATTACAATTTTACCTTTAAAATACATCTATTGTATAATACCATTAGTGGATTTCGTTCAATCAATCAACCGACCCTGTAGACTGGTGTAATTTATCCTAATGGAACAACACAAAAAGTAAAAAAATAATCATTAGGTAACATAAAAAGGATTTAACTTGACCCAAAAAAATGTTTCAAAAAGTCTCTTACCGCCGTCTACTCTATACCGATGATAAAATACTATAAGAAAACGAACTAAGTAATAAAATATTTAATAACAACCCGTGAATCGTAATTTCGAAATGGCTTCACAGTTCAAAAAATTAAAATCTAATTTTTTGAATGACACCATTGGACAAACTTCAAACTGTTGTGTTTTATCATAAATTTTTAATGTGTACAATTTTGCCATTATGACTAGGGCGGCAAAATGTTCAGCTATTAGTGTGTAGGGTTTGTTGTGTATGTGTGTGAGTGTTTTTCAATTCATGCGCTCAACATTAATGTTTGGTTGCATAGTCGAATACAAATTCAGGTAGAAAAACAATGTTCGCGCAAACATAAAAGATAAACATAGAACCAAAATATGGTTTGGCTGGGCTTGAATAATGTTATGTATTTACTTACTAAAAATAGTTTTAAAGTAAAAATAGTAAATTGGTTAAAAGTTTTTTTGTTGGGTTTAATGTTTTATGGCGCCGTTAATAAGTTTTATAGTATTATCGTCATAATGTATTGATATTTATTGTAAGTGTAGCCTATAATTATATATCTGTGCTAATTATGTTTTGTAATTGGTTAATAAACTTTTAATTACTTATAAAGCTGGTTTTGTGTTTAATTCAGCGAATTGGCTATATACAAGCTGGTACATGTACCAGTATTTATGGCAATACCATATGAGTATTTATAACTGTATAGCGGCGCCAAATGACATTTCTTATGTAAATTGAAGTATAAAACACTACTCATTATATTAATATTATGTTATGCCAGGCATGTGATTGCCTTTCGAGTATTAAATTACACTTTTGATTTAAACCTCGAAAGTACTGGTAATATGCCAATAGTAGTAAGGGACTTATGATTCATAACACTTAAATCCAGATGTGCTTATAAAAAATAAGTTCATAAAATTCCTAGAACAAATTTGTCTATGTTTAAGTCGTAGTTACAGAACGGTACAAATGATTAAATTATATGAAATAAATAAATTACGATTTTTTGTCCACTAAATTTCTTGAAATAAGTATTATTCAGAATAATACAGTGATCGACAGTTTCCATTACATTGCTACTATAAACCCTTTAAATGATAAGAGAAATTTATTTGGCATCACTCGGTCACTCCACAATGTTGTTTAATTAGTTTGAACTAGATAACCACTTGGGGAGTATCCTGCAATCTCACAAAATTAGCTGTTATCAATATTTTTTAAAACAAAGCTGTTGTAGAATTCAAGATTGTAAAAAAAATTTTTATTTCGTTTTTTTATTCTAGATTGAATTCATTAAAATTCATATAGTTTTCCATTCAGCATTTCCGTTAGGCGACATATTACAAAATAAAAAAGAACGAAACTTCGAATAACTCGATCGTGCCTTTTAAGAATTTGACAACGGCAATATTTTAGAAGAAGAGGCACATATAATAAGAGCGAACTGGAAAACATTTCGACTTGTTCTATTTTTTGGATTTGTTTTGTTTGTTGTTTAGTACGTTCTTCTTGTCCATTAGATGCCTTACAGAACTCGCCTTACAGAAACCCTTGGGCGGTTATACTTCCCACGATCTAAGAAGAGTAGTTGTTGGCAGAGGAGCGGATTTGTTGATATTCCTCGGTTAGTCTTTAAAAGTAAAAAAAAACATTGGGAAGCCGTATTTTTAAATTTTTTATTGATTTCACGGGTAAAATTTGCTCAGGTGAAAAATTCAGTGTCACTGAATAATTTGTTCCATTGGCATTGATTCTTAGAGCAACATTTTATCTAGAAAGAATTCGACATTAGAATCAACTATTCCCTAGTTCCTAGTTCCATCCTATGGATTATTAAGGCAAGTGCCGGTTCCAAAAATCCCATCTTAAACATACAAATACGTATTATAGAATATGATGCAATTTTGCAGAGATACAATTTAAACCGCGAATTGCAGGAGTAGATGGCGTCCGGCAGTAGTTTTAATTGTAGCAAATTTGAATTTAATTTGTATATGGATTTAATTGCTTTCATATGAGCTTTTTCGTTTTTGCAAATATTTTGAAAAGTTTATAGCATTTACGAAAAATGATTAAAACAAAAACATAGTAAATTAAATTTCAAACAAAATTAGTTCAGTTTCACATCATCTTGTAAATTTTACCGGAAATTTGTTGTTGATCTTGTTGGTTGTGCGAAATTTAAGAAGGAATAAGGATTTTTGGTTATACAAGGCAGTTTTTTACTAAAAGTCCGGTAAGTTTTATTTTTGACTTAGAAAACCAGTGTGGTATATTCAAGATTTATGTACACATTCGTGGTAAAAGAAAGTCGAGTGTTAGCCACAACATATTCACCCCTCCATTTTTCTTTGCTTATCACCAAACATACTAACATTTCTTTAAAATAGAAAAATAAAAATTTGATTTAATTATCTGTAACGGATTGTACTAAAACGAGAAATGTTACGAACCGACTTGCATTTTTATTTCTTGACAATATATGTATAAGAATATCTTATGTGATCGCACCCAATTTAACAATCATTATGTAAAATAATTTAAATTTATAAATTTTATGGGTATCGCACAGATGAAATTAATTAAACCCATCGGCTAGTTGACCATTTAAATAATTTTATTTTATTCTCGTGAACTAAAGATTTTCATTAAATATTCAAGTTACAGATTACCGATGAGTTAAATGTATAGGATAGAATAAATAAATTATTAACACGTTGCTATATCCGAAGACAATATTATTTCGGGTACGAGAGACAGAGGCCACTCGGTAGCTACTAGACGCAATAGAGATAATGTAAACTATGTTATTCGAATTTATCGTACAAATATTATTCCTTTGTTGTGCTAATAAGTTTTGTATTAATTTTCTAATACTTTTAGTTTTTTAGGTTATATTTAAATGTAGAGATATTTGTTATAAACAAAGAAAAATAATTTTTTATTACTTATAAAGGTTTTAAACATTAAATAAATTAAAATTTTTGAGGGTTGGGTAGGAAAACGAACGAACGGAAAGTTTCATATTACAAAGAAACGTAAAAAAACATGGTTTAATGTTTATATAAGTGGAATGGTTAGAACAGAATTAACATTACAATGTTAATGCATCGATTACATACTTTGTAAATATGGGATACATTTATCTTTCGTATATCTATCTATCTACTTATATAGAACAAAAGGATGCATAAGCAAAATAATTCTTAGAAATTCTTATTATTTCTGAAAAATTCTAACCTAATTCATAGAAAATTCTTCTTTAGAGTATACATATACAATTGTTAAACCCCTTAAGTTCGTGATTTTTATTTCATTGCTTCTAAACAATTGTATCATTTTTACAATACAACAAATCTTGTTAACTGATACTGCCTTAGAGTATATTTTAGCGCTTTAGGTGACTTTTCTGAATTAAATAAATAAAAAATGAGTTTTCTTTAGAATTCAAAATGTTGTGCATCGCAAGTTGTTGATTTAAATGTATGTCCAAATAATTAACAGTTGGTTGACAGCACTCTTTGAAAGTCAATCATTTACTCGTATTAATCGCTATAAACAGTTGTTTAGTATTTATAGTCTCTTTCGATTTTATGAATATGTAACTTTAAATATGCATCCAAACATAAGTATATACTTTTAACACTATTCGCCGTAGGCACTTGGCGAAACACACTTTAACAGGAGTATTTACACCTCTATCTACTGAGTAGATACTCCTGAAGATGGCCTAAGGCCGGCCTCACACGTACAGTTTTAACTGGCAGTTTTAACTGTGTAATTATAATTGTCTGTTTTAACTGTGAGCTGAGATGCACACACACGTTCAGTCTAATCCTTCAATTATTATCATGGATTTGAATGAGTGGAACGATTTGGCTGCTCTCGGTGTATGAAATTTCGACACAAAACTGAGAACTGTGCAGTTAAACCCCCACACACGTTCAGTTCAGTTAACCGTTTCAGTTAAAAATATAAAAATTTTAAAGTTCTCAGTTAAACTGTACAGTTGAGTTTAACTGAACTGAAATAATCACACACGTTCAGTTTTAACTGACAATTTTAACTGTACAGTTAAAACTGTACGTGTGTGGCCTACCTAACAAGCCGAATCTATCGAGTAATTTTTTAAACTTTTTGAAAAGTTTTAATAAAAATATTCAAAATTTAATTTTTGCAAAATAATAAAACAAGTGTTAATAAAAATGTGTTTATTAAGTATACATTACATACATGACGATTTCTTCCATTTAACTGAAGTCCTGTGATAAAAGCTCTACTTTCAATTTCTTTTGTTAATTGGAGGAATATTGTGATGCATTTTAGTCACATCCTAATAATTATTTTATTGTGCCGTGGTTGCATTCTCCCCTACAAAAGTAGTTATATTTTTATGTAAAAATATATTGTTACGAATTTGGTGTACATATATGCCATTACATATACAGTTATATTTGTATTACATTTGGTTGTACAAGACGCCTAGTTTGTTGTGATTCAATTTTGGGTATTATCATTGACAATGAAAATTTTTTTTAATTAAAGTATATTTTTAAATATTTTTGTTTCTAAATAATTTGCTTTGTCTGAAGTAATTAATATTAAATTTTTGAGGACAAAATTGGCAAATATAACAAGTTGGGGTAGATACTCGATCGGCTAGCAAGCAAGCAATTTGCTAGCCGAAATCCTGACTACTCAATCAATTATAACCAGGAAATTTAAACTTAAATACATTTTTGTTTATTTTTACGATGTTATATCATAGACACACTATTGGTTTCGTAACTATGATTAACGCGAAATCATGATTTCGTACAAGTGTGTCATGCTTAACCATAGTTTCAAACCAAATTTGAACTCAGTTTCGAAATGAGATATTTTTTCTCATTTCGATGCATTTTAGTGCTCACAACGCCGAATGCATCAAAAATGGAGATTTCGGACACTAATAGTTTACCAAGCAAATCTAGTTTCCTTTGAGTTTTCTATTTGTCATTGAAAAATTTGGTTGGCGGGAACATATTTTTTCTGTTCTGTCAATAGAAAAGTCATTTCTGACAATTTAAATGTCAGTTAAATGTCAACCATGACATTTTTGCCAATGCCTACTCCATTGTTGTTTAAAACTAAACGAGAAGACAAAAGAAATTGTAGTGTGTCTTGAGTTCTCATTTAAGAAATCATGATGTCGTAATTTTAGTTATGAAACCAGTAGTCTGTCTATGGTATTACAGTGAAATATACGGCTTCAAAATTTAAACAGCAAATTTCTAATTCTACTGTGCAACTGCAAAAAAAACCAAAGCTTATTGAAAATTAAATTTGAAACTTAAATTTCCTTGTTAAAATTGATTGAGTGCTTGCTTTCTAACCAATCGAGTATCTACCGCGTTGAGTGTCTTTAAAATATTGTTTTGTTTTTCGTTGTCTCTACTCATTACGCTTTTGTTTCTTCAATTGTAGCTGGGTTTTGTAAAAAAAACAATCGGGTTTGGGTAGGGTTGCAATGTTTTAAACAAAATGTTTAAAATGAATGTTTTAAACATGTTTTAAACAAAGCGGTATGTTTTAAGCGAGTGTTTAAAACATGATTTTAATTAGACAAAAAGAAACAAAAGTTTTATTTATTTAAATTAACTTTAGTAAATCTTAAAAATATAATATCAGTAACTTCAAATACATACATACAATAAAATTAAATAAATATGATTGGCCACAAAACCCAAACTCATCAGTCAGATTCAGTTAGTATCATTAATATAAAACTTATTGGCTTCAGTTTTCGGTTTGGTTTTTTGATTCAATGATTTAAATATTGTACCTTTGATGATTAATTAAAATTGAAATGTTGGTTAACTAATATTTAAACAAGCTTTGGCAATTGGAATATTACATTCAAGCCTCGCTTGGTATTTAATTAGTTTCTCCAATGAAATAATAATTTCGCTTAGCAATTTCGCTGCATAAATCACATTTACAAAAACATATTTTTAATTTACAATACATATATTTGCATCCTTACGTGACGTATCATGGTCGCTTTCTAGATCTTCAACTGATCCACAGGTTTGCTTAATTCCGTGCATTTTTCAGATTCTCTTTCATTCTAGCGACTAAATCAGAACCCCTACTCTTAAAATCGGTGGAAATTTCTCAATCGGAACACAATTTGTTTTAGAATTCTCTGCATTATTCAGTTGGATTTTTTTCTTAGTAGTGACAAAAATTATTGAGAACTATAAATGTCCGGGGTAGTGACATCTAGCGCATTAAAAATAAGCTGACTGGGTCTTTTTTTATATGAAATTTTAGCACGGCATACTTTATGAAAATAAAAATTAACATACAAAAATAGTCCCAATCAGGTTAATTTTTTTGCCGTCCGATCTACAAACAGTTCTCTATTTCTTACAGAAATTTTTAAAAAATAATCAAAGAACGCGGTGAAAAAATCAAATACTATTCGCGATTTTCAACAAGGTAGCTGACATCTGGTGAACAAAATGTAAATCATAGTTTGCTATGAACCAAGGGGGATTAAAACTGCCATAACAATGAATTTGACAATTTTCATCCCCCTTGTAGACGTAGAAACCAACGCTATCTACATTCAAAAATCGCCAATAGAGAATTTCAAAGCAAATCATATTCCGTTTGGCGAAACTTCCACCGATTTCAAGAACAAGACATCAGATAGTTCCTTTTTAATTTTTGCATTTCAAACGTTTATACTGTATGCCTGTCTAGAGACGAATGACTTTTGTAGAAGTTGTATGGACGAAGAGGAGGAAGAGACGTTAGTTCACTTCCTATGCTCGTGTCCAGCACTATCCTACAAAAGACATAGGTACTTGGGTGTGTACAACATGGACAGCCTTTCTGAACTCGCGGACTTTGGGGTGCGAGATATTTTACGCTACATCAGTAGCTCTGGTTGGTTTCAGCGGGAGTAAGGGGAGATTGGATCCTGTGGTATCACAATGGGCCATTATTGGCCTAAGTGTGCGATAGCAGCCACTCTAACCTAACCTAACCTACTGTATGCCTGATACCGATTTTCTTGTCCCAATTTGCGGCCAACCAAATTGGTTATTAGACTTAAAACCACCGTTCGCACGCACTAAACAAATATATGTAGTCTGTGTTTTTTAATTAAAATTTACTAAATAAATTAAGTTTTATTAATTTATTAAGTATTTCTATTCTAAAATTGATAAATTTGAACTAAGTTTTCAGTTTAGAACTAAATTTCAGACATATTTTGGTTATTAACCAAAGATGCCAAGACTTCTATCAATAACTGGTATGAACAAAAACCATACAGTTAAACGGAAATTCGGAGAAAATAAAATTGACTTAGGCACACAAGTATTAGAATTGAATTTTTCGATTTTCTGATTTTTCAGTCATTATGATTTTTCGATTTTTCAGTCATTATGTTAAAATAAAGCCGATTGGTAGAAAGGACTTTCGCAAACATGTATTAAACGAACACAGCTCGATTTAAGAACAGGTATGTAAAATACCAAAGAACGACGAATGCTGTAAAAAACGAACGAAAGTAGAGAAAAACGATTTAATTCAAAATTAGTTTATGCAGATCCTCATGCTATATAAATAACTGCATACATAAATAAAATAAAAATATATTGTATTAGTATTTTATTATTTTGTATAATTATGCATGTGGTAAACCAGAGCCATCTTCCACTATGGACCAGTGACAACATTGGTTTTGACTAATGACGTCACTTTATGTCGAAAATTTCTTTTTTACTATTTTTGTAATACGGCAACAAAAATAAATGATCGAGTTTATTTGTTGAAAATTGAGCACATTAAAACCGAAGAGAAAGGTAAAACCCACGTCTAAAGCAACTACGTGCTGCTACTTCAATCGATTAAGAGACTGAATATTTTTTAAACCGTCGACATAGCTTTACGTCATCGTTTTAGCTAATAGGCCCGTGTAAAGACGGCTTTGGATAAATATGCTTTAAGTTTAGACCTGTGCCCCTGTATTTTGTAAGCTCGTTTAGTTCACATTTATTTTGTATGGAGAAATTACCAGATAATCGACAAAAAATTTAGTTACTTCGTAATGAGAATATGTTTAAAACAATGTTTAAAACATGTTTTAAACGTATTTTATTTGGTTTGTTTTAAACATGTTTTAAACAAAAAAAAACATGTTTTAAACAAAAAAAACGTGTTTTTTGTTTTTAATTTAAAAAAAACAGTTTTTTTTGCAACCCTGGGTTTGGGTCTCAATAGTTTTGTTTTTCAAATTTATCTATTTTAAAATTGAAAATTAATTTTTTTTTTAAATTAAACAACTTAGATCTAATAGTCTTGTAATGCGTGTGCCTCAGGTCGATTTTCTCGACTAAATTATGAACTAAACAAATTGCTCAGTAATTCACAGTAAATAATCCACGTAGGTGGCAGTAATATCAACAAAACAAGCTATGCCTGACTATTCAAAATACTAAATTGTCGACTTTTCATGGATAAAGGAAATTTTGAATTAAATTAAAATAATGGCAGATGATATGGAAGTTGCATTATTTGCAAATGTTATTATAAACTACGAAATGTTTAAAAATAAAAAAGGTGTCACGTACAAATTTGTAAACAATCACATTTGACACAATCACATGACATTTGACAACTAAATTGAAAAGTTACCTCGCGAGGAGACTTTTTTTTGTAACCTACCGGCGAATAGCGTAAGGTCACCTCAATAAGTTTAGTTCATAATTTAGCCGAAAAAGTCGACCTAAGGCACACAGCTAAGCATAACAAAAAAAAATCAATCATAAAAGTTATACAGGATGTTTGGCCCGTGTACCGACAAAATTTTTTGACAGATTAGGGAGGTCATTTTGGAAGCTTTCATCGCACAAAACTAATGTCCTAAGTGTCACGGTTACTAAGATATGATATTTTTAAGTTTGTTTTTAAATTACTCAACATCTCGTCTTGGCCATAACTTTTTTGCTTGTTGTCGTAAAGGCACGAAATAACTTTTATTGTAATCTGCAATGTGATTTTATTCTAAAATCATTATTTAACTACAATTGGTTTAAGAAAAATAACTTATGGTCTTCCAAATCCTAAAAAATAAAATTATCTTGATACCAGTTAAAAGTATTTAATATGTTAATATATTAACATTGTCGCTGGGTATTTGGGGTTAGTGCACGAACAATGAGTTCTATAATTAAAGAAGCAAAGTATGAGTGTTTTTGAATTAAAACAAACTCTTATTAAAATCAAATTAACATACGTTTTTCCTACATCCATTTTCGTCCCTCTCTTGAAAATGGTAGGTGCCGAAAAATGTCATTTTAGAAAATTGATGCATTGTTTTGTTGAAAACAATGCGCATCCCAAAAAACTGACGTTATGATCTTGCCTGGAGAGCGAACTGTCTTTGGCTTCTTTGAAGACGGTTCTCTTGTTTCAGTTCATTGTTTTGACCATTCCTTCATTTTAGGTGTAAACTAATGGACCATACATGGTTAAGAAATGGCGCAAAAACTCGAGTTTATTGTTGTGTAACATAGTCGAACACTCGATTGGAACATCCTCACGACGCTGTTTTAATTCCATTGTGAGCAAAAGTGGCATCCATCTTGCACACTACGCTTCCCTACTTTCGGTCAATGTTGAATGTCCAGCACTTCAAGCTCGCGCACTTTCAGTCTATGGTTATCCAATACCAATATGTGGATAATTTTTGGCTTGATCATTTCATTTGGTCGACCATTGCGATGTTCGTCTTGGCATATCTTACGGCCTCGTTTAAACTCTGCCACCTACTATTTTATTGCGTAAACGAAGGGGCAGACACCCAATAGTAGAATTTAACTTGCCTTTGATATTGGTTTTATACAAATATTTCAAATGAAGCAAATGTATCACATAAGATAATCAATTTTTTCCATACTGACAAATTCACTCTTATACCGTGGACAGACACACAAATTATCGCGATTACTTCCAATCGCGATTGTACGCCAAACAAATAAAAGCACGATTTTATAATTATGGTGACAGACACAAACCCGATTTTGTAACTGCAAACGTTTAAATTGTCGATTTTGAATTACATCGAATCAGAAATGTGTAAATAATTTATGTGGCAGTTTTAAAATTTTAAAATTGAATTTTCAATCTAACAATTTTATTGTACATTTAATGAAAATGACGTTTATGTTCTCCAGCCGCTCTTCCTCATACAATTCTACTGATTTTTTATGATATCACAGACCGGAGAAATATCGAAATAGTCCAGTATTCATGATTATCTAGTTTGTGTCTTTCTGCGGTATTAGCATCCAAACTTCAAATACTAAACTTCTCAGCGTTTTCAAACTTCAAACTTAAGCTTTATAAGGTTGGTACTTTCGACCATAGTAATTTCTTTCAAGGAACATCTGCCATCTGTTAGTGACGTCGGGTAGTTTTGGCATTATTCTCGTATTGGTCTATTTAAGAATTTTCTATTCGGGTATACATTAGTTTTGACTTGATAAATAACTCCGTTGTAAATTGATATTTGTAGTTGATGCTCTTAGGCTGATTTTCTTCATTGTGCCGATGAAGTAAGACATGATCCTCTAGCGGTGCTTTTCTAATTTTTAAAACAATTGCTTAGATTAAAAGAATTTGTATTATTTATCAGGCACGCAACTAAATTTCCGGGTTTCCACACATAGAAGGTGCTAGCGACACATCTAGTTGTCATTGAGGACAAGAAGCGCTCCGGAAGACCAACAACATTTGAAAGCACCGCGCTGCAAACGTTATTGGATGATGGTGATGCGCAAGCACAAGATCCACTTGCGGAGGCATTACACACGACTCGCCAAGGAAAATGGGTCCGCATGAGCGTCCGCAACATCTACTGAAACAGGGCGAGACTGTCAATGAGCAACGCTACCGACAACAACTCATCAACCTGAACCATGCATTGCTCGAAAAACTTCCAGAATCGGTTACGAGACTTGCCATCACACTCCCATCGTCCAGGACACCACCAAACGCTGAGATAGGAATTTTCCAGATCTGCTCCTCTTGGATTATCCCTTGTTCCGGTCGATGACGCATGGCTTACACTTGGCAGGGTTACACTTGGCTAGTTTCAAAGAAGTAAAAAATTGGTTGGATGAATTGTTTCGGTCGAAAGACGCGTCGTTTTACCGTCGTATTCATGTATTGCCAGAACGATGGGAAAAATGTGTAGATAGCGAAGGACTATACATAATATCAATAATTTCTATCTATATTTCTATTAAATTTTCCATTTCTGATTTTTCAAAAAAAAACTCGGAAATTCAGTTGCGCGCATCTATAAACATACTAAAATTTAGATCGAATCGATGTAATGCAATCAAGTTTCAAGAATTTCGTTGAATAAACTACAATGTTTATATATGTAAAAACAACAACCTCATCAGCATTCAGCACATTTAACATTTCATCATCGCTTTTATGAAAATTAATTAATCAAAAGATCTTTTAAAATCAAATGAAGGCAAGAAAGTAGAAAACCTCAGATGTGATAAGACGTCGACGAAGACCTATCATCGTCTTTTGATATGCGACATAAACCAGAAATTTTCATTATACTAAATAGTAATCAAATCACTCTCAGTATATAAGTTTAGATGTTTTTGGGGAAGATAGACGGCAAAGAACCTAAATAATTTTTTAATGTTTAATCTATTTTCTATTCCAAGAATTTTTAAAACTTATCTATTCATGTTGCTTTACGACCTTTTTTAATTTATATATTATGATATTGATGCATTTGCTATTAGATACGAGTATACATATACATGCTCATAAATATTTTAAAACTTATACTTTTTTACCAGATTATTGTTATTTTATTAGAAAATTTGGATCTATAAAAATTTACTTTGTATGTATAAATTCTAGATGGTACAATAAATGTACATAAAAGATGTGTGGTTGTTGTTTATAATATGTGGGATATTTATATCGAATTATTATATACATGGTGGTTCAAATACTGCGATATAGAATACATACCTACTTTAAAACATCTTAATATTTATTTGTTGTCGCGCGAATTATTTTACCTCTCTACAAATTTGCTAAAATTATTTAATTTTCTTCATTGTGTATTTATATGACCTTAAGAACATGTTTCTTCGGTGCTCTTTACTCTTTAACTAACAAATTTATGCAAGATCACAAAATAAAGATCAATTAAGGTTTTTTTTTTTTTTAGAAAAAGTCAATAATAACAAAAAATGTTGTATCAGAAAACATAGAAATGGTTTTAAAAAATTATATTTTCCAAAGCAAGGATAGATGATTGGTTTGGATACCGTATAAATTTGTTTGTTGTTTGTTTTGTGTGTGATTAGAATTTAATAATTGTATTAGATTTCTTTGTGTCCTTTTTTGTATTTAATAAATTTCCGTGTATACACGTATATTACTTTATATGATACGTGTGAGTATAAAGGAAGTTAGTGTTTGTAGTTAGTAAATGCTAGGGCACGTAGCTCTTCAAACCAAAAATGCAGGATGGTAGAAGAGAGTTTAGATTTGTAAAATATGTGCGTAACGTTTTGGTGGTAGGTTTACAAAGTACTTTCATAAATATTTGTACACCTATTATAAATCCTCTTTGATAAACTTAATGAGTATGAGTGTTGATTGTTATTGCTATCTTATCTCGAAATAGACATTTGCAAATTTGGGGGAATTGTGGTAATACAATCATATCATTGACCTAAATTCTTTTAAGTGCTTTATTTATTTGCACATTTAACACTAGTTTGCCAAAAGAAGTCATTTTGGGTTTTCAATTTCAATTAGTAAAAAAATTATATTTATAATAGTACAATTATTGCCCAAAAGAGTCACTGATTGGGAAATTTAAAATAATTAAATGAGTTTTATTATTGAATTCAGTAAATTTCTTATATGACCAGGCTCTGTATTGAAATAACATTTCTCATTTTGTCAATTCCCGTTACATGAAAAAATTTCGATTTAAACGTGCGCTAGATAAGTTGCAGCTGCTCAGTAAGCTAGTAAGTACTTGTTATTCTTATCTCTATGCAGTGATACTTGTTCTAAAAATATACAATTGTTTATTTTATATCATTTGCGCCCTAAAATCATGAAAGAAATGTGGAATAAAAGTGATTTATTGAAAAAGCAACCGAAAAAAGTGAAGAGTGCTCCGATATACATAGAATCAGATGCAATAAGTACTGAACTATCATCTAAAGATGAAACAGTTCACATTCAAAGTGAAGCATCTAAAAGAAGATAGCAATGAAGAATCGACTAATGATGATGAAAATGAAAATTTCATCAATATGCCCAAGGTGGTATTCCTGGCAGGTTAGGTTCTCCTTGTATTTTCAAAGATGTCGAAGGACCAACTAGGTTTAGATAACCATAAGTTAACCATATTATGAAGCACATAAGAATATGCTGGAATAAGTTCATTGAAAGCAGTCAAGATTGCTTTAAACTAAGGCAAAATATAACAGTTGATGAGCAATTATTTCCTTCAAAAACCTAGATGCAGGTTTACGCAGTATATGCCTAATAAACCCAATAAATTTGGCATACAGTTCTGGGTTGCAGCAGATGTCAGCCGCAAATATGTTTTGAATCGTTTTCCACATTTGGACAAAAATCAACAACGACTTGAAGCCGGCTCCGGATTGGAGTAGAAGCTAGAGTTTTCGCTTGTTTCCGGAGCTGGACCTAGAGCCGAAATATTTGTTGACAAATTTGGCTTCAGCTCCAGAGGATATCTTCTATTCTACTATGAATGTGATTATGTGCTCTTTAATTTGATTTCTCATTTGATAATTTAAATTCGTGATCGTCTTTCTAGTTTACAGTACATGAACAAAAATCATTAGCAAAAATTACACTTAAATAGAATTACATTATAAAAATGAAAGTATGAGATATCAAAATTCTCTTTTTTCTCGACAATTTCTTTCTGATCCTAAGAAGGAGCTTGATAAAAAAGAGAAAAGAAGAATATGTTTGACCAGCGACAAAATTAATTTCACAGATAAAGATTCTTTTAATAAAAATTTCGTAGTCGGCAGAGGCGTGCAGAATAGTCACTAGTTTCGCTATCTTCAAGGCGTTTGCTATTAAAGCTATTTTCTGCACTTAAAATTACATCAAGCGCTTTGCGTTCTTCACTTAAACCAAGCATTCTGAAAAATATTTTATTTTTAAGCTGATTATAAAGTATTATACCAGCATTATACTATATACTTAATAAAAAATGTTTTACTATGTTATATGTACATTTCGGAGCCTCTTCGAAGCCATAATCGAAAACAGAAATATTAAAGGAGCCGGGTCCTGGAGTCGAAGTATATTTTTAAACTTCGACTCCAACGCCCTGTTTCCTGCACCATTTTTTGAGGTCTGCGAAACGATAGTAGTCACTGCGAACCAGAATCGGAGAATACGGTGGATGAGCAAGCAATTTGAACTTCAATTCATGTATTCCATCGTAGTCAACGACTTATGACACGGTACATTGTATTGGTGAAAGAGCATTTTTTTTTTTGCATTTGGGTCCGTTTTTCGTAATTAACTCCTTCCAACGCACCAATAAAGCCTTGTACTCGTAATATTCGCTGTTACCAAGATAGTTGACGAATCAAATACCATGTGCCAGAAACTACGAGGGCCAACACATTACCGGCCGACATTTGCGGTTTTTGACGCTTCGGACCGATCCAAACCGATACATAAAATCCTGTTTATTACGGTTAAACAGTTCTAAACCACGCTCTGAATCATCGCAGCACCCACTTTGAACAGAACTTTCTCATGGACAAATGTTCGTACAAAGTAGTGTATCCACTACACTGCCTTTTGCTGTCTGGGTATCACCTATCTCACGCAAATTCATTTTACGGCCTTTTATCTTTTCTGGAATAACTGTCGAATATGTTCGACCAAAGCGCGTCATCGGTGTTTGTACGGCCACATTTAAACTCAGCAAACCAAGGTTCGATGGTTGTTTTGAAAGAGCAGAGTGCATATAACACTTATCAAGCCATTGCTTTGCTTGAACGGTATTTTTTGCCATCAAAAACAGTGCTTAACACGTTCACGACCGAGCATGTTACATTAGCCTGAGCTACCCTGCTCCCTAATCAGATGATAAATTTACACGAAATGAGCTAATTGAAGCCTAATGGTAGAATAAATGGTTTATTTATGTGTTTTGTGAGGTTTGTGACGTTATTAATAGTATGACGCATAAACGAATCGCCGATTTTTTAGAACAAAATTTCCTTGTATTAACCGCACGAAATTCATTTTTCCATTCCGTTTTGAAAATCATAAAAGTAGCGGTACTAAAACAATTATAACTTGTAAACTAATAGTTGGATTGTTTTTAAATTTTGACAAATATCGTTTGAAGTTTGGTACTTTCTAAAAATACAGTTTTTATATTAGATGCACCATCTATCTGTCAGCCTCAGGACTTATTGGCCGACGTAACAAAGTATTAAAATACTTTTGTTTGCGTTTATAGCATTGATAGTTTTTTGATAGCTACTTTTATTCGATACGTGTAAACGTGGTACAAATTTACTTGTCTAATAATTAAATCCCTATCTTTATGGTGGGCGGATGAAGCTTTCAATACTAGGAATTACAGAAACGAAGCCCTTCTCCTCATCTGCATTATGAATTGAATTGAATATGGAGAAACTATTTCTATTAACAATTAATAACATTTTCAAAAACTTATATAGGGGAATTTGAATTTGTGGTGGTACGATTATAGGAAAAATACCGAATTGTATGTTGTAAACGAAAGTTTGCTCAACTAGTCCTTTGAAGTTATAACCTTTAACATTTCCTAATCATGTACGTGATGCTCAGCTCCTTCGATATTTTCTAATTTTGCTGTTAGTTGTCCCCAACAAAAGCGGTAGCAAAATTTGTTGTTGACTTATAATCTGAAAGCGGATTTATAATTTCACTTGGACTATTATAACGTGAACGATGAATGAGACATAATTTGCACTTGCCATTTCGAATACGCTTATTATAAGTTTCATGTTGTAATTTATTCTTATGTAAAATGTATATGGTAAAAAGGCAGCTGTTCACTATAATATTTACAATATCCTTACAATTTTATTTCTTATCATGTTTCGCCCTCACTGGCAAAGTTGGTAAAGTTGGTAAATAGGTTATAGTAAAATTTTAATGTGTCGAAACTTAAATTATCAAGGCATAGTTGTATTTTGTAGGTTTTGGTAAAAAAAAATATTTTGTTATGCATTTTAATTATGTGTAAACAAAACTAATAAATAAAATTAGGTGATGAGGTCTTCATTATAAAATTACGCAAAAGTTCATTTATATATTTTTCGTGACATTTATGTCTTTTTTTTCTAAGAGAAACGGCGCGTAATGTTAATTAATTTGAATGTTAAGTTAATTGTTTGAAACCCACACTAAAATTGCATATTAAAACATACATACATTTATCAATGACCAATTAAATATTCTTAATCCATAAACATGTAAACCAAAAACTATTGTTTTAAAAGTAAGCGAGTACTACAAAATTGTATATATTGTTGAATGAAATTGTTTATAATAATAATAATAATTTCATTTCACGTCTGATTATTACTAAAATTTCTGTATTAAATAAAGAAGTCATCAAACGGTTCTTCGTTGTCGCGTTCATGATGTAGCATACGACGAAATGCGAGGAACGTATTCTTCTTATATACAATTTTATAAATAAACGAGTTTTCTGTATATCATGACTGTTTATACTTAAGACGATTTTTTTTTGTAAACATTAAAAAATAAATTGAATTCTTATTGCTTTGTAGAAATTCGTTTTTGTGCAAGGTCGACTAACGTTGCAAAAAATAAATAAAATTAAAATTATTATGTATAGTTAAATTAGATGAGAGTGTGCAAAGTTCTCGCGGCGCGCGATAATAATGCACTATTAATTTGTTTTGATTTTTGCACTTAATGAATTATTTCTTTTTTTTTCACTCTACATATTTATTTTGTTTTATGAAGTTCTTCAGATCACTTTAAACTTTACAGACATATCGGACTACTTTATTATATGCATGTACGCATAAAATATAGTATTGAATTATATTTTCTATGTATTCAAGATACGTTCCGCTATTGAGCTGAGTCGTAAAACGTCCATTGATTTTTAAACGCGCGAGAAATTACGAAAATTAATATTTCTTATCAAATAGATCAACTGTCATTTTCATTATTATTATTTATTACAATTTTTTTATGAGCATTAATAAAAATAAATATGTTATGTTGGTGAGGTTATCATTTTATCAGTAAGCTGATGATAAAATGAAATTTTTTCTACGAGTTCTATGTAAGAAAGTTGTATGGTTGTATAATGAAGTGAAGTATAATTGAAAAAATAATTAAAATTATTTTGTTTCGTATGGTAATTTAGTGATCGTTACAATTTACAACATAAATACTAATTTATCGCTTTTCTGTTTGGTTGTATAGATGTTTCTTAGGGAATTTTGTGGGAAATTTGTGGGTGAAAGGAAACATATCTTCGAGAATTAAGAACGAACGTTCAAAATATTTTCCAGATTTAATAATATAAGTCTTTACAATTATATGTAAGCAAGGTTTAAATAAAATTAATTGGTTAGTAATTAATTACTTTATGATAATTGGGAAGTGTAACTTTAGTATAAGTTTTGCCCACTTTAATTTTGACATACAATTCGATGGTGCGAACTCAATGAATACGCAAGCTTATCATATAGTTCTTATTCAAGAAATAACGGTGTGGGAAATTACAGATGTATTCTAAACTAATTTCTACAGCGAGTTCGCACTATACAGTCTAGCTCAGAAATACATTGGGCGGGGCAAGTCGAGTAACTTATATTGTGAATTACCAAATAATATAAATGATGTGTCCAATAAACAATATAGATTGATTCAAATATTTAACATTTTCAAGTTTGAAATATGATGTCTAATAAGAGTCCAGTGAAATTAAAAAATTAATATAATAGCCAATGCAAATGAAATTAGTTTTGGAACACCTGATATATGTAATATCTTTATAAATAGAATTTGCCTTATCTGGTTTCCCATAATCTGTGGATTCACGCCATTTGCTCATAGAGTGATTATTATCTGATCATATTTCTTATCTAAAACAGTTTCACCTCAATTCCAAACTTCTCAATGAAATCGGGCAATCAACAGCGAAAAATGTTGCTAATGTTTGTGTGATTAATTTCCATTATTATTTAACATTATTGACGACTGCATTGCAACTGAAAATAATGTTTCCTTGCCTTAAAGGAACAGTTTCAGCTTAAGTCCTAGGCGTAAAATACTACTCTGTGTCTTATAAAAAATTTAAACAGAAGAATTTGTTTAAACATATTTTTTATCCTACCTTCTGGTTTTTGTAATTCCATTTCTTTTTTGTTCGATGCTGCTTAGTTATATAATCTACGCTCTAACGAGGCCAGCTCAGTTGATTCTGGAGTGAGCCAACCATTGCGATGACCATTCATACGAAGTTCAAAAACTTCTAGATTACCACCTAGAGATAAACACAGAGTAGGGCTAATAGAAGTTTTGGAAACGCCTCTTACTAATTATAATGAAAACAGCACAATTGCAATGCACAAACAATAAAAAAGACCTAGAAAAAAACGGAGCGCAGAATTCTCGCCATAAGTTGGAGAGCATTCACAAGCAAAAGTCAATGAAACTACCGAACCAGTGCCTGTATCTCAACAACACCAGCAACAAGAACAACACAAGGTTGCAATGAATACAATAGTGCCACCACCAATTAATGTGATAGGCATTACATAACTTATGGATATCCAAGCTTTAAAAAAATCAGTGTGCACAAACAACTATAGAGTAGTGGTACTAAACAAAATATCCCGATGCATATAGAGCTTTAGTCACAAAGCTAACTGAAAAAGGTAAAGAGTGGTATACCTACAAAGATAAAAATAACCGAGAAATTAAGGTTATGGCCAGAGGTCTTCACCTGAGATGCAAGAAGGAGTATATAATAGAAGACCTCAAAATGAAAGGACTGCCAATTGAAGACGCATTAAACATCTATAAACGGCAGAAAATTGAAAATAGTCAAGGAACCAAGATCATTAAAGAGGGTTGCCATGTTCACATTCAATAAAAGCGAAAAAATTGAAAATATATTCAATATCAAGGCAATACTCAGTAGGAGGGTTAAAATAGAACCACTGAAAAAGTACGCGAAATTAATATCTCAATGCAAAACGCTAAGTTTTTAACCACACCCAAAGAAATTCTCCCGGTGGCAAAGTGGTCAGCATGCTTGTTCCAGCGACCGGAGGTCCTGGGTTCGATGCCCGGTGGTAAAAGAATGCTTAAAAAAAGATACAGTCGATTTTTGAAATCACTATAGGACAAAAATTTTAAGAAAACAAAAAATTAAGAGAATTGAGCATGCTAAATGCTTATATTACGTTTGACAGGCAGTGGCACTGTGTTTTCTACTGTGGTATTAATTTATATCAATCGCATGAGCTTTTGAATGTTTCCCAATAATTGGGTAAAACGTTTACTACGGAAAAATTCGGTTATAGTTTAGGTTTTCGATAAGTTTGCCGCAGAGTTTTTAAAAAATAATTAAGTTTACTAAAAGTTTACCTAAAAATTGGCTAGAAAATCATTTCCGCGTACTCATAAACCGCGTGTTCTAAAACCCAAATATTATGAAGTTCTCGCAAGGTAATTTAGAAGATTATGTTCAATATTTTAATTCGAATAACTCGGTTACTACATATAATATCAAGAGCTATTAAGTTATATCTTATGGTATTTTCCAAACACTGACTTATTATATACTTAGGCCCTTTTCCAATTACTTACTTATTTCTGTAGAGGTACTTATTCAAATAAGTAACCTCGCGAGGATGCTTATTTGAATAAGTAGGTCTACACAGAAATTTCTCCAAAATTGTGTCTTGGATAAATTTAATACATGCCGTTTTAATTTTAAAATCTAGTGGCAACGACTAACATGTCAAGATTTTTTTTCTTTCATATAATTGAAATTGCGTTTTGTTTTTTGTTATTACGTCACAAATAAGTCGGTACAATGAATTGGAATGATATGACCGACTTATTTAAGATGGCGCCAAATATGTTAACAAGTTTCAAATAAGTAAGTAATTGGAAAAGGGCCTTAGGCCCTTTTCTAATTACTTACTTATTTGAAATTATTGACTTATTTGTTGCCATCTTAAATAAGTAAGTGAAGTCGATCCATATCATGTATGTACTTACTTATTTTGACCGCTTGTTAATTAAATTATAAACAAACTGTGCAAAATTTGCTGATCCAAAATTTTTATTAGAAATGGGCAGAAAAAAAACAATTCATACTTCTAAACTGTTTCAGAAATAAAGATAAGAAAAAACTACTAAACTAATAAATAACTACTTCATAAATAAATGATAAATAATTAAAATTCACGTTTTAGATTAAAATTGCGTTAGAAATACATACATTAAAACTTGTATTCATATTGACAAAATAGGTCCTTGAGACGAAAGGGTTCAATTTTGCCATCTTGTACGCCACTGTGCACCTTATCATATAAAATTTTAACTAAGGTTCTCCTACGTACGAATTTTCTTCAGTTATCATATTTAATTCACATCAGAAACTATATCATCGTAGAAGCAAAAATAATCATAAAATTAACAAACTGGATTTAATCAAGACATATTTTTTGAGACATTTTTGTGCAGACGTACTTATTCGAATAAGTCACATCGCCAGGTTATTTATTTGAATAAGTATCTCTACACAAATAGTAATTGGAAAAGGGCCTGCTGCGGTCCAATTCGTGACTTATTTTGTGAAAACTGACTTATTTGAAAGTCTACAATAAACCTCCAGTCGACTAGGCTTATTGTAGACTTGTTTGACTTTTATGCGAGGCTTGCGCCCAAGCTGGTAACTCATCAAAATAATTCTAACAAATTTCCTATAAGTCTGTACGACAGGAGACTTATTGTAGACTTTCATATAAGTCAGTCTCCACAAAATAAGTAACGAATTGGACCGCCGCAGTTTTAGGCGGTTTTCCAAAAACCGACTTATTTGAGGACACCCTCTTATTCAAATAAGTCGTCATAATGTCTCCAAAAATGTGTCGCGACTAACCGAAATTTCTATTGCGGTATATATGGAAGAAAAAAATTCTTTACATGTTGGTCGTTCCAACTATAGATTTGAAAATAAAAACTGCATGTATTACATTTAGTCAACACACATGTTTAAAGACATTTCTGACAAAACGGACTTATTGAAATAAGTCTCCTCGCGAGGTGACTTATGTGAATATGTCGGTGTCCACAAATAAGCCGGTGTTTGGAAAACAGCCTTAGGCCCTTTTCCAATTACCGTCCAGACAGTCAACTTGTTCCAATTCATTGTACCGACTTATTTATGACGTAATAACAAAAAAACAAAACGCAATTTCTATTATATGGAAGAAAAAATTTTCTTGGCATATTGGTCATTGCTACTAGATTTGAAAAAAACTGCATGTATTACATTTAGTCAAGACACATTTTTGGGGACATAAGCTGTGTTTCTTATTTCCGATCTAATCGATCTGAGTACTAAAAAGTTGTTTCTTATTTCAGCTCAGATCGATCTGATCAATTTTGTTGCTTTTTTGTTCTTATTTTTCTTCAGATTGATTAGATCAATTTTTTTGATTTGTAAAAATATTCTGATTTCTCGGATAAGTTTTAGTTTAGAATTAAGTGAAATTCAAATTCAAACCTATACATAATGTCATTGCATAATTTTTGTTTGTTTTTGCAAACGTTATTAAAATGGAAACAGAAAGAAATTTTAATTATTATTTTATATTGTTTTTATTAAATAATGAAATAATTATTTTATACAGCCATATTTTTTATAGAGTATTTGCAAGAAGTTGTACAATTTCACGTTCGTGGTACAATTTCCTCAAAGTAGTTTAGCACGTTAATATTCCCTTCGTGTTCGTATACGGTCGTTTGTAATATTTCCTTCGTGTTCGTAATTTGAATCCAAATAATAAGTAGCTAATAAGAATTGATATGTATTAATCGTGTATTTTTTGACAGTTCGATGACAGTTGAAGAGTTTTTTGATCTACCAAATCTGAAACCTGTTTCTTATTTCAGATCAACCAGATCGATCTAATTTCAGATTTCAAAATCTGCTCGATCTACGGATTTAAATAAGAAACAGCTATACTTATTCAAATAAGTCTCCTTGTGAGGTGACTTATTTGAATAAGTCGGTGTCCACAAATAAGTCGGTAATTGGGCAAGGGCCTTAGACTCATAATTACAATCGCAAACTAACTTGAAATTTTTTAGTAGGGCACTAAGGCTCTTTCCCAAAAATCGACTTATTACAGACTTATTGGCTTTCAGAGCTCTCGCATTAGAAAAATTTTTCATTTTGCCTTACAAGTGTTGTTTGAAAATAAAATTTGAGAAAAAAAATTGGCATTTTTACCTTAAGGAAAAAGTTACCAAACTCTTTTTTTCTCTCAACAAATTTTTGCCTTAAGAAAAGACTAATGAATTTAGCTGCATTTCAAAATCGGCTGTTATGTGGTCTTTTTTTGCCTGAATTTTTAAAAAGCAAGTAAAAGCCAATTGTATCGGTGTTATTTATCTTAACACTATAAGTAATTAGTAAAATAAAACACAATTTTAAAACTGCCACTAGTATCGAAAAAAATAAAACGAAGTTGATTTCAATTTCAATTTTTATTATTAACTTGTATTAAAACACACTAGTTTTTAATAAAATCTTATTATATCACAAAAACATTTTTAATTTATTAAAATATAAAACATAATTTAACAAAAAATAATTATTGTTTTGAAACATAGATATTTCATTATAGTGATAATTTTTATTTTTTATATTTTTTATATTTTATTTATGGAATACCGGTTTCGGATGTATCTCTTTCTTCAGTTCCAGATTTCAACTCACTTTTATTATTAGTTGATTCATTGTCGTTTTTGATTTACAGAGCTACTCAAAAGGTAAAAGCATAAGGCAAAAGGTAAAATCAAAAATGTTTCTATTGTGAGAGCTCTGTTATTTGGCTCCATCTTGAATAAGTCAGTCAAGTAATTCCAATTCATTGTACCGACTTATTTGTGATGTAATAACAAAATGCAATTTATATTATATGGAAGAAAAAAATCTTGACGTGTTGGTCGTTACATGACCGTTACATGAGAGTAACTTATTTGAAAATCTGCAATAAGTCTCCTTTCGAATAGCCTTATTAGATACTTATTTGACTGCTTTGGGAGGCTCGCGCTCATACTTATAACTCATTCAAATAAGTCAAACAAATTTACAATAAACCTACCCATGAAGAGGCTGATTGTAAACTTTCAAATAAGTCGAATAAGTCTCGAATTGGGCCGCAGTCTAAATATATAAAGCAATAATATAGAAATACTGTTCGTAAGTTTCTAAATAGTTGATCATCAAGCTAATATGGATTCGATAGCTAATACGATTGTGAAGTAAGTTATGTAGGCTACAACGGATTCTTTGATTCACCTTTAAATTTGAAATATATAGGGGGATACATTTTTAATAATTTCCACCCTCCTGCAAAACTACTCTATACCTGAATAAACGCTTTTCTTAAACAGTCGCATCAAACCGCAAACTTTTATTGCACAAAATATTTCACGTCTGGTCAAATGTCTAATGCAATGTATATAAATAATATTGACTTTAAATATTATCACAGTACAAACTGTTGTATATTACCAGCTTACTCAGTTCTAACTAAGAACTCTAAAGAATTGGTCGAGCATGACAATAAAATTACATTCATGAACATTACAAAAATATTCATATTATCATTATTCATTCAATCTGTGTTTCCAAATAATATTGAAATATCTCAAAGTGATGTACACATATACGTATGTTATATTTATACAAAGTAGTGATCAATGACTGAGAAATACTAGTAAAATATTATGTACGTCACAGACCGGCGACATTAATTTACATAATTCGATACAAATGTCCTATAGGTATTATTTATACGGATTTATTTTTCTTTCAATTGACATATGTTAAATATTTATTGGTTCTTGCAAAGAAGTGAATTGAAATCGCGTTTCATAAGAAGATTGAGTATTTTTAAGTAAAGCAATTTTTTACTTTTTTGGAATTGTTATCAATGATATTTTGTATTTTTGCTATATAATATGAAGCTCATCTAATGTTTGTTATCAGTTTGTGCTTGCTGTGCTTGTGAGATCTTCAAATCGAAAACATTTATAAATTTGGTGGGTTAAATTTTAAATCAACTAGGCTATATCTTTATTTTCAAATATTATTAATTTAATGTTGTTGTTGTTGTTTTCGTTCTAGATTGTATATCATTGGCTACCTCACCAAATTCGCGTAATCTTAAAAAGGTAAGCTATTTTATAAATTTTAGTGGGCTATTTTAGTATAGATATTTTTACGATTATCAAACACTGTTTCCGGTTGCACATTTTTATGAAGCGACGTCGATAAGATAGTGACAAACTTAGTATTTATCAACACTATTGTGTGAACCAATATACATTCGTGTATACAAGTATAATTGTTAATGGAATTGTACATAAGTACACACCATACAATTTTATCGTATATATGTACAATATATAATTAACCACTTATGACAAAGTAGTTAGCTATAGTAATTTATGAAAACATACACAATGAGGCAGTGCAGCAATGATACGTCTATATTATGGTTGTTAATTCTTTAATTAATTAAATTACGTAGCAATGGTGAAAGTAAACTGATTTTTGAATTCTGTGAAATTTCATATACGATTTGAACGCGTGATAAATAAAGGGACGTCACGATTGTGTTGTAGCAGCAATTGCAGTCACACTACATGTATTTGTATTGTTGTAACATTCTTTTAAGGCAAACTTAAAATTTTGCAAATATTGTACAAGTTTCCAGTAATTCCGTATTATTTTAGCGAAAAGATAAACGAAAACAAACAAAAATTAACGCAATTGCGCGGTTTATTATCGCAAGCAATACGATAGCACCAAATTTGTGTGTGTGCGTTTGTATTAAATACTCGTACATACGTTTAAAATGGAAAATTGCTATCCACTTTTCTAAATGTAGTAACACTACATAGCCCGTGTAGTTTTTTCCTCGTTTGACTGATTATTAATAATATTTTTTTTTTGTTATCAAACAACTCATATAATATTTATGCATGTGTATTCGATATATGTATTATCGAATGCAATATGTATAAGTTAAGTATTCATTCATTTAAACAAATATTATTATCAAAATTCTCTGCTAACAACATTTTTAAAGATAATATTTAGTTTTAAATACATATGTGTTTTTCATTCTTACGTGCTTTATGAAAAAGTTGTAGTTTGGCATTGTACTCCAGATTACCTTAAAACTATATTATATATATATATATATATATATATATATATATATATATATATATATATATATATATATATATATATATATATATATATATATATATATATATATATATATATATATATATATATATATATATATATATATATATATATATATATATATATATATATATATATATATATATATATATATATATATATATATATATATATATATATATATATATATATATATATATATATATATATATATATATATATATATATATATATATATATATATATATATATATATATATATATATATATATATATATATATATATTATATATATATATATATATATATATATATATATATATATATATATATATATATATATATATATATATATATATATATATATATATATATATATATATATATATATATATATATATATATATATATATATATATATATATTATATATATATATATATCGCACTATCCATTTAAAAAGACTATAAGTACTAGTTGGTGTCTTTTTGAAGTATTGCATTTTAGAAATCTATGGACCAATCTCTATCGATGTTTCAAGTTAGATTTGTTCCACGTGACCTCCCTGTATAAGATAATTGGGTTTCAATATTAAATTTACTATGAGCTTCCACTAGATTTTTCAAAGAAAAAGTGATTTCCTGAAAAATCAAGTTTTTGACTTAAAGTTATTTTGAATGGATAGTGCGATATATATGTATATATATATATATATATATATATATATATATATATATATATATATATATATATATATATATATATATATATATATATATATATATATATATATATATATATATATATATATATATATATATATATATATATATATATATATATATATATATATATATATATATATATATATATATATATATATATATATATATATATATATATATATATATATATATATATATATATATATATATATATATATATATATATATATATATATATATATATATATATATATATATATATATATATATATATATATATATATCGATACGTCCAACGTATATGTTGATAACTCGAAAATCACAAGTTTTCAGGGGAGCATTTTGAATGTTCAAATAGTTGTAGAAAAATACCTAGATACGTATTTGATTAAAAATAAATGGCATATTGTAGCATTATAAATTATCTTTTGTATACCTTTTCTGATTTTCTCGATAATAGTCCTAATTACTTGATTTTCATAAAATTACACTTTTAATCTGGAGAAAATTCTGGAGTTCAAGGTTGCATATAGAGTTACAAAGTTTTTGTTCGTTCTTTCTTTATTTTAAAAGTTGTATGTTCAGTTACACATTTTTTGCACGGATTAGTTTTAGTTAATGAGTTTCGAAAATTTATATACAAACATACTACATGAAAATTAAAAACATTTATGGGTAGTAATTTATTAATTAATACAGCATTATTAAATTTTTTTCTGTTATATGTTGATAACTGTTCTTACAACCACAATATTATTTACGAAAATTGTTTAAAACATTGCAAACAGTTTTACAAATCAAACGGAATAAAAAAAACTCCGTGCAAATAGTTTATAAATCAAAATAGAAATAGTTTTTTAAAATTTACTCCATACAATAACATTGCAAAATGAGTTTCCTAGTTTTTGCATGTTCCTAAATCAAAAATGACGAAAAGTTGTAACTCTTTAAAAGGTTGCCATTTGGTTAGGAGGAACAATACAGAAATAAAAAATTGATGGTACATGCAGTTTGTTAAGCTGAATCCAAAAAACGAATCATGCAATAAGTTTGTAACTCGATATTTCAACATATTCGTTGGACGTATCGATATATATATATATATATATATATATATATATATATATATATATAGATATATATATATATATAGATATATATATATATATATATATATATATATATATATATATATATATATATATATATATATATATATATGTATATATATATATATATATATATATATATATATATATATATATATATATATATATATATATATATATATATATATATATATATATATATATATATATATATATATATATATATATATATATATATATATATATATATATATATATATATATATATATACATATATATATATATATATATATATATATATATATATATATATATATATATATATATATATATATATATATATATATATATATATATATATATATATATATATATATATATATATATATATATATATATATATATATATATATATATATATATATATATATATATATATATATATATATATATATATATATATATATATATATATATATATATATATATATATATATATATATATATATATATATATATATATATATATATATATGTGTATATATATATATATATATATATATATATATATATATATATATATATATATATATATATATATATATATATATATATATATATATATATATATATATATATATATATATATATATATATATATATATATATATATATATATATATATATATATATATATATATACATATATATATACTATACTAGGGTGGTCCAAATTTTCGAAAGTTCCAATTTCTAACGGGACACCCCCTAGAAATGTGAGGTTATGCTAAAAACTTAAACAGAAAAAATATTGGGTCGATCGAAGGTCGTTTAGAGGTCGCGACTTGAGCGCGAAGTTCGATAAAAACGGTATTTTTTTCGATTTTTCACTTTCAAACGAACAGAAAAATTATTTAAAAAAAATTCTCAGACTAAATAAAAATTGCGCTCAATAGAGGAGATAATTACCTTTCTAAAACATCAAAGATATCGAAAATCGGTACAAATACAAATAGCGAGATTATTGCCAAATTTCCAAAATATAAAAACAAGTCAAATTATTACTATATTTTTTTTATTATTAATGCATAATGTTTCTTCTATACAATGATATTATAAATTAATTTTTAGTATTAAAATAATCAATCTAAGTTGATATTCTACCCATTAAGGCTGTTTTGGTGTATGTTGGAAACTTCTGTGTGTAGTCCTTTACGACTTGTAGTAAATATTGCATGTCATCTTCATTTCTTGTCAATTTCTTATTATAATCTTGTATTAATTTAACACCACGTTCTGCGATATCATTTACGACTTTTATTTGACTGATAATCTTCATTCCGTTCTTGAAATTATCATCCCGAGGCCACATATCCGGATCTTTGTTCAAGAAATCTGTAGAAATATTGAACCTTTTAAAAAGATCGCCAGTGTTTGGTGTAACAAAATCTGCTAGTTGTTTCGTAATAAATGTTTTTACATCATCAATTTTCAACTCGACGCGCTTAATTGACTCGGCCTCTACATCCCTCTTCATATCCAACTGTTGCACCATTCTTCTTTTCTCCGCACTAGAGACGTTTTCGTCGAAAAAAGAGAATGCGATGCTTTCGTCGGATAAATACCACAATTGGCCACATATTTTATTCAGTACAGCCATCGCCAACTTTTCGTCATGTGTTTTGTACAAATAAATATCTCGTAAATAGTTGAAATCCAGCTGTGGTGCTTTAGCAGCTTTTGTGCAATGGAACCAAATTTTCACATAAAATCTTACGACAAAAATGCAAATGTCCCGTAAATTCTTCTGTTCCTGTGCTGTTAACTTAAATTCCTCCCGAAAGATAAATACTTTCAATACATAAATGGCTTTGGACATCCAGCGAGCATGATGCATAGGCCCCGGCAGGCGGAAATGGACATTTTCAGTTGGTATCATGCCCAAAAAAATTAGAGTAATTTCCAATAATTCTTTGTAGTCATCACGAGCATGTTCTTTTGCCAATTCGTTGTTACAAAAACCCGCTAATTCCGCTTTCACATCATTTAATTGTATATGAACGTTGGGATCATCTATGCCTGCTTTAAAATTATTCTTATTCAAGGAATTCCAGTCATTCTTGAATCTCACAAATAATGGAACATTTACTCCTGATGTATTGCCCATTTTCGATTCAAATGCAGCGCGTAATGTAATTTCACATATGTGATGTCGACAAGGAAGATATAATAAACTTCGATCCAGTTTCTGCTCTAAAATAATAGCTGCTCCATTTAGTCTTCCAGTATTTGAATATGTTGTATCGAAGCAAGCCGCCACGACATTGTCAACTATTCTTCAATCAATTAAGCTTTGGAAAACAGCCTCCGCCATTTCCAAACCAGTTGCTCTTGATATTTTGGGAACGCCCAATAATTGTTCTCCATCTATATGGGAAATAATCACCGGCAAACGATCCACGGTCTCCGTTCCAGATAACTCC